>JAESUZ010002894.1:0-445801 GCA_017311185.1 Proteles cristata cristata
CAGCACACGAGTGTCCACACAGCCATGGTCGTCGCCACTAGAGACCCTAACCTGATTATATCTGCAAAGACTCTTTTCCAAGTAAGGTCACAGTCCCAAGTTCCAGGTACATGTGTGTCAGGGGGTGGGGGGTGGTACAGTTCACCATCGTCATCACCATCACCACCATCATCACCATCATCACCATTACCGTCACCATCATCTCTGTCATCATCACCATCACTATCATCACCACCATCACCACCACCATCACCATCATCACCACCATCACCATCATCACCATCACCATCATCACCATCACCATCATCACCACCATCACCATCATCACCACCATCACCACCACCACCATCACCACCATCATCACCACCATCACCATCATCACCATCACCATCATCACCATCATCACCACCATCACCATCATCACCACCATTATCACCATCAGCACCATCACCATCAGCACCATCAGCACCATCAGCACCATCACCACCATCAGCACCATCACCATCATCACCATCCATCACCATCACCATCATCACCATCATCACCACCACCACCATCATCACCACCATCACCACCATCACCATCGTCACCATCATCACCACCATCACCATCATCACCACCATCACCATCATCACCATCATCACCACCACCACCATCACCACCATCATCACCACCATCACCATCATCACCATCAACATCACCATCATCACCACCAATACCATCATCACCACCATTATCACCATCAAACATCACCATCAGCACCATCAGCACCATCAGCACCATCATAATCATCACCATCATCGTCACCATCCATCACCATCACCATCATCACCATCATCACCACCTCACCACCATCATCACCACAACATCACCACCATCACCATCGCCACCATCACCACCACCATCACCATCATCACCACCATCACCATCATCACCATCATCACCACCACCACCATCATCACCATCATCACCACAACCACCATCATTACCACCATCGTCATCACAATCATCACCATCATCATCTTATTTCACTTAAGGACAAAATCCATGTCTTCTTCTTTGTGTGCCCTTGGTACTGACCACAGGGCCTGACTTATGGTCGGCGCTCAGCAATGCCTGTGGAGTAAATGAAATTATCATATTAAGCTCCAACTGTATACCACGTTCTTCGTTTGAATAATAGTAGTATCATGTATTGAGTTAGACGTTGGGATCTATTCTATCTCATCTCAATCCTCATGACAGCCAGCATTTTGAGTCCATGTTATAGGTGAGGAAATCAAGGCACAGGACAAGCTAAGCCCAAGTTTCCAGAAGAAGTTGGTGTAACTGAGTCTGAGTGGCTTGGAAGCCTGTGCTTCATCTCCTCCAGGAATCCCAGGAGGGACGGCCTCCGCCCTCTCCCCTCATGCTAAGGGCACTGGATCACCTGCTGGGAGAGCAAATACAGAAGGGCTTTGAGGACTTCAGAAGGAAGCCTGCACCCCAGCTGCTCTGATAAAGCAGAGCAGGCATTTAGAAATCAAAGCAGGCGACCTGTGGCCACAGAAAAGATCGCTGTGTGAGTGCTCTTTGTGCTTCAATCATCCCTGAGTGTGTGCTGACCACCCACTATGCGCCAGGCACCACTGTCTCCCAGGGGTGCCTTCCTGAGCCAGACTCACGCTTGGTCACCGGCCAGTCACTGGCTCCGGTCTCCAGGGTCCAAGGCTCACAGCCCCATCCAGAATACTGAACAATCCAATGAAGAAACCAGCTTTCCGCAAGACTTACTTATTCAAGAACAAAAGCAGCCATCTCCCAGAGCAGCCCCCACACTGGCAGCCCCGAGGAGCGTGGTGGGCATGAGTCCCCGGCGCCCGTGCATGGAAGCACCCCCATCAGGCTCCATTCCGGACGAGCACCCTCCCTCCAAATTATGAGAGAGGAAATGCAATATTATTTTAGGACTTGCCTCCGCATAATGGCCGAGGAGGGCACAGAGAACAATCCAGCGCTTATATCAAGCACAAGCAAGCCAGCTCCGCCCACCCAGCCTCTGCCCCAGGAGGCCGATTTGGCATCGAAGTCCTGGGCTTTTCTGGACAGAGCCCGTCGCAGCCTCGATGGACCTGAGGACCGGAGCCGGAGGAGGAGACCCGAGGCCCAGCGTGGGAGGCTGCAGAGGCTCTTCTGGACACTGGACACGGCCCCCGCCCAGACAGAAGGCAGGACAGCTCTGTGCAGGAGGGGACGGAGCTTGGCCAGGGGGACACACAGCCCGGTGAGTGTGAGCAGGGGAGAGCGTGGCCCTTGCACGACGTCAAGGTCACCCTTCTCCTCCTGGGGGGACAGCGGGAGGGGCCCTGCTTCAGGGGGGGCGTGGACTGTGGACCTCCCGCCCCCACCTGGAAGTGAGCCCTTCTCCCAAGCAGGCGGACGCGCAGCACAGGTGTCTCACGTGGGGGTGCCCACAGACCAGTCACCCAGCCTTCTGAGCCTGCGTGGCTCTGCCCCCAAAGAGTGCTGCACCCGGGCCGGCCCAGGCTGGCAGCGAGGCCCCAGGAGCACACGCAGGGCCTGTGACATGCGTCCCACACACGCATCGACGGACCCCAGGGGCCCCTCCCCAGCCACATTGTACCAGAGCCCGCCTGCCGCGCTGTGCACCCCCAATCAGGGGATCGCATCCTCGCCTGGCGTGCAAGTGACAAGCGACACGCAAACCCGTGGGTCGAGGCCTGTTGTCTCTGCCCAGGGCCCCTCGGTGGCCCTCCTGTCAGCGCGGTGCTGGCCCCGGGGCTGCACAGGGGCTGCCAGAAGCAGCGAGCCCCACAGGAGCAGCCCGGATCCGAGGTCGGCCCGCGCCAGCCGCTGTGTGACCTTGGGCAGCCCCCTCCAAATCCAATGACGCCTCCCAGCCACAGTCACACCCGTCCCGCAGGTGCTGGGCAGGGCACCCAGCAACCGAGGCCACGTGCGTGCCCCCGGGGCACCGCCCTGCCCGCCAATCATGACTGTCTGTGCACATTCAAATATCTAGTCCCTGCTTCAAAACAAACACCCTCACCTGGGGTGGGGCCCGGTGCCCCCCCATCCTGCCCAGGCTGCACCTGCATGTCCTCGGCCCCCCGGGCGCCGCGCCTTCTGGCCCACACACCCTCAGGCGGGGCCAGCGTACCTGGGGCGTCAGCCTCAGCAAGACAAACATCCCTTGGGGACGCCACACCATGCTTCCTGCCATCACCCCTAGTCTCACACGGAGAACGGTGCTCGTGGGAGTTTCTGTCCCCCGCCACCTGGAGAATGTTCTAGAGCACCTGCTCCAGAGCGAGGCAGAAGCTGCGTATGTCCACTTGAAGACCTCACTGGCCCCCTTCTCCCTTGTAGAGCAGTGTGTTCTGTGCTCGGTGTAAAGTGACGGTAACGATGAGAAGGACGAGGGCGAGAGGAAGGAGGATTCGTGAGCTCTGGCCGTGGGCAGCGCGGCAACACTGCGTCTCATCCAACCCTAACATGCCTCAGGCAGAGGGCCCAGGGTTAGAGACGCCTGTTTATCCTGAAGTCCACGGGCAGCCACACGCACGTGCCGTCAGCCTCACACGCGGACATGGCCGTTCACCAGCGCTTTCCACGCCTCCCGCTGTACGCCCCTCAGGGTAAGCAGGCGGGATGGGCCCCCCCACGACGGGCGAGGAGACGTAAGCACCACGGGGGGTGGGGGGGACGATGTGTTCGTCTCCCTCCTGCTCCCGGAGGAGAAGGCAAAGCCGCGTCTCACTCTCCGGCGGACAGCTGTGCCGGGGCCGCCGCGCACCCTCGTCCCCCTTGCAGCTGGCTCGGCTTGGGGGGTTTGGTGCTTCTGGATCCCACTCGACACATACGTGTCACCACACACGTCAGATCCAATCCCGGCCAGACGTCTGTGTGAAGGCGTGGGCAGGACACGCTTTACTGAAATGCAGAAATCTGAAAGAGAAAAGAGGGTCTCACAAAACCACTTGGTGTTCTGAAAAAAGCTGAGAGTCAGAAAACCTTAACCCGAGAAGCACCCTGTAGGTATTACTCAGCTCAGTCCCGCGGTTTCACAGATGGGGAAGCCAGACCCCAGGAGGGGACGCAGTGGAGCCAATGTCGCTCAGAACACAGGTGACCCAGTCTGTTCCTGCTGATGTGTCTCTGACTCCATGCACATTCCCACACCTGCCACCACCAGAGCTTAGCACCCTGTGAAGTTCCGTGTCCTGAGCAAGGAAGGTGGGAAACAGGAGCATTCTTTGAAGGGGAGAATTTGGGAGTAGTGAAAACATCATCACCACCATCACCATCACCCCCGTCATCATCACCATCACCATCAACACCATCATAACCACCATCATCACCACCATCACCACCACCATCACCACCATCACCATCACCACCACCATCACCACCATCACCACCACCATCACCACCATCACCACCATCATCATTACCATCATCACCACCATCACCATCACCACCATCACCATCACCACCATCACCATCACCACCATCACCATCATCACCACCACCACCACCATCACCACCATCACCACCATCATCACCATCATCACCACCACCATCACCATCATCAGCACCATCATCAGCACCATCACCATCACTATCAGTCATCACCAGCGCCATCATGGGGGACAGTGGAAGGAAGCAAGGACTCTGGAGAGCGAACAGGGTGGAACGGGGCAGGATGGTGGTCGGACTGGTCAGCAGGACGAGAGAGGGCTGCGGTGTCCCTGCCGGGGGTAGGTGAGGAGGCCATGCAGAGGGTGTTCTTGGCTCCGGGGCCTCAGCACAAAATGCCAAGCGCCCTCAGAAGAGCCAGGCCTGCCATGGTTGTGGCCCAAGCTGTGTCTCCCTCTCTGGACCTCAGTTTCTTCATCTGTAGAGTGAGATGTCTGGACTGGACTGCCCCCAAGAGCCTTTCTGGCCCTGACATCCTCAGGCGCTGAGAAGGGCCTACATCACACGGTCACGCGGCCATTGCTCCGTGGTGAGCAGTGGAGAGGCCAGAGACACAGGGAGCCCCACATGGGGCCGGGCACCGTCTGACGTGGGGGACATGGAGGAATGGGTGGGCCCCTCATCCTGACGTCCGGCACGGAGACAGCCACACAGACGGGTGGAAGGTGCACTGTGACGCATGTGTGACTGTCTTCATGTCTAGGATGCAGCTTCATCGGAGAGGGGACTTCCGGGTGTGTCCCAGGGGATAGAAAGGGGTTTGCGCGGCCGGCACAGCGGGCAGGAGGGAAGGGACCTTTCCGGGAGGGAGGGGCGAGTGCAGGGCTAGCAAGCGGGAGACTGAGGCCTGGGTCTGGGCGTCGAAGGCAGAGACACATCAGAGGAGGGACAGGCCCCGAGGCTGGGAAGGTGGCTTAGGGCCTGGTGGGGAGGGGCCTCGGGTCTCCAGCTGACTGTGCAGGTCGTCCTGAGAGCACTAGGCAGCCCGGGGTGACAGGGAGCACTGAGCGCTGGGACGGAGGGACCTGGGTGCCGGTTCTGCTCACTGGGCGCCCCCCCGGGGCAAGGGGGTGGCTAATGGGACAAGTACAGTTTCTTTTAGGAAAGTATGGAGATTTTGTACGCGTGCATCTGTTTTCTTGCCAACTTTGCAGAGTAAACAAGCGTCCGGGCCCACATGCGCGTGCATGTCGGCCCAGGTGGCCCTGGGACCCTGGGTGCCTGAGGGCTGGGCCAGCAGAGAGGGCTCGGGGTGATGCAGGAGGCAAACTGCTCTTCTCTAGCTATTGTGCCGGGGCCTGTGGGCGGGGACCCTGCGCTGCGCGACCGCCAGGGCGGCCCCGGAGGAGCGGCCCCGGCCGAGGCGCCGTCGGCGCGGGTCCTGGGAGGGACGGGCCCAGACCCTGGAGGCGGGCAGAGGCTGTCTCTCCAGGACGATTCTGACTCGGAACTGAGTCACAGCCGCCGCGGGGACGTGGGGACGCGTGAAGGAGAAGACACGTTCCCAGGAAAGGCACTGATGACGGGACTGAGACCAACATCCACTAGACTCCGAGTGCGTGACGCCGGCCGTCAGTTACCCAACGGGCCTCCAGGGACGGACTGGGAGACGGAGGCACAGCTTCAGTCACCACAGGACAGACGGCGGTGACACGCCGGCTGCACACTCGCCCAGAGGCTTCCTTCCAGCCGCCCCCAAGTGTCCGTTCATTCATTCATTCATTCATTCAGCAAACAAGACTTCTGTGTCCAGCCCTGCGGTGGGCACTGAGGGGGCAGGGTGAGCAGGGCAGGGCTCATGCACTCGAGTTCCGGAGGAAATAGGTGCGAACACATGTGCGCACGCTGGTACACGCTCGAATGTGCACGTACATGCACACTCCCATGTGCACTCACTGATACATACACTGGCACATGCACACATATCTGCAGGCGTATATACACTCTCACACATACCGTTGTGTGTGAACACGTACACACCCACGCTGACACACACATCCTCTACACATACACACACGTGCACACGGACACACCTGCCCATCCGCGTCCCCTCCTGTCCCGCCATTGGTGCCCCCCGGAGGAGTGGTTCCGACAGGCCCCGCCCCTGGAGGAGGGGTTCCAACGGGCCCCGCCCCTGGAGGAGGGTTTCTGACAGGCCCCGCCCCCTGGAGGAGGGGTTCCGACAGGCCCCGCCCCCGGGGAGGTGGCCTCAGCCTGTGGTGCCTGGCACGGACGGGTGGGGACACCAGGGACAGCCTGCGCTCGGGCCGGGGCTGCCCGGACGTCTGCTGGCCCCTCTGCTCCCAGACGGCCCCCGCGCATCTCTGCAGGCCGTCGGCCTCTCGCTGTCCCTTCGCAGACGTCCGACCGCCAGCCTCTGTCCCCTCGAGGCCGGAGGGGGGTCAGGGGCCCAGCGCCGCGGCCCTGCAGAAGCAGGGCTGGCTGGAGTCTGGGGCCGGAGCGGGGTGGGTGAGCCGTCTGGAGAGCAAACGATCCGGGGAAGCCTGCCACATTTTTTCTAGAAGAATGTTGGAAGTTTTGGTGGCCAGGTATGGAAAAAGAAACCCTCTGTACACTGAAGTCATTCACGGCGAGGGCAGCGGAGGCGCCGACACAGGCCCAGGTGCTGAGCCGCGCTGTCCGCGGGGCCACAAGGGCCGGTTGTGACCGCGCGGCTGGGCCGTCACCCCAGCAGCACGAACACACACATCAATGCGCCTTTTACGCGCGGCCTTCCTCACGGGCTCCGGATGAATGACCCAGCTGAGCAGAATGTAAATCTGCACTTACCCCTCGGAGACATAATTATAGGAAAAAAACAAGGACAGTGGCATCTGGACCGGGACAGCGGGCTCCTTCCCTGCCGCCGGGTGGGGCGCGGGGGAAGGGGCGGGGGGAGGCCCGGAGGCCGGAGGCTGGGGCTGGAGGCCGCGTCCTCCTCCTCCCTGCCCCGGGCAGGCCCCGGGCACTGCCAATTCCTTGGGCCGCGCTCGGATATCTCCACCCCGGGCCCTCGCCCCGCAGCCGCCCCATGAAAGGGCCCATTCATGCGCCAGGCCGCTGGCTCGGTTCCCGCGGCCGGGCCGGCCCCCACTGCCTCTGTTTTCTTTTCATTAGAAGGATTCCCATATTGAAGGCCCACAAGAGGCTGAGCCCAGGGTGCTCTGCCGAGGGTCCGGAGGCGCACGGCGGCCCACGGGTGCCCGCACACCCACCAGTGAGCGTGACTTGACCAGGGCAGATGGGGAGACTGAGGTGAGGCTCAGGTCACATGGCTGGCAGATGGCAGACTTGGGGATTGGACCTGGGCCACCGGCTGCCGGATGGCCCTGCCGGGAGGAGCTCAGGAAATACAGGCATCCTGAGCCACTGAGTACGGCAGGGAGGGCTTCCTGGAGGAGGAGGAGCCGATGCTGGGACAGGGGGACGAGGTGGGCCGTGGGCCTTGGGAAGCTCCGCAAGCCCAGACCCTGTGCCAGACCCCGGGTCCCCGTGGCCCGTGCTGGCCCGCATGTGTGAAAGCACGTGGCGGTGGGGAGGGGGGTGAGCATGCCCGTGTCCGTGTGTGAAACCCTCCTCAGGAAAGGCACCCCTTCCCTGTCCCTTCGTGCTCACAAATGGGGCCATTTGGGAGACAGGAAGACAGGACAGAAACCAGCGCTGGGGTCTGAGTCACGCGCCACCCTCCGTCTGGAATGTCTCCTGGAAGGGCTCGCTGGGCTCTGGCCCCACCCGCCCGCCACTCACCCGGCCTTCCTCCCGCCCGCTCGCCTCCTCCCTCCCTCCCTCCGTCCGCCCACCCCCATCACAGCAGACCCCCGAAAATGCACAGGGTTTCACACGTGGCCACATAGGAGCTGAGTCGCAGCTGAGGAGTAAGGTAAAGAGTTATTCGTTTCCATCTGTAAGCTCCCTTCGGCGCTCTAGCTCCTGTAGTTTTCTTTCTGATGCCCTGGACCCGGACTGGGTGCCTGAGGGCCCAGGGGGTGGGGGTGGGGGCCAGAGAGCATCTGCTGTGGGACCAGCACCAGGGACCCCCCGCCACTGTCGGGGGAGCCCCCTCTTGCCTCGGGGGCTGGCACTGCCCTCCCGGCCTCGCAATTCCTCCCTGAGCGGTGGGCATCAATCCTACCAACTCCTGGGCAGGCAGGCGGAAACTCAGAGAGGTTGCTGACTTGCCCAAGGACACACAGCTAACACAGAGTGGGGGGCGGAGGCCCGGCCCTCGGCGTCTTTGGGCTACTTGGCGGATCCTGGCGATCGGTCGTGTGGCTAGCGCGGGTCGTGTGGCTGACGGGGACTGGAGCCCACCTCTCAGTCCCTGGGGACGGGTGCACGGGGAGCGCCTACGGGGTCGGGGTTCTGCGCCTCTACGTTTGCTGGCAGCTGTGCTCAAGTGTGTCCTCATGCCACACAAGGGCCACCAAGTCCACACACCCCACCCCCCAGCCAAGACAGCCAGGGAGAAGCGAGGGACCTCAGGGAGGCCTCTCTGTGAGTCAGGGGCCCCCAGCCCCTCCCACCCATGCCCGCACCCTGCGTTTAGCAAGGAGTCAACAGGCAAAGGGGGAGGCAGTTGAGGGTCCAGGATGGGCTGCGCTACTAACTCCTGGAACCTTAGGATGGGTCCCTCCAGCCTCAGTTTCCCCATCGGCAAATGGGGGTAAGGGGTCTGAGGGAGCCCACAAGATCACGGGTCAGACTCGCCACAGAAACCCCAGGCGGGTGTAAACGTGGAAGAGGCCACGGTGCAGCCCAGGCCTGGTCCCGAGTCGGAGCCCTTGTCCCCAGGATGAGGGGCGTGGCCTCGGGGGTCCCCTGGGGGCAGGACATTGCTGTCAAGGTGCGAGGCCTTCTGGGCCGATGGGCGGCCAAGGCCAAGGTGCTGTCAGTGTCAAGCTGGAGTGGCCGTGTGACACTATGCGCCTGGAATTTGCCGGACGCCTCTCACTCCTCCCACCCCAGCCCTGGCGTTGGGTACACGGTTTCATTTTGACATCAGGCAAAAGTCACGGAGATGACTCAGGAGCCCTGACTGGCTTTCCCAGCGCACGGGGCCCCGGCAGCCTCTGCCCCCTGAGAGCGGCCAGCAGTGGGTCTCAGGCCCCCAGTGGCCCGGGGGCTTGGTGGGGGAGGGACAGCTGGGCTCGACGTCTGTGACTTTGGGCAAGTTGAGTCAGAACCCATGCTGGGCCGTGTCCTGGTGCAGAGGGAGCCCCAGCGCAGCCGGGCAGTTTCCAGCTCTGTTCTCAGAGCAAAGGAGCAGGGACTCCCCAAGGTGGAGACCCTGCCAGCCCACACCCTGTCCGCGGCGCCCCCTGCCGGTACCGGGCACTTCCTCCCGGGAGGGGTGGATGAAGCCTGCTGCCAGCGTTGGGGACCCTGGAGGAGGTGTGTTGCCTGCACTAGGCCAGGGGGCGGGGTGCTGGGGCCGCCCCCAGGAGACCACCGACCCAGGGTGACTGCTGACACTTGGGGCCAGATGCCTCCCTCCTGGGAGGCCACCCCGTACATCGCAGGAGGTCTCGTGGCTTCTCTGGCTTCCGCCCGGGAGGTGCCATAGCAGCCCCATAGCTGGCCCAAAACCATCTCCAGATGTGTCAAAGGCCCCCTGGGGGCCACAGTCGCCCCCACTTGAACATTGCTGGGTTATACGAAGCAGGTGGGCCAGGAGGGTTCGCGCGGGAGCTCAGCGCCTGCCCAGGCAGCCATCTGGAGGGCTAGGCCCCCAGCCCTGTGGGACAGCGACCCGGGGGGCAGGAGAGGCACGTTCAGAACCTCCCTGTGAAGGGGGAGTGTAGACACCCACCTCCCAGGCTGTCAGGTTCACGTGCTGCGCGCCTGGCCCGGGTGGGCAGAGCCACGGCCAAGGGTGCGGTACTGAGTGAAGTCTCTGCGAGCACACCCCAGGGGTGCTCAGGTGCGCCACGGGCTGGGCGCACACCCACACATGCACGCACACACACGCACACACACACACTGTGGACTCCTAGAAACCAGAAGAGGCCCAGTGGGAAGGCTGCGGAAGCAAACACCATCTGGGAACTCTGAGCGGGGGGACCCTGCCCTGGAAACTTTAGGAAATCAACCTGATTGAAATACCGATGAACCTGAGGGGCAGGTCTTAGCCCCTTCCTGTGCTGATTTCCATGGAGAGGGAGATCCCAGGACCCGGAGGCCCAGAACGATGCCCCGGAAACGTGAGCTGCGCTCAGAGAGCCCCAAGCGAGGCCATGCGGCGGGGCCACCGACTCCCTTAGCCCTCGTGCGACTCAGGTTTTCAGGCCCACCGGCTGGAATTTCTGGAACCTTCTTCAGACGCTGTAATGAACAGCCACAGGAAAATTAACATTGATATGCAGCCAATTTAGCTTACTGTGGACTGTGCGTGGGCAGCTCGGAGCCCCACCAGCAGTGCGGCACAGGTAGGCGGGGGCCGGCCCGCTCACCCCTTCCCAAGCCCGCGTGCAGGACTCTGGGCCGAAGTCCCGTGTCACCTATACCTTGCTTTACATGATAAAGGTGTTCCTAAGGGGGTGTGAAATTTGAACTCGGGTAAGTGAAAGCAGGCTTGCAGGCTCTCAGGGGGACCTTGTTCAAAGGACCAATTCTGAAAGTGCCTTTCTACAAAGTGAAGACCCCCCCCCAACGCACAATTTCACTTCTCAGAGGCTCTGTAAGCCCATGCCCTGGGGCAGCCTGAAGTGGAGGACAGAGGGCTGCCGCTGTCAGTGCATGTACCCCGGGCCTCGCAGGGGACCCACACGGGCACACCAGGGACCAGCCAGTGTCACCTGCCCTGGGCTGTGTGGCCTCGGGCGGGTGCCTTGCCCTCTCTGGACCTCAGTGTGCTCATCTGTGAGGGAAACCACTGAACGGAAGGCACGTAAGGGCCCTTCTGCTCGAGGGCCTGCACGGCTCCAGCTCCCCAACATCTGTGTTCCAGAATTCACCAGGCCTGAGGCTGGGCCAGGGTACCCGCAGCGAAGGCGCTAAGGTTTCAGAGAACCTCAGCTCCCACCTTTGAGGCCCGAGCACCTCCTCCCGGGGTGCCTTCCAGGTGCCAACCTGCAGGACTTCTAAAGGCCCCCAGGCAGGTGGCAGGTGCCAGTTGTAGCATAACCGCCCCCCCTCCGTGTAGACGCAGAAGGGGAAAGCGTTTGGGGTCCTCACCCAGCGAGCCTGCAGACAGGAGGCCAGGAGGGGTGAGGATGGAGGAGCTGTTGGAAACCACATGGATACACTTAGGCCCACGGTTTTGAAACCAGTGCGAAGTCCCGCGCCGTCTGCGCCCCGCAGCACTGCCTGTCCGGGGTGGGCTGGCGAGAGGGTGCGGGCTCGGGCTTGGGGGCTCCTACTCTCCCATCAGGGACCCCGATCGCCAGAGCGAAACAAACACCTAGGAAGAGCGCTGCTAAAAATAGCGGGGGGGGGGAGGGGGCGGGCGTGGGGAGCAGGGTTTGAAGTCTGTAACCGAAGCCGGCCGTGCCTGGGGGCCTGGGCGGAGGGCCCGCCGCGCACCCAGCCGCTGCCGGCGGCGTGTTCGCGAGGACTGGCCCCGCGCGCGCGCGGCCCGACCTGGGAAGCGGGTGGAGGCTGCTCCCCTCCTCTCCCCACCCCGCCCGCAGGGGCAGAGCGCGGCGCGGCGGCGGCGGGGCGGCTCGGTGCCCGGCGGGCGGGCGGCCCGTCTGCGCGGCCCGGGCGGCCTGCGGTCGGGATGAGGACTGCCCTCCGCGCCCAGAGCGCCGGGGCCGCCGCGGCCGCGCCGGGAGCTCGATCGCGTCCGCCAGCGCGGCGAACGGAGCGCGGCCCTCGGAGCCCTCAAGGTGAGTGCGGCCGCGCGGCGCCTGGGCAGCGAGCGGGGACCGGGGCTCGCGCGGCGTCACCTGGCCGCCCGCGCCCCGCCACGTCCCAGGCGCCCCGACCCCGTCGCCGGCCCGGGACGCGCCGCGCCGCGAACGCCAGGGCGCGCCGGGGCTCGGCGGGGCCACGGCGCTTCCGGGCCGGCCGGCCCCGCGGGGCACTTCGCAAAGTGCAGCCGAGTGCCCGCCGGGGCCGCGGGCGGGCCTCCGGGAAGCCGGGCCTCTTGGGAGCTGGGCCGGGCCGGGGCGCCGCGGCCGCGGGCCGGCTCATTCAGCCAGGCAGGAGCAGCTGGCCCCCTGAGCCCGGCTGCCGCCTCCTCCGGGCTGCCCCGGGGCGTGCGGCCCGCGGCGCTCGGCCGGGCGCGAGCTGGCAGGGCGGCGGCGGAGGCAGCGCGGGCCGGGGCGGGTCTCCGGGGCGGCCGGGGGCTCCGCGCCGCTGCGCTCCTGCGAGGCGGCCACGCGGCACCCACACCCGGCCCGCGCCCCTGGCCGGCTGGGCGCGCCTAGGGAGTCGGGCCGGAGGAACCCGTGGGGACGCGGCGCCGCGCGGCGGCGGCCGGAAGGGAAGGCCAGCCGGGGCTCGCGGGGACTTCCCGCGGTCACCCAGACCCTGCCCCTGCTCCCGGGGCCAGGGAGGCAGCGGGGTCGGCGGGACAGAAGGGGCTCCGCTTGGACTGGCGTCCTGCGCTCTGGCGGAGGCTGCGGCCCTTAACTCCTTGCAGCCCGCGCTTGGGCAGCTCGCGCGCGCGGGGGCTGTGCCACGTGTTACTGTGTGGCCGCCGCGGGCAGGAGATGGTGGTACCCGGACTGCCCGGGAGGGAGCCGAGGGTCAGGGAGGTTGGGGGCTGGGCCCCCGCTGCACAGCTGGCGAGCGGCAGGGGCTGGCAGCCTCTCCCCTGGCGGCACTCCTGCCTGCTGGTTGAACAGATGCCTAGGGAGCCCTCTCTGTGCCCCACGCTCTACCCTCGGAGCCCACACCCCTGCGCCCACCCCATAACAAGCCAGACAAACAGGTCAAATGCCAGCCTGTATCAGACGGGGGGGCAGGTGGGAAGCTGGGACAGAGCACAGTCTCAGGAAGGGCGGGCAAGGCAGCCTCTGAGAAGGTGTCCAGGAAGGAGGGCGTGCCCTCACGTGCCATGTGCCCGGCCTGGCAGCTTCCAGAAGCACAGGGCAGAGCTTGCCGAGAGCCTCACCCAGGAGTGGGAAGGGGGAGTGTGCGTGAGGCAGAAGGGGAGGCTGGGGCGTCTTGTGGGGAGCCCGCGGCCCCCGCAGCATCTGGACTTGGGGAGCACGGGTGAAGGCTGTGGGCCTCCTCCGCCTGTAGCCCAGGCCGGCTGCAGCCCGGGCCAGGGTGGGAGCCGGCAAGTCCCGGGATTTCAGGGTCAAAGACAACTTAGAGACAACTCCCTCATCAGTGCATTAGTCTCCACCAGACCCTGCCTCCAGGTTACTGCCTCTGCTTGAATACCCCCATTGATGGGGACCTCATTGCCTATCACAGCCGCCCATCCCATGGCTCCACCCCTAGATTATGCCAAAGGTTGTGAGAAGACTGGTCGAGGGAAAAGCCTCCTACCTGTGGTTTCTGTCGACTCTGGTCCCGTCAGCCTGAGCAGCACACGGCACATCAGGTTAAGTCTTACACACGGTTGCCTTTGGAGAATGTTAATAGAGAGATTATGTCCCCTTTGAGCCTAATCTTGTCAGGTCCTGCGCCTTTTCTGACTTGACATTCCAGGTCAGGCATCACCCTGCCTCCCTCTCCGGGAGGAAGTCAGTGGGTCTCCTCCCCAACTTCACGTCTGCTGAACCCCAGGGTGGCCTGGAAGCAGAGGCCTGTTCCCACCTCCCTTCTTCTGGAACCTCACCGCCAGCGATGGCGCCAAACACACACGCGCTCCTTGACATCAGCTCGCGCCGTGGGTCCCTCCGGAACCCGAGACTTGCGAGCCACGCCCCACCCCCACCTTCCTCCTGGCTTTGACTCTTCCTGAGATCCGATTACCGTCTGCTTCCTCATCCGAAGTGAGGGGCTCGGGGAGGCCGTGCAGTGGCGAAGGGTGCAGGCGCCAGGGGCCCCCAGCAGGGGTGACCCCCCTGGGCCCGGGGGCGGCCGAGGCACCAGGCACGCGCAGCGTGGGCCCGACACGCTGTGGGCACCGCAGACCCTCGCTCTGGCAGTTCTCACCCAGCATCCTGTCTCCCACCTCCACTCGCCAGCCACCTCCTTGCCGTGGCACGTGGTCCCCACCGCGTCAGAACGGCCCCGTCTGCTCCGCCGGCATCCCACTCTCCGCTGGGCGGGGGCGTCCCCACGCCCCTGCTGAGCCCGATGGAGGGCTCTCGGCACACACGCTGGCTGGGGGGTCTCGGGACCCCGTGGCCAAGCTAATTCTCAGATAGAATCAGCTAATCGCGCGTTGGAGGCTGAACTGAGCCCGCTGGATGTGGGGTGGAGACGGCTGGCTGGCAGGTACCAGGGCCTCTCCCTCGCTAGCGCATCCTCGGGAGCCATGGCTGGCAGTGCTGCCCCGGGACTGCTCGCGGTCTTGTACTTGAGTCCCGCCGTGAGGTCAGCTAAGACCTACCATTTCCCTGGGTAGGAGGAGAAGTGGGCCTGTACAGTTGACCAGGTTGTTGACTGCACAGGGGCACCCAGCCCATGCTCTGCTCAGGAGGCCTCTGCACACTGTGGGGCTGTGTCCACCCTAAGGTACCCAAGGCATGAGTGGCGGCCACACTTTCGGCTGCCGTCCTAAAGTGTCACGTGTGGGCACTGTCCAGGGGCCAGAGAGTGAGACACCTGTCACTGCAGACCTGGGGTCCCTCCTCCCTCGTCAGGCGCTGCCTGGCGTCCAGGGCCCTCAGCACTGTTGTGGGTCAGGGTCAATCTTTTGTAGATGCTCCCTTGGCCCAGGGGCGTCAGGCCCACCCCGGGGACGGCTGGGAGGCAGGGCAGCAGGCAGGGACCCACCGAGGCAGGCGCTGGGGACCCGGCCCAGGGCTGCCCCCAGATGTTCATCACAGCCCGCGGCCCGGCCCCTCGCACTGCCCCGTGCTTTCTGCCCCTGCCCCCCGACCACGAGAAAGTGAGGTCAGCGACGGCACTGAGAGTTGGGGGGCTGTGACGCGGCGTCAGACTGCAGGTTTCCTGCTCATTTCTCATCTCAGCTCTCGTCGGGCGTGAGGTGGTCTCAGAATTACATCCCTGTGTCCACAGAGCAAGCTTTGGGAAGGAGAGATCTGATTTAAGCTCCAGGTACGACCGCCGGTGGGGGGAGGGGGGACTGACCCGGAGGGGGAGGTTGGGCCACAGGGCTTGTCCAGGGCCCTGAGATGGTGACCCCAGGCCGCCCCGTTTACCGTCACCCGGTGCTCAAAGCCTCTGAGGGCCGCCGCCACGGGGCTAAGCCCCTCCCCCAGGGTGGCCCCCTCTCCCGGGGGTGGGGGGAAGCACCAGGGGCATGGGGGCCTCTCAGTGCCCCAGGTCAGCTCCCACTCTCTGGCCACGAGGCCGGAACAAGGCAGCAACGCCCTGGAGCGGCCGGGTGAGGCCGCCCGCCAGGCGCACCAGGACCCCAGAGCCGGCGGCCGCGGGCCCCTGAGTGAGCGCCCACGACAGCGGCCCCCTCCTCACCCCTGACGGGGCGGCGGGAGCCAGGGCAGGACGGGGACATTCCATCCCTGGCCGCCTGCTCCCAGCTTCTGTCCTGACTCAGGGCTCCTCTCAGGGCCCGTGTCCCAGGCAAACAGGCCAAACAAAATCCACATTCATGAGCGGCCACTGAGGCTTTCCGACGGCCTGGGCACCGACGCCGCCTGCAGCCGCGGCCGCTGCATTTCCCACATTCCTGCAGGGCCGCCCCGCCCGGCCCCGCGCACGCTGGCGGCGAGCTGCGCCCCGGGGACCCTGGGCTCGTGCTGGGGGGAGGGGGGGCGGGTGCCGGGGGACCTGTCCCCGTGGCCGGGGCGGTGTGCCAGCCACTGACGGCGCATCCCGTGTCCTCCATCAGCCCGACGCGGCGGGGACGCGGCCCTCACAGCACCCGGCTCACCCTTTAAAGTGCCAGCGCGATGGTTTCCGTGTCTCCCCAGGGCTGTGCAGGCACGACCACCACCTCCTTCTAGAACACGTTCATCCCCCCGGAAAGGAAACCGTGCACCCGCGGCGGTCACCCCCCCCTCCCCACCCCCTGGCCCTGGAAACCACGAACTCCGCTTTCTGCCTCTGTGGGTTTGCCTGTTCAGGACATTTCACATGAATGAAATCACACAGTGTTACTTTCTGTGACTGCCTGACTTTCGCCGATCGCAACGTCATCAAGGGGACCCGCATTGTGGACGCATTGGCGCCTTGTCCCTTTTTGTGGCTGAGCAATACTCCATCGTGTGGCCGGACCCCGTCGTGGGCGTCATCCACTGGGGGGCTCCCTGCTGTCGTGAACGGCGCTGCTGGGGGTATTTGTGAGTGTGTCTTTTTGGGGGGTGTTTGCACTTCTCTAGGACAGGGTCTGGGAGGGGACATCACGGTCCCCGGCCACCATCTGCTCCTGCCGGCGTGTCAGGGTGCAGGGACCCCTCCACTCCCTTTCTGTGCACGAGGAAGCCAGGACAGGCAGGTGAAGGCGCTGGCTCCGGTCCACACAGCTGGGAAGGGGGACCCGGGTTTCAGCCTCTGCCCGGGCGCCAGAGCTGTGAGCACACAGATGGGGAAACCGAGGCAGAGAGAGCGGCCGTCGCAGCCTTAAGGGCTGTCCTGCCCCGCCCTGAGGCTTCCCCCCGGCACCCGCTGTCTGCGCGCATTTCCTGTTCTCCTCCTCACACTGTCCCTGGAGGGAAGGGCCCAGACCCTCAGGTAGGGACCTGCTAAGGTGCCAGAAACTTCCACTGCTCCTCTTCCTCCTCACATAACTTGGGGACGCTGACCCCTGGAGACCCAAACATCACTCACTGAGGTCTGGTGATCAGTGGGGTGTGAGCTCTGACCTGCCCCAACCCTGGGCCCAGGGGACCCCAAGTCTGTCCTGTGGCCATTTCCAGGGTTACAGAATGCATGATCAGAATGGACCCAGAAGTAGCGGAATCCACAACCCTTACCCAGAGAGGGAGACATCTGCCGGAGGCCCGCCCAGCAGGGAGCCATCAGAGGGCTGGGGACCCCGGCCGGGCCACCTAACCCGGCACCCGGCACACAGGGCGAGGGTGAGCCCGCCCTCCCCAGCTCTCGCGGGTGTGGGGTGACAGGTGCTCAGGGGCACTGCCAGGCTGGCCCTGGCGTCTCACATGGACACAACGGCATCGGGGACAGAGGTGCTGGCGGCTCGGCGTCCCCCGGGCAGTGTGACTTTTCCTCCCCGTGCACAACCGACCCTCAGAGTACCCCCCTGACGGCCACAGGGCCGTCTGTGTCCCGCGTGTATCTCGCGGCCACCGGCACACGGCCAGCCGCTTGGGGTCCAGGCTGTGCTCTGGGCCACCGCCCCCACCGCGACAGCTCACAGGCGGGCTGGGGCGGTCGGGGACGGACGCGGTGACTTCGCACGTGGAAGGCGGCCAGGCCCAGGCAGGCGGGGCGGGGAGAGAGGGGGAGACGCAGGAAGGGGGGGCACGTCTTCCAGGCGCCGACCTGGAAGAGGAAGGCAGGGCGGGGGCGGGGGGGGCCACTCCGGGAGCGAGGCCTCCAGCCGCTGCTCGGACCACACTCCCATACCCAGCCAAGTCAGTGGCGCCTTTGTCCCAGGGCCGCGAGGGGCCCTTGGGGGGGGCCGCTGCGGAGAGGATGACGCCTTCGTGGTTTCCTTGGCCAGAGCCTCAGGGGTCTGTCCCCAGCCCTGGGACAGTCCCCACTCCCCACTCAACCGTCCGGCTGGTCTGCACCTGTGGGGAGTGGGCAGGGCCAGAGCCTCACCCGGGAATGCAGGACGCTGCGGCCCCTTTACAGGCGAGGAAACTGAGGCACAGGGAGTCGGGACCGGCCCTGACATTGGAGCCCAAGAGCCAGAGGCAGGCGCGCGAAGGGTGGTGTTACCTGACCGCCGCATCCCCCCACCCCCCGCCCGGCCAGCAGGAGCCCGTCTAAGGGCCAGCGCCGTGGGGGCCGACCGGCGCCAGGGAAGCCAGAGGCCGAGCCTTCCGTCCCAGCAGTTCACAGGGCGCGGCCGTCAGAGCAGGGAAGTGAGTGTGAGTGTGCCTGCGTGCAGACACTCGTGTGGAGTGTGCACGTGCGTGAGCAACGTGTGTTCATGCCTTCACTGTGGGTGTGAGCCTGCACGTGTGTGCCTTGTGCGAGTGTGTGTGCACGCTTGTGAGGCCCGTGCGTGCACGCGTGTGTGAGCGTGCTGTGCAGGTGTGTGCTTGTGAGGAGCTGTGCGAGCGCACGTGTGTGCCTGCGTGTGAGTGTGCACGCATGCTCTGTGAATGTGTGTGTCTGTGTGTTGTGGGTGTGAGCCTGCACGTGTGTGCCTTGTGCGAGTGTGTGTGCACGCTTGTGAGGCCCGTGCGTGCACGCGTGTGTGAGTGTGCTGTGCAGGTGTGTGCTTGTGAGGAGCTGTGCGAGCGCACGTGTGTGCCTGCGTGTGAGTGTGCACGCATGCTCTGTGAATGTGTGTGTCTGTGTGTTGTGGGTGTGAGCCTGCACGTGTGTGCCTTGTGCGAGTGTGTGTGCACGGTTTTGAGGGGTGTGCGCGCACGTGTGAGAGTGCGTCTGTGGGTGTGTGTGCATGTGAGAGAGAGCGTGCACGTCTGTAGCTCCGTGCTGTAACACGACGTGGAACTCGAGCTACGACACCAGGGCACACAGGTCATTTTGGAAGTTGTAGGCGCTGCATTTAACAACACGAAACCGACAGATGAAGGTCATTTTCTGTCCCACGGGACACCCGGACCGCGTCTCCCCAGCACTTCCTCAGTGTAAAACCAACGGGGAGTTGGCGTGTTTTACACTTAATTGGCGTCTTAGTCGAGACCAGCCCCTTGCGGCTCAGTGTCCCTGTGGCCCCGGACCAGGCCCCCTGCCCCGCTGTGCTGTGCTGGAGCGGAGCCCATGGGGTGGGCCTAAGGCCCTGCGGCGTAACCAGCCCCCCCGGCAGCCCCGCCCACGCGAGGTTCAGGGCCCCCGGAAAGTTCCTTCCCCGGATGCCACGTTCCAGGCACCCAGGATGGCGCCACTCCCCTGCTCACCGCCAAGCCCTTGCTACGTCCCCTCCTTGTGATGTCCAGAAAACTCCTTTCCATCCTTCAAAACCCACCTCCAGTCCTGCCCTGCCTCTCGTCTGGGTAAAGTTTCCCCCGGAGGCAGCACGGGCCCCCTTGCCTCCTTGCCCCTTTCTAAATCCACCCTGTGTGTGTGGGTCCCACGTCCCAAGTCCCTGGGGTGCCTCCCCTGGGAGCTCCGGAGCAGTCTCGGGGCCTAGCCCTGGAACGGATCCGGGCATGCGTGGGCGGAACGGTCTCTGCAATCTCAGTAAACATGTGGCCGCAGGCCCTGGCAGGAAGCTGACCTCGCGGGTACCACGCGGCTGGCAGCTGTGCCCCACTTATAAATACATGCTGCACGCCGGCCGGCCCACATGCATTCCGGCTCCCCGCCCGGGGTGCCCTCCCGGCGGAAGGGAGGCAGCCGGCGGCCCTGCGCGCCCGGCCACGGCGGTCACTCCCGGTGAGTGGGAGCGTGCCCGGTGCGGGGTCAGCTCAGGGCCTGCGGGATCCGGTCGTTATCTGAGTGTGCTCGCCGACGTGCCCGGTGCCCAGGCTGCACTTAGCCCTGGGAAAGCCTCCCCGTCCCGGCAGCCGGCTCTTCTGGGACGCCTAGGCTGTGTTTATGCCGGGCTGGGGCCTGGGGAATAATTAGAGTCTCGGACGCTCCCCGAGGGGCAGCGGGGACCTGGGTCTGGGCCTGCGGACATCCTGCGCCTCCCCCCAGAGCCTGTGGGGTAAACAGGCAGACGGGGCGCTCCCCAGGCGGCTCTGAGCCGAGCCCCCCGGGGGCCGGGAGACCCCATCGAGTCGGGCAGGAGGAGGGGCTCCGAGGGAGGGTCAGCCGGGCAGGTGTGGGGCTCCCGGCCGTCCCCGGGGCCGCACGAGCCCTGCCTCCCGGGACAGGGGCGGCCCTGCGCGGTCAGCCTGGAGGTCCTTGCCGTCCTCGGGCCAGGACAGTGTCCGGCGCCTGGCACAGCACCAGCAGAAGGCGGCGCGGACGGCCCTCGCCCCACCTGTGGCCACCGGAGGGCTCAGGCCTGTGGCCTCGGAAGCGTGGCTAGGCCGGCAGGTGCAGGGCAGTCGTGGGGCCTCGGCGGGGAGGGGCTCACCGTCTGTCGCCAGCGCTGTCGGGGGAAACGGGGTGCGAGTCACCGGATCACTTGAGATCCCTCAGTGGCTTCGTGTGGACAAGAAAGAGGGGGCGCGGATTTCATGAATATTTTCTTTAGCCAACATGACAAAATACTTTCGTCCCGACGCGTAGTCTGCGTTTGTGAGAATTATCAGGGGGACCCAGGGTTGAAGGCCGGGCACGTGCACACGTGTGGGGCGTCACCGCGGGGCACGTGCCCGGGGCAGCCCGCCGGACGCCAGGACGGCCCGCCGGCAGGTGCACCCGCTCCCTCGGGCCGTGTGGGCATCTCCCCCGCTGGCCGGCCAGTGCCTAGAACCAGCCAGGCCTGGTCGTTCGCGGCCCTGGAGGCCAGGAGACAGGCGGAGGTGTCCGTGGGAACTCGGGCTGCAGGGCTGTCACCACGGTCACCTGCCTGCGGTTTCTGTCCTCGGGGTCCCCACAGGCACCTGGCCATCCCAGAGCACCCGAACCTCCTGACCTGTCCTGTGCCCCCTCCTCGCTCCCCTGAGCCCCCCACTCCCCTGAGTCCCCTCCCTGCCCCCCCTGCACACATGCTCCCAGGCCCAGGACGTCACTGTAGGTCAGGGAGCCGAGTGGCCCCGATCGGTCAGACGGCCCCAAGCCTCCCCTCTAGACACGCGTCCCTGAAGGTCATGACCCTGTGCTTTCCGGGGTGAGCTCTGCCTCCTCTTCCCTGGCCGGTCACCCACTGCAGTCCAAGGGACGTGCGGCTCCCGGGGGGCATAGGGTGGGTCAGGCCTGCGCCGGGCAGTCACCCACGGGCGTGCCCAGCACCCCTTCAGCATCTCCACCGCCTGCCTTCCACCTCCACGGTCACTTCTCCTCGTCGCCCTGCTTGCGGCGTGGCCGTCAGTGTGGCCGTCAGTGTGGCCGTCAATGTGGCCGTCTGCTGTCGTTTCATGTCCTTGTGCTTTGGGTGCCGCCCAAGTGACAGAAACGCAAGCCCCACAGCATGGCAGGGACCTGCGGGCCGGTTGACTGAAAAGCCTGTGGAATAACAAGCGGGCTCCAGGCACTGCTGGATCCAGGCTCCCAGACGCGCCCCAGGAGTCAGCCCCTCTTCACCTGGCGGCTCTGCCTTCCTCCGCGGTAGCCCCGCACTCAGGACACCCTCCGGCTCAGGCGAAAAGGCCCCCGGGGCTCAGGCCCCCGCCCCGCCTTCCAGCGCCCCGGCCAGAGGTCGCAGGGAGGCCCCTCACTGGTGGACCCGCTGGTCACTCGGTCTGCGTGACCCGGGGCAGGCTCGCATGGGCTCACTCTGCTTCCCTCTCCCCTGCTTTGTCCCTGCGTCCTGTGGCTGTGCCGGCCCCCTCCCAGCTACGGGGAAGGTTGGGGTGAAGAAGGAGGGATGCTGAGCTGGAAAGTGCCAGGATTTTCATCGGTCTGGGAGGGCGGGGCCGTGCACCTTGCTGTGTTAGTGATCTTTGCCCCAACAAATAAATGCGAATCCGAACATTTTTGTAAGTATTATGTACGTAGGTGTGAGGTAGAAGAATGTGGTGGATAGTTATGTAGGGGGTCAGCGAAGTGATAGTAGAGTGACAGATGATAGGTCAATAGATAGATATAGATAGATGAGTGATAGATGATAGAGTGATAGATCAATAGATGATAGATCAATAGTTGATAGATTAAAAGATGATAGGTAGATATAGATATATAGATAATAGATTGACAGACGATAGATCAATAGATAGGGACGTGCATGGATATAAATATAGATAGATAGGCGATAGATTCTTCCCGTCAAGATTTCTTCTGGACATTTGACTCCAGGTCTCAGTGGCTGTAAATGTTGGGATTCCCAGCCTAGGACGACCTGGGGCCCCTCCGTCCCAGACGGCTGGGCCTGGGCGCGTGGGAGCGGGGGCCTCCACCACCAGGCTGGCAGTTCAAGGCCATCTCGGCGTGCCGCGCAAAGCCTGGTCAGAGAACACAAAACAAAGGCTCAGAAAGTGCTTTCTGTGGGCAAAGAAAGAAAATGCCGGAAGACGCGATCCCTCTGCTTCCCCGGATGGGGCCTTTGATCCCAGCCTCCTGGCTGTGCTGTCGGAAGGATCCCTCTGCGCCGTCGGGCTCTTCACAGTGACCGGCAGGGAGCTCGGGGGGCTGGTCCCCCGCCCCTCGCGTCCCATGCTGGCGCCGCGCGCAGGGCACGGATGTGAAGTCTGGGGGCTGCCAGGCGGGCGGGCAGCCGGCGCCCCAGGAGGGAGACGGGACTTCCATGCAGGAGCTGAGCTCTCACTCAGCCCGAGCACCCGGGGCAGGACCTGTGGCCACGCGGCCAGATCAGATCCACGTCCCTTCCCTCCTGCAGAGGGGCCGTTTTCACGGGTCCGGGGACAAAGCAGATGATGACTTTACAGCCAAGGCCCCTTGGCAGCGCTCACCGTGCCGACAGCCGGATGCGCACCATCTGATTTAGCACATGGCCACCCCACGGGGCTATTGTGTCCCCGTTAACAGACCAGGACACCAGAGCCAAGGGCCCGGGTACCACAGCTATCCACTGCTGTGTAACAAAGAGCCCCAGGCCTTCGGACAACTTATCACTTTTTGTGGACCCACAGGCGGTGGTGCTGCTGCTGTGGGCCCTCCCCAGGCCACCCAGGGACCACGTTCTGTTGGCACGTTGGCACGTGACCCTCAAGTTTGAGCAGGGCCAGCTGGGCCGTTCTGAGAGCGCCCCAGCCAGCCAGCGCCCCCTCCCAGGTGTGCCTGCTCTCGAGAACGTCCACGCCCAGCAGCCTCCTCGCAGGGACCAGTGTCCCCAGATCGCCCCCTCTGTGAGGACGGCTGCAGAGACAGGAAGCTGGGGCGGGCTCAGCCATGGGCTGGCTGGCGGGACCCCAGTCCAAGACTGAGGAGAAGTGGGATTGCGCCCACTCCGCCCGTGCCTCGTGGTGTCCTGGGCAGGTCACTCCGCCTGTTCAGTAAATCGGCAGCCAGCTCTGTTCTCAGGGAAGCACAGAGTGTCTTCGAGGACCCAGCACATTTGAGCCCAGGGAAGACAACAGGGACAGCACAGGGGCCAAGAGACGGCCTCTGTCCCCTTCTACGGGATGGAGGGGCATCTACTCCAGGGGAAGGACAGGCCATGTCGTGGGTCAAGTCTGGCTCCCCACGCCCTAGCCTCGGCTCTGGCCTGCAAGGCCCTGCCACCCTCCGTTGGCTCAAGTCTCTGTCATCCAGACTCCAGGTGGCTGCACAAGGTCCCTCCCCCCACAGGGCCCCAGGCTGAGCGGGAGCGAGCCTACGAGAGGGGACAGCTTGTCCCTTCTCCCAGCCCTGGGACAGAGGCTGTTGGTGATAGTGCTATGGGCACCCGGGCCACCCAACTCCAGTCGCGTCAGGTTCTCTTTCAGGGTATCGGGGAATACGTGGTGGGGCACTTGGCTTCCCTCCCAAGATTTTGCTCTCTCAGCACTGCAGTGAGCCGAGGGCTAAAGTACAGCACCCAAGACCCCAGACCTGAATTCTAGTCCTGACCGTGAATGGATGGCTGAGTAGGTGGGTGAGGTGGGAGGGCAGATGAATGGGTGCATGAATGGGTGGATGGACGGATGGACGGATGGATCGATGGATGGATGATGGATGAATAGACGGACAGGTGGGTGGATGGATAGACAGATGGACGGATGGACGGATGGATGGATGGATGGATGGATGGATGGATGGATGGATGGATAGGTAGATGGCTGGCTGGCTGGACGGATGATGGATGAATAGATGGACAGGTGGGTGGATGGATGCTAGTATAGGTAGATGGATTGGCAGATGGGCAGGTAGATAGATATGGATGGATGGATGGATGGATGGATGGATGGATGGATGGATGGATTGGTGGATGGATTGGTGGATTGGTGGATGGATTGGTGGATGGGTGGGTAGATAGATATGTGGATGGATGGATGGATGGATGGATGGATGGACTGGTGGATGGATTGGTGGATTGGTGGATGGATTGGTGGATGGGTGGGTAGATGGATAGTTTTCCAGGCATTGTGCCAGGCACAGACACAATTGTGAACCTGTCAAACTAGGTCCTAACCCCCAGGAGCCTCCCATCTAACACAGGAAGTCAGTTAATCCAGGTGAACAGGTGGATGGAGGTCATGAGCAGGCTCTGCACGTGTTGCTGGATGATGAAGTCACAGAGATGGGATGAGGAAGATGACAAGGAGACAGTCTAGGACGCTGCAGTGGGGAGAGGACCTGCATGTCATGTTTGAAGGGTGCCATGGAGACAGCCGTGCATCCAGGAGAGCCTCGGTTTCCCCTGGGCCGATGCCCGTGTCCCAGGCCTCCACTGTTACGCCCTTTCTCTGGGGCCTCACGATGACCCGCTCCCCTGGGGGTAGAGAGAGGGGCCAGGCTCCGTGCACGCCTCTGGGCTCCTCCCCTCTGGTTCCCGGGGCCTCTCTGAGTGCTCCCCACTTGTCTTCCTCACGCAGCTCATCCCCTGGCCGGGAAACACGCTGAGGTGGGGGGCTGGGGGCTAACCCGGGGTCACCCAGCCGGTCGGGCTTTCCTGGGGTCTCTGCTGGCGCTCTCAGCTGACCAGCCTGCACACAGCAGAAAGACCCCATAAAAAGGCCAGCGAGTCCCAGGAAGATAAAACTAAATGCCAACACCCAGCCGCACATACCAGAGGCCAAATATGTGGGCGATGTGGATAGAGCAGGACATTTTCAACTTTTACAAGGGCCAGACCCTTGCAGGGGAGGAGGAAGGGCAGAATGCAGGAGTCCAGGAGAGGGGCGCAGAGCCCAGGACCCCAAGTCCCGAGGCCAGGGCGGCGGCGCGAGGGGCGCCCCTGCGGCGTGGCGGCTGCGTGCCCCGGTTCGCCCAGACTGGGCCCTGCTGTCTGACGACCGTGGGCGCTGCCTTTTCTGACGCGGGCGTCTTCACAGCCGAGCAGACCACTCTGCGCGGGCTCGGCAGCCCCGCCCACGCTCCTATTCCTGCTGCATTTTTAAAACCGAGTCCCGGACGCCAGATCGCTTTGCCTGCAAAGACTTCAAGAAAAGCAGTTGGCCCTTAGGGACGACCCGGTGGTCAGCAGTGGGGTGTTTCAAAGAGTGTATTAATGCGTTCCCAGTGTGAATGAGTCGTTGGCCGTTTTCATTTAAACTAGAGTGAATTTGAGGCCTTCCCTGTGGCCATATCCCTTTTCAGTCACATTCTGCCCGGCCCTCTTGACTCGGAGAGGAAGGGGCAGCGTCGGAGCTGAGCTCCTGGACGCGGTGGTCCCTGGAGTGTGGACGTCTTCTCTCAGGAAGACCCGGTAGGCCTCAGAACAATCTGGAAACCTCTGGTGCAGAATGATTGCTTCAAGGCCCACAGCAGGCACCCGGTTCAGGCCTGGGCACAAATGAATGTGCCCACAGGCGGTCTGTCCCTCGTGGCAGAGTAGGGGACAGAGGAGGCACCGACCACTGGGAGAGAGGTGAATCCACGCGGCCACGTGAGGAGAAAGTGGAAAGCAAGTCACACGGCAGGTCAGGTCCTCAGGGCAGCCAGTGGCCGGCCCGGGACGAGTCTGATGCCCAGCAGAGAAACCTGTGAGCCCCTGCGTGAGGCTGTATTGGTCAGGACACTTTGCAGCCACAGAAGAATAGAACTTAACTCAAAATAGGTTAAGCAAAGAGAGACCATGAACTCACAAAATTGGGCTACACCGGGCATGCTTCAGGCATAGCTGGATCCAGATGCTCAGATAGTGGCATCAGAGTCCAGTCTAATGGAAAAGGGAGGGTTAGCCCCACTGGAATCCCATGGAGAGGAGAGGGGTCCCCAGAGGAAACCCAAGGTAGTGTTGCCAGAAGCCGGAGATCGGGTGCTGGGCAGGAACGAAACAGATGCCCACACGCAGGGAACATGTGCGGTGCAAGCACGGCCCAGGGCTGGGCATGGGGCAGAGCAAGAAGACCCAAGCCCTGAGCGTTGGGGCGCAGCCCTGTGCGGGGTGGAACTGCAAGCTGCCAGCTCCCGGGCAGCTCCACGCAGCGTGCGTGTTTGCTATGGCCACAGGCTATTTCAGAACCACGGAAGTCCACGGGAATACCCACGCTTCTGCTGGAGACCTGCGGGCGGCGTCCCTGCGGGGCTGCGATGCCCCCAGGACACGGGGGTGGAGCGGAGCAGCCGGGGCCCCTGGAATGGGGCGGGAGCGCCCCTACAGCCACCCCAGCTCCCGCCTCGCTCCTTCTCGCTGGGCCCGTCGTGGCCTGCAGGGCACTGTGGCCGGGAGAGGCGGGGAGAGGCCGGGCGCCGGTCCCCGGAACGGTGGGTGGGAATCAGGCTTTGCTAACCGGGCGGCGGGAGCAGAGCGGAGGCTGCGGTGGGTCCTGCAGACCCCAGGGGTTCAGCGGCCCCCGAGGAACTGCAGGCGAGGTTGGGAGTCTCCCGCAGTCAAGGCCCGCCCCTCCCCGCCGCCCCCGGGGGTCACCGGCGGCCCACGCGGGGGCCCGGCCAGCAGCGCCCTCCGGCCCGGCGGCTCTTGGCCCCAGAGGCGGAAAAGCCCCTGCAGTTCAGCAACGCAAGCAGGCTTCCCCCGCCCCCAAACACACACACACACACACACACACACACACACACTCTCCCGCGCGGGAGTGTCTTGGCAGCTGGCGAACGCTAACGTGGCTCCGTTGCTTGGGGGACTTTGAAGGAACCTAATTAAAAGCAGCTGAGATGTGAAAAGCTGGAAGGTGGCAGGAGCCGGGGACAACTTTCCACAGCGCTCAGAGCGAGCCGCCGAGCCGCCGCCACCACTGAGCGCCACAGCCACCGGCCTCGCGCCCCGAGGGGCAGGAGTGGGGGCGGGGCGGGGGGGCCCTGCGGAGGGGTCCCTGCGGCCCCCTGCTGGGCACAGGAGGGGGAGGTCAGCAGAAGACCCTCTCGGCCTCTCTCCCTACGAGAGCAGCCCCTGCGGAGTCAGAAAGCCAGACCCCACCTTTGGGAAGTAAGGAGAGGCACCGCACCTTCTGGAAACTTCCGGATCCTTCCCGGAAGGAAGGGGTGTCCTGCCACGTGGGGTGTTAACACCGAGTGCGCCGCTGTGACCAGCCGAGCCCCATCCGTGCCATTTCGGGGGTGCCAGCTTGCTTTTCTTTTATTTCCCACAAATGTCTTCCTTAAAAGTTAGCGTAAACATTGTATTTGGGGGGAAGAGGCCTACAAGATGTGCTTGCGGCGCGAAGGCGGTGGCGTCTGCCTGCGAGCCCCTCCAGACCCCCCCAGGCCAGGCCGACGGGCGGCACTGGGACTGCTCTCCGCCGGGACCACAGCGGGGCCGGGGAGCCCGGTGCTGGCGGCGGCCGGACTGGCAGGCGGCTGACGCGGAGGCCACAAGGGCTTGGCTGGCCCACCGCTACCTCGGGCCTCGTGATCTCCGCGTGCGCTCGCCCCGATCCGTGGGGCGGCCATGCCTGGAGACCCCAGTGTACAGGTCTGTGCCGGGAGTGGGGTGACATGGCCGGGGTCCGTGGGACACGGAGGGCAGAGGCTGGGGAGGGGCGCGGGTGGGTGGCGGATCCGCCCGTCCCCGTTGCTGCCCCCACCCAGCGTTCCCGGTACTGCATCAGTTTGTCCTTGGGGGTCATCGTTGCACTCGGGACCCACCAGGTGTCTGGGCCTGAGTGAGGTACTGGACGTGCAGTATCTCATTTAACCGCCATGTGTCCCTGCCCAACGGGCACCGCCGTCCTCTGCAGTGTGTGCAAGGGGGCCCTGAGGTGTGGACAGAGGTGCCATTTGCCCACATGCCTGCATTCTGCACGTGCACCTAAAGTCTACCTACGCTCGGAGAATGTTCCCAGCCCCCCCGCCCCACCTACAGACCCCAGATCTGAAAGGAACCAGAGGCGGTGGTGTGGTCACCATCCCTGAGCTCAGAGCCCACTGTTCCACACGTCAGGACAGCGTCAGTGATAGGACATTGGAACCGCCACACGCACATACACAGCCTGAGCGTGCACACGCACGCCAGAGTCGCCCACCTGCGTGTGCACATGTGCACTCACACCCGCGCGCACAGTCACACACACACACACATACATACACCCAGATGTGCACACACCAACACAGGTGCTCACACACAACTATGCGCGCGCGCGCACACACACACACACACACACACAGTTGCATGCAAACACGTGCATCATGCATACATCCAGGCTCGCGCAGACACCCAGGCACGCGCACACACCAACACAGGCACACGCACATACCTACACGCGTGCATACGCATATATACACACCCAGGCGCGCGCACACATCACGCGCGTGCACACACATTCCCAAGCAAATGCGCGCACATGCAAACACACGAGCGCATACACACATCCAGGCTCGCGCAGACACCCAGGCACGCACACACAACACAGGCGTACGGACACACCTACGTGCACTCATACATGCACACACGCGCACCCAGGTGCACACGCACACCCAGGCGGGCGCACACGCGCGCCTAGACTGCCCAGACTCTGAACTTCCTCGAAGCCGCCCGGGGCAGGAGCCGCATAACGGGCGCCACCTGCTGGACAGTTCGGGGGACGGGCGGCCTGCGGTCCAGGAGCGCCCCCCATCCCCACCCCCCGCCCCGCAGCCGGCGGAGAGCGACCCCAGGCCTCTGAGAACCTGCTCAGCCGGGGCCCTGCCCTCCCAGCCAGAGTCTCGGATGCGGGCAGGGCTGGGGGATGTTTCTTCTGATGGGGAAATGGTGTCCCAAAGAGAGATTTTTATAGCATGACCTTTTAAATATCTAAATTCATGCCTTATTTCTAGGCCTGTCCGTGCATCCGGAGGGCTATGGGAGAGATGCATTGCTATAAACATGATAGTAATGAAATAATAGCTGTCTGATGTGACCCCACAGACCCCATGAGGTAGGGACGATCATCAGGCCCATCTACAAGCTGGCGAACGGGGATCAGAGAGGCTGAATAAGCTGCCTGAGGTCACACAGCATGGAAGTGGTGGTGCCTGGACTTTGAGCCGGGCTCTCTACTCCCTCAGTCCCACACTCCGGAGACGGGCAGATCAGCCCGTGGCCTCCAGCTCGTGAGAGGGGCCAGGACCCCTCTCTCTGGGTCTACCTGCCTTACGGGGCTCACGCCACCCTGCCTGTGCTGACAGGGAGGGACATGGCAGAGGCTGGCTGTCTAGTGTGTGGAGTGGGGTTCACTCCCACCGCCCTGGAAGAGGGGACCCTGGGGACCATGGACGAGCATGTCACCTCTGCTTTCTCTCCGTCTTGCTGGCATGTCTCCTCCAGCCCCATCGGGTCCTGATGACCCCATCCCAGAGCAGCAGGATGTGCGGGCTTGGCTCTGGGGCAGGGTCACCCCAAAGTCGGGGCCGAGGGGCCCGGAGGGTCACCTGCCTGCAGAAAGGTGTGTGCTGCCCAGTCCTTCCCTGCCTGCCGCTCTCCCCACTCGAGAGCCTCTAATAACCCGGGACCCTAGATGCCCCAAGAGCCCGCAGCGGCTGGGATGGCAGGACCTCGCGGGGCAGGTCCCCGTGCCCATGGCCCCCCGGGTGCCCCACTTCATTGTGGGGGGCAGGGCTGGGTGACCTGAGCCACATGGCGCCTCTCAGGCTAGTGGCAGGTGCTGAGTGGGCCCCACGGTGCAGACCCTCGCTGGCCCCCAGCCAGCCCCTGTCTCCTCACCCCCAGAGGAAAGGGCTGTGCCCACGCCCCACACGCCGTCAGAGAAAATCACGGTCACCGTGCGTGTTTCAGCCCGGTTGCTCTAACTGATGCCAGCAAAGTACCTGGGAGCCGGGAGGGGGGCCTCTGCAGGGCAGGGCCGGTGCACCCTCTGCAGCCTTGCCGGGGTCATTGCTGTGCCCCCGGCGGCCGCCGGCCCCTGCTCCCCGCGGCCCCCCTGCTGCTGGGGACTGGGCTGGGCCTGCGGGGGCCACCGCATGGGTCGTGCAGCCAGAGCCCCCGGGGAGTGGCTGGAGTCGCGGGCTCCTGCCCAAGGAGGGCCCCCCTCCCCGACTACCCTGGGCTCAGGTCGGTGTTTGGGGAAAGGAGAGCCCCCACCTCACTACGACTGTTTCCTCACCTGTAAAGCAGGGATGGTGTCAGGGCCTCAGGGGACATCGCAGAGGCGGCCGTGAAGTGGGGGCGCGGCCCCGTGCGGCCCTCAGCGCCGCCGCACACAGGGTGGAGGCCCTAAGCCCGCGGATCGGCAGTCGCATGAGCGGAGGCCGGTGTGTGGCTCCCGCCAGAGGGGAGGGCCGGGCAGGTGTGTGCTCGTGAGGTCCGGGGGGGTCCCTGCTGCCGTCTGGGTCTGCCCGGCTGGCTCTGGTGACCAGCAGGTCTGGGGAGGGGCGGGTGCAAGAGGCAGCGGAGCCAGCGGGCAGAGGGCTCCCAGGCTTCGGCAGGAGCATGCTGGGAACCTGGGCCCCGCGCGGAGTGGGTGGCGCCGGGGGGTCCGTCCCACCTCCTCCAGCGTCCGGGGGCTCCGGTGCCCCTTGGCTGTGGCCACCTGGCTCCGTCTGCGTGTCTGTCTTCACGCGGTCTTTCCATGTGTGTGTCTCTCCTCTTCCCTCTCTGACGAGGTCACTTGTCATAGGGTTTAGGGCCACCCCGATCCAGAATCCTGTTTCACTTGGGCACCTCTGTAAAGACCATTGTCCCAGACACAGCCACGTGCTCAGGCTCCGGAGGCTGGGCTTGGAAACCTCTGTTTTTGAGGACACGATCCCACGCACAACACGCACTGTGTGCGTCCTGCGCACACACCCCAGCAAAGACAATTGGTGGGTGGGAGGGCCACAAACCGTGAGCTAGACTTGGAGGCGAGCTGTCCCCGAGGTGGGGGGTGGGGGGCCTGTGAGCAGGTGTCCGCGGGCAGGGAGGGTCCAGGAGAAGCATCCAGATGGAGGACGGTGAGCCTTGGGCTTTCTAGAAGGCCCAGATGGCAGGACGCTGGGGGAGCCTGGGGCTGGGGGGCAGGGCAGACCTCAGCCCCGGTGCACGGAGGGCATAGAGCGCCTACCCAGTGGGGACATGGCCTCTTTTGTGCCTGGAAAGACTCCTCCGGCTGCTCTAGGGAGAAGGAGGGACCAGGAGCCACCAGACACGGGCTGTCGCGATCGTCCAGGCAGGAGGTATTGGCGGCTTGGCCCAGAGTGACAGGGGCACCGAGGTGCCGCAGGACAGAGGCTGACCAGGTCTTCTGGGCCCTGTGGGCTCTCGGCTATGTCTTCAAAGGAAGTGTCTCAACCTCTCTGGGCTCATTTCCCTTCTCTATAGAGTGCACCTGAAGGCTCCCTCCCTGTCACACAGCCAGACGGGGCCACAGCATGACCCAGGGTCTTGGGCCCCATCCCTCTCGATGTCCTGGGGACCCAGCAAGACCCTGCCACCGGGCAGCCCTGCCCTCCCCAGGGAGGGACTCAGCCCTTCCCAGGCGGGGTGAGCTGGTGGTAGGTCAGGGAAGCGGCAAGGTCTGCGAGCCGGTTCCTGGCGGTTGGGGTGACGCGTGGGGGGGGCGGGGGCGCACAGGCTTTAGCCTGCTACCCACCTTGCAGCCTCGCTGGGGGTGCAGGCCAGGGAGGGGCCCGGCTGGGTGGCCCAGCGCCCCCCGCCCCCCAAGAGCCTGCTGGGCTCCTGCCTTAGGCCCACGCTCGCCCCTCCCGTCTGCACAGCCCACGTGCAGCCCTCTCTGCCCCCCAGCCTCCGACCTGCCTGAGCCCGTCTCCCATGTCCCCGCCACACACCCCCAAGCTCCCTGAGCCCTGCTGTGGAGGGACCCACGGGCCTCTGGGCCCCTGAAGGCTGTTCCTTCTCCACTGGGGCTTCTGAGAATCCTGAGAGCTTTCCAGGGCACAGTGTCTTTCCCCAGCCGTGGAGTCAGGAGACCTGTGTGCTGGAGGCCCGATTGCCCTGAACTGGGCCCAGTGGGATATCAGCCCTGAGGGGCACCTGTGTCCCCATGCAGACTCACCACCCAGCACCTGGCAGGGAGCCTGCCTGCCGCAGGGATGCGGGAGGGAGGGCGGAGGGGAGGGAGTGAGAGAATGAGTGAATGAATGAATGAGAGAGAGAGTGAATGAGTGAGGGAATGAATGAGTGAGGGAGGGAGGGAGAGAGGGAGGGAGGGAGGGAGTGAACGCATGGGTGAGGCAGCCAGGGAGCTGCAGGACTGAACGCAGGAGGCGGGCGGGCGGGCGAGGCCCCGGCGGGGACAGCCTGGAGCGCGAACTGCCCACACAAAGGTCACAGGGGACCAGACACAGGCTCCATTTCAGCCCCCGCAGCTCCAGTTCAAGCAGTATTTTGTTTTATGAGAATTTGTAGTTAAAGTTTGAAAATGGGCAGATTTCATCCCAATTCCTGGATTTCTGGCTTTTCCGGAAACAGCCGAGAGCCGGCTGCTGGGGACGTTCATGAAGACAGGTCTGCGGGCAGCGCACCGCCTGGGGGGCCCCTTCCCGGGGAACAGGCTTGGCTTTGGCTGTGGGGGGAGAGAAGGCTTCTCGGCAGCAGGCAGAGCTGAGCGAGTGAATAGCTGGTAAACTAAAGGTCCCGCCGGAACGGCCTTCAGGAAAGGCCGTCCCTGTGGGACCTGCGCGCTGACTCTGTATGAAAGGAGGGCTCAGCCGGCTGCGCGGGGCCCCTGCTCTGGTGTCCGGCCCGGCCCAGGAAGGCCGGTGCCGTCTGTCTGCAGCTCGCCCCGCCAGAGCCAGGACTGGAGGGGGGGCCAGGTGGCAGCTTCCGGGGGGAGAGGGCAGGTCAGAGGATCTGGAACAAGGCCCGTGGAGCGAGGGCACTCCCGGCACCTGGGGCTCACTGGAGCCAGGCTGCGGCCGCCGGAGGCTCACCCACCCCCCAGTTCAGCCCCTGGGGAGCGGAGGTCACCTGCCTGCGGGAAAGGCGCCCTGGGGAATGCCGCTCAGAGCGGAGGGGTCAGCCAGGTGAGGCGGGCCCAAGGAGAGGCCCTCCGACCGGCTGAGACCGCGTGGAAGGGGACGGCAGGGTGGCCGGCCCCAGACCCCGGGCAGCCTGCAGACAACACTGGCAGGGAGGCCAGGAAGGTCGCTGCCCTGAGCTGCCGACGAGCAAGTGCCCTGCCCCGCGTGGCTTCCAGCGCTGGGGCCTTGAAACAGTCACTCTCCCTCTCGGGCCTGTGTTGCTCATCTGGGCGAGAGGGAGGTTGAGAGCCCCCAGGGCTCCCAGGCAGAGCGGGGCCCCTGGGCACGGCCCCCGCCTCGGGCCCCACCCACCGCCAGAGGCCCCGTCCCCTCCGCAGGCCCAGCAGGACGCGCCCCCAGGCCAGGCCCCAGGGGCGGGGCGCAGGGAAGGCACGGTCACTGGGCTGCGCACCTGCTGCGTGGGGGTGGGGGGTCGCGGAGGGGCGTTGTCCCAGGCTTCCTCACTGCGGCCAGTGCGGCAGGCCGCTGTGCTGTGCCCATTTTACAGCTCACACCCCTGGTCTGGAAACGGCACGTGCGGCCTCCACCTCCCCGGGGCTCACTGCCACAGGTGCTGTGGTTGGGCCCCTAGGAGACCTGCAGGCATAGAGCCAAAGGCCGTCCGGGGGGCCCCCTCGCCTCCCCGGGACCCCCCCACCCCCCGCAGTGGCCATTCCAGCCGGTCAGGCCCTGCTGCGGATACAGACCCGGCCGGTCCCAGGAGATGAGAGGCGGCAAGAGCTTGGAAGGGCTGCAGCGTGGGAGCCTTGTGGCCCCGTGCCCATCCCCGTCCTCCGAACCTCGGTTTCCCCATCTGTAAACCGGGATTGGGTGCTCGCGTCCTGCGCGTGTGGCCCCCGGGCCCCGCCCGTCGGACGCCAGTGCGCCCTTAGTGCCCGCCTCCGCCAACCCCTCCGCGCGGCCCGTCCCTGGTGGGGAGTTACCCCCACGCGGCAGCGCCCCAGCGCCCAGGACCCCGCCCCCGCCCAGCTGCCCGGCAGCGCTGTACTAATCCGTCCATCCGCGGGAAGTGAAGTTATAATCAGTTCTAATTGAAAAAGGAGGCTGATAGGATCCTGAACCTGACGGGGGAGTAATTAACGCAGCCACGGGGCCTCCACGGAAGCTCATTCATCTTGTCGCTCAGGAGACAGCTCATTAAACCACGCCGTCCCCAGGTCCCCGCCAGCAGGGGAGGGAGGGCTCAGTGGAGGCCTCGCTCAGTGTCCAGAAGCCAGAGGTCTCCCGGCCTTCTCTGGGGGGCCCGGGGCACAGAGCGGGAACGCTGCGGCTGTCCGCCAGCTCATTTCTCAGCCTCCTTACCCAGGAGATGGGTCTACCGCTGGCCCCAGGCCGTCCGGAAGGCGGGGGGGCTGGCCCTGGGCAGCCGTCCCAAGGCCTGGAGCGGCAGGAGCCCAACCGGGCCCCAGCCATCGTTCAGGGTCCGTGGCCGGCTCCGCCCTCCTGTGGCTGGGACCCGGGCTCCGCGCCGACAGGTGACACGGTCAGGGTCACGGGCATAGCTCGCGAGTGTCCAGAGGCACGTTCGGAGCCGCGACCCAGGATGTCAGACCCGGACTCGGCTTAGGCGCTGGCTCCCCGCCCACCCTTGGCAGCAGAGGCCTGGAGACGTCCCTCCCTGAGGCCGTGGAGGGCGCGGAGGAGCCACTGCGGGCAGGGCCACTGCCGTCCACAGTGTGCACTCGGGGCATCGTGCGGGCAGTGAAAGCAATGGCAGACACCTGACTTTTATCACGACCGGTCATGTGTGATGGGATGTCTGGGGGGGACACGATGACAGTCCTTCCCCAGAGATCAGAGCCACAGGAAAGTCAGCCCTGAACACCCCACACCCTCAGTGGTTCTTCCAGTGGGACCCCGGGCCCAGGGGACCGAGGCCGTGATGCGGGGTCTTGAGAAGGACAAAGGCCGCGTCTCCAACAGGGGCTGTCCGCTCCAGCAGGGCCCGCCCTGGGCACTGGGGGTGGCGGCACGAAGCCCCCACCCTTCCCCACCCCTCCCCGGGTCGCTCTAACCGCTGTTCCCAGCCTGGCCTGTGCGGATGGTGCTTATCAAGCCGGGTGGCACCAGTCCTTCTCCAGACCCGCTGCTCGGCACGCAGAGCAGTGTCTCCTCCCTTCTCTGGAGGGCCAGGGTCCCCACGCCCAGCCCCAGCTCCTGCCCACAGCTGCCTCAAGCATCGCCGGAGGGCTGCCCTTGCCCGGAGCTGGAAGCCCCTGGCTCCCAGAGCCCAGGCTCTGCCGCTGTGTGGCCCTGAGCAAGCCAAAACCCTCTCTGAGCTGCAGCTCCCATTTGTGAAGTGAGTACACTAAACCAGGTGCCCCCAAACATCCTTGTTCTAGAATTCTGAGACCAAGTTGCTCACCAGGCCAATCTGAAGATGCCTCGTTCACTTTAGTTTTAAAAGTGGGTTCCCGGGTCCCCCAAGTTCCGCTGCTGGCCGTTAGCGTGTCCCAACAGCCCGATGTCCTCCACGTCCTGCCCACCGCCTGGGCTGAGCCGCCTTGCCCCCGGCCTGGCTGGGAGTTTCCTGGGGCCACTGAATCCCAGCGTGCCCCCTGCATGCCAAACCCTGGCAGGGAGGGCCCCAGGCGGCCCCTTGTCCCTCTCAACCGGGGAACTGTCCCGAGGAATGGGTTGGGGGGCAGCCCGAGTGTGCGGGGGCTGAGCGGGCACAGCGTTCACACTCAGGGGGTAGGTCGTGCTCCCAAAACTGAGCGTTGGCCTTGCCACCAGACCTTCCTGCATTTGAGGGCCACGGCAGACGTGGAGGGGCCCCGGACACCACCTCCCCGGGGACGGCCCCTCCTGCCTGCCGGCTCTGCCTGGAGAAACGGGGTCCGGAGTCTGAGAGCCTGCAGTCCCTCCACAGCCTTGGTGGGGGCAGACGGGTCCATGTGTGTGCGTGGATACGTGTGTGCATGTCTGCATAAGCCTCTACGTGTGTACATGTTGGTGAGTGTGCCTACGCGTGGGCATGTATGCCTGTTTATGGGTGTGCACGTATGTGGGCATGTGTGTGCAGAGAGGGGTATCTGGCCCATCGCACAGAGGGACAGACCGAGGACTGCAGAGCTTCCCCGAGGCACCCAGGGAGGTTAGCAGCAGGGCTGGGCACGGCAGGCCCTCTCCAGCCTGGCAGGAAGGCGTGGTGAGTGGGGCCCGAGCCAGCGCAGCCCGGCGGGACAGACTGGCCCCTCTCTCCTGCTGCCTGGGTGGAGGCGGGGCCCGTGCAGCCGTAAGCCCCCTCCCCCCAGAGGACCGGACAGTGACCTTGGACAGTGGCTGTTCTAGCTCCGAGGTCAGGGAGGACTTCCTGGAGGAGTTGGCATTGGAGCTCGACCAGGGGAGGAGAGAAAGGAGGCACCTCCTGGGAAAGAAATGAGCTGGGCAGGCGCCGAGGCAGGGGCCCGCCTGATGTGCAGCCATGCAGAGGGTGTCGAAGGGCAAGGAGGTGCCAGGGAGGGCGGGGGTGAGGGCAGAGGACAGCGGGGTGGAAGATCCAGGTGGTGCAGTGTCGCCCGAACCCGGAGCTGGGGGCACGAGCACACAGGACTCCCCGAGGCCCCTGGCCGCCCCGTGTTTCCCGCCTGGGTCCTCAGCACGTCAGGGCCCTCCGAACGACCTCGCACCTCTCTTACCCTCAGCTCCCCAGCCTCCCTTCGTGGCGCTTCTCCGCTCAGCCTGTGAGGGGTGGTGCGGTCACTGCCATCCTGCAAGGGAGGGCGCCGAGGCCCCTAGAGAGCCAGGCTCTGCCGCCCGGGACCACTGGTGCCCAGGAGCAGCAGTCGCGAGGACACTGGGAGCAGCCCCCAGCAGGGGTGGTGACCCGGCCAGGACTCCCGCCTGTGACCTCTGGTGACTGTCCTAATGCCAAGTGGTTAGCTGGGCTGGCAAGCACGTTCCAGACCACAGGGACTGTCGGGAGCAGCCAGGCCAGGCTGCTCAGGCTCAGGGTGTGTCCCCTCCCCCTCCGGCAGGGCCAGACACGGACGGACAGCTCCATCTCCTCCTGTCCGGCCAGCACGGCCCTGTGACACATCGCTCAGACCTGCCAGTCCCTGCCTGGGACCCCCGGGCGCCCACCTCACCGGGAGCGGGTGAGCTGCCCTGTGCGGAGGAGGGTGTGGGGGGTCTCCTCCAGGCGGCTCGGGGGCTCGGTCTGGCCTGCGGGCGTTGCCAGCTGCCACCTGCAGTCTGGGAGGTGGAGAGCTGCCCAGGGGTGTCCCCACAGTCCCCAGTGCGGGTCTGCGCGGAACAGAGGGACGGGGGAGGTGGGCCTGTCCTTAAGCTAGAGTCCCCGCCACCCCCGTCAGCCCCCTCCCTGTCATTTTCGAAGACATCATCTTCTCCCCACGAGCTGCTCTTATCTCCCTCCTGTTAAAGGATCTCAAATATGCACCCGATAAGGGCGGACAAACACGTTTCCCGGCCCCTTGCAACGCCTGCCTCCACTTTCCCCAAAGTAATTAAGATAAATGCAGCTGATAATTGGCGCAGTATTCTTAAACGTACCCTCGGGCCATATCGCAGATATAATTCCACCTGCACGGGTTTATCTGAGCGCTCGGGTAACAGATAGTTTTTAAGCGCAGCCGCAGCATTTGAAGGAAAAGGAAAAGAGAGCATTTGTAGAAGGAATGTCACAGGAGCCACACCGCAGCGCCCAGGGCCCGGCTGGTGGCTGGAAGCCCCCGCGCGGCTCGCGGCCGCTCTACGGAGCTGCCCCAGGACTCGGGGCGCGCCTGGCTGCTCGGCCTGCGGGGAAGGGGCTGGGATGCGCGTGGAGGGCGCCAGGGGCATGGGGGGCACCAGTGCGGCGTCCGCCCAGAAGGGCCTCCGCGCGCGGACTGGCAGGCGCTGCTGGGCTGTGCTCCTCTCCCTTCCCCCACCCGCGCTCCTGGGGAGGACCTGGAGCCGCAAGCCCCGCCCGTCAGAACCGGCCCCTGCGCCCCGGCCCCGCCCCTGAGCCCCGGCCCCGCCCCTGCGCCCCGGCCCCGCCCCTGAGCCCCGGCCCCGCCCCTGCGCCCCGGCCCCGCCCTGAGCCCCGGCCCCGCCCCTGCGCCCCGGCCCCGCCCTGAGCCCCGGCCGCCCCTGCGCCCCGGCCCCGCCCACGCCCGGCCCCGCCCCTGAGCCGGCCGCCCCGTGCACGCCCCGGCCCCGCCCCTGAGCCCGGCCCCGCCCCTGCGCCCCGGCCCCGCCCCTGAGCCCCGGCCCCGCCCCTGCGCCCCGGCCCCGCCCCTGAGCCCGGCCCCGCCCCTGCGCCCCCGGCCCCGCCCCTGCGCCCCGGCCCCGCCCTTGCGCCCCGGCCCCGCCCCTGCGCCCGGCCCCGCCCCTGAGCCCCGGCCCCGCCCCTGCGCCCCGGCCCCGCCCCTGCCGCCCCGGCCCCGCCCCTGCGCCCCGGCCCCGCCCAGCAGGCCCTGGGGGACCGGCCGGAGCAGGTGGCCAAGCCACAGGCCAGGAGCGGTGCGCACCCGGAGAGGCAGGCTGGTGGCCAGGGACCAGGGCGGGCCCCCGGACGCGGAGCCGAACCCGCGGTCAGAGGGGCCGCCTAGCCGGGAGCCCCGATCCCCAGGCGCCGCCGCCCTCACGAGGGCCCGCTCCTGCCCCTTGCCCTTTCGCTGTCGCCCACGCGTCATACCCGCGCCTGCCCCCCTCCCGTGCCTCAGTTTCCCGTCTGTAAGGGGAGGATAGCGGCAGCCCGGGGGGTGGCAGGGCGGCCTGGAGACCACGTGAGGGAAGGAGCGCGTGGCGCCGAGGGGCGGGCGCGGCCGGAAGGGACGCAGCAGCACCTGAACCCGCGGGCGCCCCCTCGCGGGGGGCCACGGCGCTGCCTGGGCCCCCAACTCGTCCTGTCACCCGCGTTGGTTCTGGAACCTTCCGGGCAGGGGCTGGGCCCCATTGGGGCCCCCACCGTCTCATCGCTCCCAGAGGCCCCCACCCCGACGCTGCCCCTGACAGCCAGGATGAGGGGCGTCGGCCTCCCGTGTGCCGTGTGTGGGGCGAGCACCTGGCTCCGGCCGCGGGCAGAGACGCTCAGCCACGTCGCGGCCGCAGGGCGGGGCTCCGGTGCCCGCTCAGGGCCCGGGGTGCCCTGTCACTGGTCACGGGAGACTGAGCCGGGCCTGGCCTGAGGAGTCGGTACAGACCTCGTGTACCGCTGGGGAGCCAGGCCGGGAGGCCCAGCGCACGCGGTGGTCGGGCCCGGGGCTCGGACGGCCAGTGCGCCCCACGTGCGGCCGCGCCCAGAGCAGCAGTGGGGGCACCCGCCGCCCTGACCGCTGAGGGGTCGTCCACAGCTGCCCTGTCCCCCGGGGGAGATACACGCCACAGGAGGGCTTCTGGGAGGAGGTGGACGGGAGAGGCCCCGGGAAGAGCAAACGCCCGGCAGGCGCTTACTGGTGCTCATCTGCATGAGTGGTGTGGGTGTGTTTACCCCCTTTACCCTTCCTGACCCTGGAGGTCAGGACCCTGACGGTGCCCATCTTACAGGCAAGGAAATAGGACCGAGAGGCTCAGGCTGACCCCACCCTGCACTTCTCCCTGGAAGTGGGCGGGGAATCAGGAAGAGGGGGAGAGAAGGGGGCAGGCGTCCCAGGCGGGAGACCTCAGGATCAGAGAGGCTCCAGCCAAGCAGGGCAGGTTGAAAGGGGAGGCAGAGGAGGAGCTGCAGAAGCCAGACGCGGCGCGGGGGTCGAGGGGTCATGGGGGGCCCCGGGAGGGCAGGGGTCCTAAGGCGGGACCACCTCTCTCCAGGAGCAGCTGTCCCACAGCCCGCCAGAGCGAGGGGGCACCACCACGGTCTTGAGTTACCCCGAGCGAGCACGGCCAGGTCGTGTTGCTGAGGGGAACGGAGGTGCCGCACCGCTGATGTTCCCTGGGGCGGCCTGGGATCTGAGGGATTGGATCTCGCGACTTCAAAGGGGCCCCAGGCCCCCTGAAGCCCACACCATGCGCACAGGGGGCTTTGCCAAGTGCCTGGGCGGGGCGGGAACCCGAGCCCCGGGGCACACGCTGCCCCACCCCCACCCCACAATCAGCACCCGGAGACGGGCATAGACTGTCCTCCGGTCCTGCCGACAGACGGCTGCCCACCGTCCGGGGCCAAGCAAAGAGGGCACAGGGCGGCTGAGCTCTGCCCACAGGCTCCGCACCCCCAGGGGTTGGACAGCGTGGCTGGGCCACGGGCCACGGTGCAGAGCCGGTGTCCAGCTCAGGAGCTTGATCTCCAGCAGGCCTGCCTCTCATCCCCGCGCCTCTGAGCCTCGGTTTTCCCATCTGTAGTTATCTGTTGACTTTCCCACTGAACTCCGAGAGGCAGAGCCATGAATCACCTCGCGGTGATTCGGGGAGGCGTAGCAGGAAGGCTAGCGGGAGCTCGGGGCAAAGTCCGCCGGCCTCAGCCTGCCCGCCTCCGGGGAAGGGCGCACCCCTGCTCCAACGCAGGGCTCCGATCAAAGCCTGGGATCTCAGGAGGAATTCAAGACTCGCAGGCGGGGAGAGCAGTTGTCCGTTACTGTGTGACAAATGGCAGCTGAAGGGAACAAATACCTGTCACCTGTCACAGCGTCGGGGGTCAGGAGTGTGGGCGCATCTCAGCCAGGTCGCCTGGTGCCGGGCCTCCCCGCCGGCGGCACCAAAGGTCAGCAGGGGCTGCTGGCTCGTCCGGAGGCCCCCGTCCAGGGTGGCTGCTCCCGTGGCCGCAGGCGGGAGCCCTCAGTGCTTTGCACACAGGCCCGCCCGCAGGTCCTGAGTGTCCTGCAACACGGTGGCCAGTGGCCCCCAAGTGGGCGACTGACGGATAGCAGGCCAGAAGCCACAGTGCCTCACATGACCTACGTCCAGAGCCAGACACCCTCCTTCCCCCATATCCTGCCCATTAGGGAGGCACCAAGTCCAGCCTGTGTAGACGGGCAGCGAATTGGGTTCCACTGCTTGGAGGGAGGGGAGCTCAAAGCATCTGTGGCCACTTTCTGTAACCACCACAGGGGCTGACCTGTCAGTCTCTGCAGATCCCAGATGCACTTGCCCTTTGACCCCCCATCCCTTCTGAGACTGTACCCTGCAGGCCTCAACGCAAGCACCGTGTCACTCTGCTATTGGTAGAGGCCATCCGTTCATCCCACAGAATGTTCCGTAGCCGCGTGTCGTGGGGAGATGAGCGTGCAGACAGACAGATGGGAGTCTCTGTGTGGAGTCCTGGGGAATCATGTCCGAGAGATGCTGTGAAACCCAAGAAGGGAGGCAGGGAACAGGGAGGGTGGATGGTCCCGTGTTGAAGGACAGAGGGAGGTGTGGACACTTACCCGTATTCGCTGGTGTTTGCATCAAGAAACTCTGGAAGGAAACACAGGAATCTGCCCCAAGTGCTTCCCCCGCAGGGCTGGGGCAGAGGGTCCGTGGGTCAGGGGAGAGGGTAGGGGTGAGGCTTCTCCCGTTGTCTCGGGTTTGAGAAATGTGTCAGCTACACACACGTTTCGTAGCCGAAAGAATGTAGAATAATCATCCCACTAGTGGCGAAGGCAGTCAGCTGCCCCGCCCCCAGCGCTGCAGGGACCCCAGGGCCGGGCCGACGGGGCCCTCAAGCTCACCCATCTCCCTGTGGGCCCCAGGGCGGCTTCCTGATGCCTTGAAGCACTGGGGGCCCCTCCTCGAAGCTGCCTGTCAGCCCCCTCCTCGGGGGCTCGCGGCCCAGCCAGGCACCACACGGATTCTGACCCTCTTCCCTCCTTCTCTCCCAGCCAAGAAACCCTCACTCCTCAGGAAGTCGACCTGTGCGGCGACCCAGCTGAGGGCCCCACTCCCCAGGTATGTAGCTGAGGACAGCTGGGGACTGTCAGGCCGCCTCTGGGGCCGGAGGCGCCCCGCCCCCGCCCCCCCCAGCTCCCCGCTCTGCCGGAACCGGGGCAGCCTCCCTGGGACACCTGCTCCTGGAGCCTGCTGTCGGGGGACGGGCACGTGGCCTCGAGCCGCAGCCTGGGGCCCGGGAGGGGTGCAGACAGCGGGTGCCACCTGACATCCTCCACGGCGCCCAGCACGCCGGCCGCTGCTTCCGGGACCCCCTCACGGCACCGCCCTCGAGCCAGTGCCGGGACAGTCACGGTTTTGAGCAGGAAGGTGTGCTGGTCCCACCATGCTCTCTGCTAGACGCCTAATGAAGAGGTCTTGGATTATTCCACCTTTGCTAGGACCCTCGGAGAAGGTTCTGGCATTATTCCTAGGTCACAGGTAGAGAGCCCGAGGCTAAGTAAGGCTGGATGACATGTCACCACGGGGCCACTGGCCCCAGCTCCCCCCCCCCAACTCACCCCACCCACGGGGCACAGCTTAGAGCCTGGAACTGTGGGGCCTTCGTGGCGTCTGCCGCTGCTACAGCCTTACCTGCCACCTGCTGGAAAGTTCTGGAAGCTATGGGGAGGTCAGGGGCCCTTGCCCACCTGCACCCTCACCCCATGGGCTTCCAGGCCTTTTGCAGTCGAAGCCCTGGGCCTGGGCCTGGCCCCTTAGGCTGTCTGCGAAGTTCAGAAGGGCAGGCCCCACAGGCCATAGCCCCTCCTCGCTCTTACTGGGGACAGACACCAGCCCCCAGCGGGTTCGGCAGGGCTTGACTCACACTGAATCGCCACCCAGGAAACGGCAGACAGGCTCCGGCTATCGGCCGTCTCAGTAGGGAGGGACAGGGGGCACCTCAAGGCGCGTGCTGGCCCCGGGCAGGGTGCACAGAGAGGCGGGGCCGCCCTCGCTCGACCTGCATCCCTGCTGCCTACTCGCTCCCAAGCCCCCTGCAGACCCCGCAGGGGCCACGCTGCCCTCTGAGACCTGACCTCGCTCCCCCAGTCCGTTGCCAGGACACAGAGGCCCTCTGAGTGTCCCCAAGCTGCCCCGCACCTGCCCGTGCCCACAGCCCCTGCTCCTCAGTGCCCTCTCCCTCCTGGTGCCCTGAGGCTGCCCACCCAGGCCCCCAGAGCCAGTACCTCCCCCTCTGGAAGGCTTGCTTTGGTGCCACAAGATGGCCAAGCCGATGGCCGTGGTTTGTGACCTCCGCCCTCCAGGGGCAGCAGGATGAGGCGTCTGCTGGCGGGAGCGGGAGTCACTGCTGCTCGCGGCCGGTGACCGTGTTGAGCCATGCAGCCAAGCCCGCTGGCAGAGGGACAGGCTGGGGCAGTCGGGGACAGTCCTTCCACGGGGACGGCGGAATCTTGAGTAATAGTCCCACCTACCTCCCCAGAGGCCCCAGCAGGGAGCCTTCGGAGCAGAGCTGGGGGCGCTGAAATTCAGACGGACGGGCGCGCCCAGGGGGCAGAGCCTTCTGCCCCCCCTTAAAACAGACACAGACCTCCAGGTGGCCCTGCCCCGAGGTGCCGCTGCTGCCGCCTAGAGGGGCCAACCGACCCCGTTCTCGTCTGGCTCCAGGCGGGGGGGCGGGGGGCGGCACAGAAGCCCATGCACAGAGGGGACACTGAGACACGGAAGTGGGGCCCTCGCGTGTGCCAGCTCACGTAGAGCGTGGCACCTTCGGGCGGCCCGGGGAGGGAGGCACCGTGAGCCGTCCCTGCAAGGTCAAGGGTGTGGAAGCTGACCTTTCCCGGCCGTGAGGGCCCGCGCGTGTGAGGCCCGGCTGCAGCTGCCTCTGGGGCCCAGGGTCCGCAGAAACAGACCGGCAAGCCACACGAGCAGCACACACCCCCCGGGGGCCGGTCTGCGGGGACAGTCTGCGTGTCGTCTCTCCGGAGGCACCAGCCGGAGGGCTCCCCGACAGCCGGCAGGAGCTTGGGACCCAGGGGGCTCGCCCCAGGTCAGAGCCGGTCAGCGGGGGCGAGGCCACGCACAGGGCCTCTGGGCGCTGTCACCCCCGCTATGGCCTGGTCAGCGCCTGGCAGGGCTCCTCTGTGGGCTGCCAGGGTCTTCTGAGACCTTGTCCCCCACAAAGGGAGCCCTCCCCCAGTATGGCAAGAACCCGCCCCCCACCTGTGAAGGGGCCGTTGGACTGGAGCCCCCTCCCCCGAGGGCAGAGGCCTGTGTGCAGCTGCTTGGGCCCCCCACCCCCCACCCCGGCAGCCACAGCCTCCCCTCACCCTGCACTTTCTTCGCAGGCCCCGTTCAGGACCATGAGAGCAGTCTTCTCCAGGGGCCCCCTCGGCGCACCGCGTCCTCCGAGCGCCCAGACGGAGGGGTCATGCCTGGGGAACAGCCCCACAGAGCGCCGCGCGCAGCCATGACCCGAGACCCGCAGCCCCGCCCGGGGGCCGGGGGCACGGGGGGCCCCTCCCGGCCCCCCAGTGAGGACGGCGTCCCAGCCAGCAGGACCGCTAAGGCCACAGGCGGCTGCGAGGCCCAGGCTGGGGGGCCTCCAGAAACCCAGCAGTGGCATGCCGGGCCGGGGGAGCCCAAGGCCTCGCTCCCGAGAACCCCGTCCCTGAGCAGCGTCCCGGGGGAGGGAGGCGGCCCCCGGGCCCCGCCAGGCAGGAGCCGCACGCAGGCCGGCAGCGCGGACGGCAGCCCCCAGCAGCTCTACACTCGGAACCTCTCCGGCTCCCGGGCCAGACCCGCTCTGGACACGACTCCCGAGGGCCCACCGTGCAAGGACCCCGGGGCCCCCGAGGCAGAGGCCCCAGAAGAGCTCAGTTTCCAAAGGTGCTTCCAGGAGGCCCCCTCCAGCTTTACCTCCACCAACTATACCTCACCGAACGCCGCCTCCGGGCCCCCGCCCCTCAGGGCCCCCCCGGGCAGCGGCGCCAGCCCCAGCCCGCCAGCCCCCTACTCGGAACCCCCGGGCGGCGGGGCCGACGCCTGGCCTCCCGCTGTTGACAACAGCTTCCCAGGTGCTAGATTCGGGGTCCCTTCTGCCAAACCGGAGCCTTTTCCTGAAGGGGACAGCCCCGGGGTGGCCTCCTTCCAGTACCCCTTCCCGGCTCTGCGTGGGGCCGGCCCGAAACCCTTCCCCGAGGGCACGGCCCGGCCCGAGTTCGCAGAGAGACCGCTGGTGTTTGCCTTCCGTCAGCCCCGGGGAGCATGGCCGGAGGAGGCGCTGAGCCCCGGCTCAGCCTTCCCCCTGCCCAGCCAGCCCGCTCCCCAGCCCCCGCCCTGCTACCCGGGGCAGCCCGGCCTCGACCCCCCCGGTGACCTCGGCTGTGCTACCCCACAGCCCGGTGCTGCTCACCCGGCCCCCAGCCCCTTCTCGGAGAGCACAGCCACCTTTCCGGACAGTTTGCACAAGAGCCTGACCAAAGCACTCCCTGAGAGGCCGCCTCCGGCCCACGAGGGGCTGGCGAGCCCCAGGGGACCCCCGAACTCTCTGCCACAGAGGCACTTTCCTGGGCAGGCCTACGGGAGCCCCGGAGCCAGCGGAGTGAGCTCCAGCCCCGGGTCTCTGGACACGGAGCTGGGCGCCCCGGGGCCTCTGCCCACCAGACTGCCCCCGCTGTGGGACCCTGCCGCCGCCCCTTACCCCACGCCTCCCCTGGGGCCCCCAGCCACGGCCAGGAATGCATTCTTTGAAGGCCAGCCCGGCCTAGGCCAGTGCCTTGGCCTCCCCCAGACTCCCCCTCTGCCCTGGCCCCAGGTACTCCCAGCCGCCGGGCCCAGCCCCCACCGAGTGGAGGTGCTGAGCCGGCTGCCTTTCCCCCAGGGGGGCCCAGAGTGGCCGGGGGGCGGCCAGGGAGCCCCGGGCGCTGCCGTGGGCAAGACGGCGGGGCCGGGGGAGAAGCTGGCGGTGCTGAGAAGCAGCCCCGGCCAGCGCGGCGGCTCCCCCGGGCTCTTCCCCTACAACGGGCTGAAGGACCCCGCGGCCCAGCCCCTGTTCTTCGCCGTGGCCCAGCCCCAGGTCTCCCCCCGGGCGACACCCGGCCTGCCCCCTCCCAGGGTGGTGGGCGCCTCTCCCTGCCAGTCCCCGCTGCCCTCGCCCGCCGCCAACACGGCCAGCAGCAGCTCCTGCTCGTCGCTGTCCCCCCTGCCCAGCAGCCCGGCCAACCCCAGCTCAGAAGAGAGCCAGCTCCCCGGCCCCCTTGGGCCTTCCGCCTTCTTCCACCCACCCCCTCGTGCCCAGGAGACCGGCAGCCCCTACCCGTCCCCCGAGCCCCCCCACACTGTCCCCATTCACTACCAGCCGGAGTCCCTCAGAGCCTTCCCTTTCCCCACAGACGGGCTGGGGGCCGAGGGCACCTTCAAATGCCTGGAGGAGACCCCGTTCCCCGGCGCGGGCCCTGAGGGCGGCGGCAGAGGGCTGGAGGGCTTCCCCCGGGAGCCACCCCCCTACCCCGCCCACCACTTCCCCCTCAGCAGTGCCAGCCTGGACCAGCTGGATGTGCTGCTCACGTGCCGGCAGTGCGACCAGAACTACGGCAGCCTGGCCGCCTTCCTGGGACACCGGCAGTTCTGCAGCGCGCTCCTGGCCAGGGCCAAGGACGGCCCCCGGCAGCCCCCCGGGGCCCCCGCCGACCCTGGCCTGCTCGGCCCCACCAAGGCGGCCCCCTTCCTGCCCACCGGGGACGTCCGGGCTGACGGCAAAGACGACCCCCTGAGGACCAGTTTCCTGGCGGGCCTGGCTGCTGCCCCCTTCCCGCTCCCGGCGGGGGGCCTGGACCCCGAGGACGACGCCAAGCTGGACAGTCTCATCACCGAGGCGCTCAACGGCCTGGGGTACCAGTCGGACACCCCCGAGATCGACAGCAGCTTCATCGACGTCTTTGCTGACGAGGAGCCTTCGGGGCCCAGAGGCCCCGGTGCTGGGCAGCCCCCCAGGACCAGGGTGGGGACGGCACCAGAGAGTAAGGCCCAGGCCCCGCTCCCAGCCGGGGCCACCCCGCCAGAGCCCCCGGGCCCCCCGCCCGGGAGCAGGAGCCCCCCGACCCGCAGCAGGCCCCAAACCCGCTCCCTGGGCCCAGCGCCTGCGGACGCCGATGGGGCCGGCCCGGCTCAGCACAGGAGAGGGAAGCGGTTTAAGCTGTTCCAGAAGGGCCTGGACACAGCCAGCACCACCAAGGGCCGCAAGGGCCCCAGAGCCACTCGCCCGAGGCCGAGGAGGAAAGGCCACAGGGCTGAGCCGTCCCTGCTGCGCCTCCGGGACCTCAGGACCCAGGGCCCCGAGAGCCAGGGAGCCCCGGCCAGACAGGCCCTGCCCGCCGACACCAGGAGCTCCCAGCGCCTCCGGCGCTCCCCCGGGAAGGCCTCCAGGCGGAGGCAGCTGCGGGGCGGAACCTGGAGCAAGGAGCTCATCCACAAGATCGTCCTGCAGAAGAACAAGCACCCCGGGGGGCAGGGGCAGGGTGGGCGCTGCCCCCCGGGGTCCTCGGGGACGGCACCCAGCGGCGCCGCGGCCGGGCCCCAAGGGCTCACGTGCACCTCGGAGTCGGAGGAGGAGGACGGCTCGCGGCCACGGGGCTCCCGCCTCAGAGGCCGGCCCCGCCACGGCTGCCGGCGGTGGCGCCGGGGCACCAGGCAGAAGGAAGGGGAGGTGGCCCTGGGTCCCCAGGAGGATCCAGGGCGGCGGAAACCCAGGCCGGAGGCCACAGAGGGCGAGGGCTCCCCAAGCCCAGGCCCCGAGCAGGGAGGCCCCGAGCACCGGCTGCAGGCTCCCGCCGGCGCCGACGCCCCCGAGGACTGTCCAGCACCAGATGTCCCCCGAGACAGCAAGAGCCCTGAACCCGCTGAGAGGCTCCCCTTGGACGGCCCCAAAGTTCCCGGGGACGTTCCGAGCTCCTCTCCAGCCCCTTGTGCGCGAGGAAGCCCCTGCCCTCCAGCCCCAGCGCGGCCAGAGCCCGGCAGAGGGGACCCCCGGGGGTGCCGTGGGAGCCCGCCAGCCGTGGGCACAGGCAGTCTGCCGGGCACCGCCCGGTGCACGGAGCCGCCCGCCTCCCGGGACGAAGAGGACCCCCCGGCCTACCCACCAGGGGAATTGCCGCTGCCTGTCGCCAGCACCGCCGACCCCACCTACCTTCAACCTGGCGTCCTGTTTTTGAAGACCTCTGATCTTGGTTGTGACTCTGCCCCTTTTAACGGAGACTCTGTGGGGGTTCCCTTTGCCCAGAAGAGACCCCAGCCCTACAACAGCCCCCCCAGCAAATTGTTCCTTGGACCCAAAGACCTGCCCGGCTGTTTCCAAGAAGACCTGTACTCCAAGCCCTTAGCACCAGACGCTCTGCCTGCCAGCGGCGGGTGCCTTCCCCAGGAGGCTGTGGGCCCCGGTTCCCTGGAGCCAAAACCACCCAGGAGTCCACCCTACACCATCCGAGGGGGCCCAGGCGGGCCTGAATCGCCACCGCTGACCTTGGAGGCCACACCCCTCTTCTCGGGGCTGCCTGTGGACAGATTTGAGCCGCCAGTCTACAGCAGCCTGCCCGGAAGCGGAGACACACACCCATCGCGGGCATGTGCCCCCCCTCCGCCAAGGAAACCCCAGTTAGAGCCGCCATACTCCCCTTTCCTGCCCGACAAGGGCTGGTCCCTGCTGGAGGGGTGCCCCGTGCTGGCCAGCCATCTTCCTGACCTCCTGGGGGAGAAGGCATTCAGCGGGAAATGCCCCGGTGACGTGACAGAGGCCGCCAGCCCCCCACCTCCGCCCGGCAAGGTCAGCGAATGTGGCGTCCCTTTCACGGGCAGCCTGTCCGAAGATGAACTCGAAATCAAAAGACTGGTGGCCGAATTGGAAAGTCAGCTACAGAGTAAAGGTGCGCACGAGGCCCCAGAGCTGCTGTGTGTGGCTGGGCACGCGGGCAGGACGCACGCGGGCGCAGGGCCCCCCCTGCCCTCCCCCCCGGCCACCTCGACCCCCAGGGACGCCGAGGCCGACCTCACCGGTCTTGGGGAACTGAGTGCATGCTCAGAAGGGACAGGAACCGCAGTGGCCGCCACGGAAGGGACGCCAAGGAGCATGCGGGAGTGGCCCTCATCTCACCCGGGAGAAGCAGCCCTCTCCCCCGGTGCGCGTGCAGACGTGGCGTCCGGGGCTCCCGTGAGCCTCGGTGGGGCCGACAGCAGCGTCCGAGCTGTGCAGACAGCCAGCGTCTCCGAGACAGGGCCCCCCACGGCAGCAGGGGACTGCGGGGTCCACCCGGAAGTCTGGCTGGCTGGCTCTAGAGAGCCATTCAAACCTCCACTGGACGTGAGGAGCTTAGCAAAGTGCAGCCCAAACCGTGAGCCTTTTCTCCCTGAAAATAACAGGGCCCCCGGGGTGCACCAGAGTGACACCCTGCTCTTCCTTCCCTGCACACAGGCGCTCGGGCCCTGCCTAGAGCCCCCCACGCCGGAGGCATCTCAGGGCGCCGCCCCTTCCTGTGGTGACGGTCATGGCGACACCCCCAAGGGATATTCTGGAAGCAGAGCGGGCCGGCTGGAAGGAGCGGGCCTCCCCCACCCTGGGGCGGGGGGGGCCGGCCTTAAGGCTAACGCGGAGTTTGTGCCCGTGGGGGCCTCCCCAAGTCCTGCCTGTGTGCCCGACACCGGTCCTGGCCGGAGGCCCCAGGGCCCAGCCCCGAGCCCCCTGCGTCAACTCCAGCTCCTGGTGGCCAGAGCTGCCGGGAGGGAGGGGGACGCCCCAGCTGCTGACGCCCGGAGCCCGCAGTGCCCTGAGCCCTCAGACCTGGAAGGGGACAGCGTGCAAGGGGGGAAGACGGCCTGCAGCCCCACCCGGGGCGCCCCAGGGCGGGAACGCACCACGGCCGTCCTCGCTGTGGCCGGCTGCCAGCTGGGGCCCGAGGCTGACGGACACCTGGACTCTCACGGCCGGGCTGAGAAGCCACAGGGCCAAGGCGGAGCGAGCGGACTGCAGCCAGATAACCCGGGGGGCCTGGTGGGGCCAGACAGCCTCTCCGCGGTCAGTGCCACTCCTGCAGCTGCCCCGGCCAGGCCGGCCAGGGGCCCAGACCAGCCAGGGGCACAGCTCCAGCGACATGGGGGTGTCTTGAGCCTTCGAAAAGAGGCACGGGCCTCCCCAGGCCTCGCCTCCTCTGATGCAGAGCCTTTGTCTGCAGCCCAGGCCCACAACGCGCAGGGGACGCCAACCGCAGAGGAGGCAGCCAGCCCAGCGCCCCCGGTCAGGGGCCGGGCCAGCCGTGTGCCCCTGCCGCCTCCTGCAGCCACCCCGGTGCCCCCTGGGCCGGAGCACCTGTCCCAGGAAGACCCCCCTTCGGGTGAGCTGAGGGGGCTGCTCCCGGGACGTCCGTCCTGCAGGGACCCTCCCAGCCTGCGGCTCCCACCCACCCGTTCCGCCGGGGCACCTCCCCAAAGGGCAGCCCGCACCCCGGCCACCACAGATGCCGGGGCCGGGCGAGCACCCGCAGTGCCCCCATCTTTGAGGACAAGCCCCTGTGGCTTCAAGGAGAGCCTGGCTCCCCAGCCCCTCCCGGAGGACCAGAGTCCCCTGGAAGACCCTCCCTTGGGCCAGCCTGGCTTCATCGATGTCTTCACTCCTGCCCAGGGGGACGGCTGCCCCCAGGGCAGCACCTCAGAATCTCTAGAGGATTCCAGAAAACAGAAGCCAAGGACATCTCCTGTCTCGGCCGCCCCTCCTCCCCCAGTGAGGGCCACCTCGGCTCCTGGCCTCCCTGCCCCAGATGGCACGGGGCCAGTCGGCTGGCCAGACCGCCCCTGCAGGCGAACTGCACCCCACACCAGCCCCAGTGGGATGCCCACGGAACCCCCGTCCTTGGACCCCCCAGGTGACCGGGAAGGCCAGGTTGTCACCGCTTTGCCCGCTGACCCTCCCACATGGGGGGCCACTGGGCCAGATTCCTACGGCTGCCAGGAAGGCGAGGTGGTGGCCAGCCACTCTGCTGGGACGAAGGAGTCTCGTGCGGGTAGCCGAGGCCCCCCAGCTCCCTGCCCCCCCACAGAGCTCCATCAGGGCAGAGTCCCCTCCCCCGGCCGCACACCCAGTGAGTCCAGACCCAGCTCCCCCCAGAGCCTCGGAAACGTTCACCACGCACCCCGGAGGGACCCCCTCAGCCCCCAGGGCACCAGACAGGAGCCTCGGGCCTTTAAAAAGAAGCCCACGTCCACAGAAAATGGCCACTGGAAGGACCGAGCCCCCGGCAAGCGGCCCGTGACCTGTGAAGTGTGCGCAGCCTCCTTCCGCTCCCGGCCGGGCCTGAGCCGCCACAGAGCCAGGAAGCACGGGCCGCACAGAAGTGTGGCCTCCCCACCAAGCCCCGTGGCCCCGCCCGCTCCCCAGCCCCCTGCGAGCCAGCCCCCCGGGAAGAAAAGCCGCAGGGCACCTGGGAAGGAGAAAGTGAGGCAGGCACTGAGCTGCCCTGGCCACACTCTCGGGCTGCCTCCTGACCCGGGCGCAGAGGCTCCTGCGGAGAGGTCGGGTCCCCAGATGTCCGAGGGACCTGGTGGGGAGGGGTTCGGCGCTCTGGGAACACCAGGCTGTACCCCTAGCCCCGAACCACACCCCCCAGGCCTGGACGTGGCCGTGACGCCTGCAGAGCCCAGGAAACAAGACCGGCTGGTAAAGGATGAGCCTTGTCCCCAACAGACGGAGAAAGGCGGAGGCCAGAGGCGGGGCAGAGCGCCCACAAACGTCCCCAACAAGCCAGAGAAGAAGTCACAGGAAAAGGCAAGGAAACCCAGAGCAAGAAGGGGGAGTGGTCCTCTGGTCCCTCCTGGTGCCATTACAGACCGATGCCGCGGGGATCCATCCGCGGCCGTCGCCAGTTCCCCGGGGCCTCCGGGCAGCCAAGCACCTGACGCGGATGGCTCCTGGCCGCAGGTGACGGCGGGCATGGAGGGCACAGACCCAGAGGAGCCAGCACAGAAGTCACCCCGGGATCGCATGGCCTGTCCGGGGGCGCTGGAGGGGGTGCCTCCTCGGAACGGGCCGGGGAGACGGAAGGCAGCCTTGGTGAGGGGGCGGGAGAGCAGGACATCAGACGGCTACGAAGAGCCGTCGGGGGCAGCCAGGTCTGAGCCTGCAGGGGACGGCAGAGCAGCTGAGGGCGGGTCAGGGCGAGGTGTCTGGGAGAGGCGTGAGCCCCTCTGGCGCCCCCCAGCCTGTACCCCTGCCGATGGCACCAGCAGCAGCTGCCCCCAGAGCCCCCTGCTCGACCCAAAAGCGGAGGCCAGGCTCCAGGAGTGCGAGGGCGCTCCTGAAGCCCCCAGCCCGGGCCTCGGGGACCCTCTGAGTGTGTTTGATGATGAGGCCTCCTTTTCTCAGCTCTTCCCTCTGGGCGGCCGCCTGACCCGGAAGAAGAACCCGCGAGTCTACGGGAAGCGCTGTAAACAGCCCAAGGCCCCGCCAGCGCTGGAGCCCGGGGGTGAGGCGGGGGGCGGCCCGCTCGCCTCCGCCCAGCTGCCCACAGACCTCAGTGACTCGGGCTCGCTCTGCCTGTCCCACGAGGACCCGTGGGGCGACGAGACCACCGGTCTGCCGGAGTCCTTCCTCCTGGAGGGCTTCCTGAGCAAGATGCCTGGCATCGACCCCTGGGCCCCCAGCCCCGGCCTGTGGGCGCCGGACCCCGGCCCGGAGGTGGACTGTGTGGAGGGCGTGCCCCTCGGCTGCCCTGAGGACCACCCGGCAGACAACATCCCCGAGCTGCACATGGTCCCAGCGGCCTGGCGAGACCTGGAGCTGCGGGCCGCCACCGAAGAGATGGCCTCCTCTCTGGGGGGCGAGAGCCCAGAGCCCCCCGACCTGGAGCGAGAGCACTACGACAGCGGGCTTCCCGGGAACGCCGTGGATCTTGGGCTGCTCGGCGCCAAACTGGAGGTGCAAGGCCTGCGCTTCCCGGGGCCCTGCGGAGACCCCGAGGGCGTCCCCGGCACCGGCTTCCTGGGCTCCGGGGCCTCAGGGCGCCGAAGGGCAGAGGATGCCGCGGGCGCCGGAGGGGCGCCAGGCAGGGCGCGGCCCAAGGCCGGGAGGGCGTCGTACAAGTGCCGGGTGTGCTTCCAGCGCTTCGGCGGCCTGGGCGAGCTGGACCTGCACCGGCTGGCGCACAGCCCCGCGCCGCCGCCCACCTGCTACATGTGCGTGGAGCGCAGGTTCGGCTCGCGGGACCTGCTGCGCCAGCACCTGCGGGAGAAGCACGCGCAGAGCCAGGCGGGGCGCTGGGCCTGCGGCATGTGCCTCCGGGAGGCCGCCGACGTCTGGATGCACAACGAGCACCTGCGGGAGCACGCGCTGCGCTTCGCCCGCAAGGGGCGGGCGCGGCGGCCGCTGGGGGGCCGGGAGGGCGACGGCGGCGCCGCGGCGCAGGCGTCCGCGCCCAGAGCGGGCGAGCGCCCCGTGGGCGGGGCGGCGGGGGCGCGGGCCGGGGCCGGGGAGGCGTTCCGGGCGGAGAGGGTGAGCCCCACGCCTCCCGCCAACCCGGCCCACCAAGACGGCCCCGCGGCCCCGGCTGCGGCGGACCGCAGCCCTCCGAGCGCCTCCGCCAAGACGCCCCCCAGCCTGCCCCCGGCCCCCCGCGCCCACGGCGAGCCCCTCCTCCGCGCCGCGGCTGTGCGCGTGCACGAGGGCTGCAAAGACCCCTCCCGCGACTGCCACCACTGCGGGAAGCGCTTCCCCAAGCCCTTCAAGCTGCAGCGCCACCTGGCGGTGCACAGCCCTCAGCGCGTCTACCTGTGCCCGCAGTGCCCGCGCGTCTACGCCGAGCCGCGCGAGCTGCGCGCGCACCGGGCCGGGGCGCACGGCGCGAGCGCGGAGCTGGAGCCGCCGCACACGCCGCTCTTCGCCTGCGAGCTGTGCGCCGACGTCACGCACATCAGCCGGCGCTCCTTCGCGTGCAGCGCCTGCAACTACACCTTCGCCAAGAAGGAGCAGTTCGACCGGCACATGGACAAGCACCTGCGGAAGGCGCGGCAGCCGTTCACGTTCCGCGGCGTGCGGAGGCCCGGCGCCCCCACGCAGAGGGCGCCGGCCCGCGAGGGCGCCCTGCCCAGCAAGCGGCGCAAGGTGGCCCCGCCCGGCAGCCCCCCGGGGCCCGGCGCGGCCCCGGCCCCCCGCCGGCGAGGGTCGCTCCCAGCCCTGCCGCAGCCCTGCCCGGAGGCGGCTCCCGGCGCCCCCAAGGGGCAGCCCGGGACCCCCGAGCGGCCTGCAGACCCTGCGGGCCGCCCGGCCTCCGGGGGCGACCTGCCCTCTGACGTCCCGGCGCTCCTGCCCCCGGCTCTGTCTCCTTTCCCCGCGGCCTCGGCTGATGGCAGAGACGGCCACAAGCTGGATGGGGCCCTAGAGAGCTCGCAGAGGGAGGCCTCTCCAGGCGGCCGCCGGCCTCGCCTGCAGCAGGCTCTCCCTCTGGGGGGCTCGTTGCCCCGGCCGGGGGCCAGAGGCCAAGACGGAGAGAAAAAGAGGGCCGCTGGCCCGTTCTCAGGGAGAGGCAGGACCCCAGGCGCCCCCGGCAAACGTGCCCCTGACCGTGGCCTGGAGGCCCCCTCCCTGCTCCGGAAGGAGAGGCAGGTGTCCGCGGGGCCCCTGCTGCCTGAGGCCGGTGCAGGGAGCCCCTCCCACAAAGGCAGTGCCGCCAAGGCTTTGGGCTGCCGGAGTTTGTCAAAGGACAGGTCAGCCGTGCCCACTCCCAGCAAAGCCCCCAGGTTCCCGGTGCAGCTGAAGAAGGCTGTGGCCAGTCCCACAGCCCGAGAGCCAGCCCATGGCACCGAGGACCGGCCGAAACCCATCACCCTCAAGGCCAAGCTGAGCCCCAGCTCCCAGGGCGGGGGGGGCCCCCGGCACAGCACCAAGACATCGGGCGGCAGCCAGCCCCAGCCGGCCAGCGGGCAGCTCCAGAGTGAGACAGCCACCACCCCAGCCAAGCCCAACTGCCCAGGCCAGGGCCCCGCCCCAGACAAGCATCGTCCTCGAGCCCCAGCCAAGGGCTCTCCCAAGGGGCCAAGGGAAGCCGGGGACCAGGGGCCCCGGGGGAGCTTGGGCCCCAGGGAAGATGGGGAGGTCAGTGAAAAGAGGAGGAAGGGCCGGGCCCCAGGGCCAGCCAGGAGTGAAAGTGTGAGAAGCCTGGGGAGAGCCCACTCGGTCCCTGACAAGCCCCCCCGGGCCCCCCGGAAGCAGGCGACGCCCAGCCGCGTGCTCCCCACCAAGGCCAGGCCCAGTAGCCAGAAGGGCGCGATGCCACCCCAGCCCTCGGAGCAGCAGCGGCAGGCGGGGCCGGGCCACACCCACGGGGACTGCAGGCGCCCCAAGGAGGGGCAGGGCAAGGCCTGCCCCCAGGGGAGACCCCTGCACAGAACCCCCAAGAGGGACAGAGCTGTCCACGGTGCTGAACCTGCCAAGCCCCGAGCCTGCCGGACCGCCGAGTCCCAGAATGACCTCCTCAGCCAGCTCTTTGGGCAGAGAGTCACCAGCTTCAAGATCCCTCTAAAGAAAGACCCTTCAGAGTAATTTATAGACACGAGTGAGTACCTGGCAGCAGGGCTTGGATCAACCCAGCAAGTGGGGGCTCCCGTCTATGCTGACAGGCCCCAGTTCTCTAAGGGTGTTGGGTGGGTGGCCACGTGCTAATCCACCTGCCTCATGCAAATGCTGAGTTTGGTATTGGGGCTGAGACTGTGATGCTCTGAGCGGGGCCTGGGGTGGACAGCAATCCCTCTCTAGGTGGAAGGTGAGCGTGAGGGACAGGCCAGCTGCAGCCCCTTTGAGACCATGCGGCTCTTTTCTCGGTACCAAGAACTTGAAGAGGAGGCGGCGCCCTGCCCTGCGTGCCCCACTGCCGAGGCTCAGCACGCCACGGACACTCCGTCTGCAGGCTTGCACGGGGCCCTCCCGCGCGTCACCTAGCAGGGGCGGGAGCTGAGGCGGCCTCCGGTCAGGTGGCCCCCCTTACTATTGCTGCTGTTGCTGGAATTGCTTCGAAGCCACATTTCAGGGCTGGGCTCTCGCCGCTGGAAGAGCTGTGAGCCAGTGGGCCGCTCTGACCACAGAGAGGTGCTGGCCACTGTCTGCAGTGCGCCTCGGCCCCTGGGCACTGGGTTCCCAGCTGGAAGGCGGAGAAAGGCACTCACCAGCCAGCTCCCGCCGGCTCTCCCTCCCCAGGTGCCCTGCCTCTGCGGCTGCCCTTTCTAGAGCCTTCCTCCCACAAGGAGCTCTCCGCTGCAAGTATCAGCAATTTTACTCCGAATTTCTGGTGCTATTTCATGTCGTAATGTGAATTCAGGCTTCCTTGGTGTGTCTCACCTGGGGGGATGGGCGGGGAGACGGGCGCTGCTCCAAGGCCCACCAGCACCAGCGGCCCCGGCAAGTCTTCCACTGGCTCCCTGGCCCCACGGGCACGGTCGGAGGAGCGGCCCGGTGGGACGCTCAGGGCCGGGGCGTGGCGCGGCCGCCCGGTCAGGGAGGCGTCTCGTGCACTGACAGGACCCGGGGGGCGGCGCGCGCGTCCTGTTTATGGACTTGTGTCTTCAAGGGGGGCAGGCGGGCAAGAGGGGCTCCCTTGGGCGTCTCTGAGGTTCGTGGTTTGTGTTGCTCTGTTTTTCCTTTTTTACCTTGGGTGCAATGTGTGTCAAAGTGTTTATTTTGATATTTTGAAAGAGACCAAACTGGGCCCAGATTGCCTTTCTAAAAGGTGCTGTGTGCCACTCAGAATGCCTCCAGTGCTGACGAATAAAACACGGCGACCCTGAGGCGTACTGTGCGGACCTTTGTGCTCTTCCCGGTAGGCCCACCGTCGCTGCTCACGGGAAGCCTGTGGCTGTGCTGCCTGGCCTCCTGCCGGCCCTGCCTCCGCAGCCCAGCGTCCCGCCAGCTCCTCCGGGGTTGTGAGCATGGCCTTTAGCAGTGTTTCCGAAGCTTCTCCGCTGGGGCCCTCGGGGATCGGAGCGGGAGAGCAGTGTCGGGAAGCAGTCAGCACAGCTCAGTCTAGGGGCCCGGGAAGGCAGCAAAAGTAGTAGAAGGGGTCAAAGCCGGAGACACCACCCCACCAAAGGCTCAGGCCCCGGGGCCCACCGTGTCCTGAAGACAACCGTCCAAGACCCCAGTGTCCGGGACAAGTGCCCGAGGGCAGGCCGGGCTGTCCAGAGTCCAGCACCCATCATGTCCTGCCTCTGGGATGGAGCATCAGGGGCACTCGGAGCCGTGCCCGGCGGTGTGTGGGGAGAGGAGGGTGAGGCCGTAAGTGGTGTCTCAGCGCTTCTGCCCAGGCCCACGGGGGCCCCCACCCACCCCTGTTCACCCTCCTCAGCCAGGAACACCCTTCCCAGGGGCTCCCCCTCGTCCGAGCCCCTCCCGTCCGTGCATCCCCAGCCCTGGGCAAGCTGTCTCCAGGGCCCCAGGGAGGGCCCCGGGCCGCCCATCTCACGTTTGCGTGCCTGCTGTTTGCTGGGAAGTGAGCCACATGCAGCCCTGCTTCGGGGAGCCTCTAGACAGGTTCTGTTGTGAGTCGGGGGCTTTGGTCTCCTTCGGGGGTCTCGGTAGCAGGGCCTCAGATGCGGGGCACAGAGGTGGAGTTTGGGATTGGGGTGGAGTGAGTCTGAGCTGTGTCTGAGAACGGCCACCTGCTGATTTGGGGATGCTGACCCCTGGAGCCCCTGCTCAACTCCTCATGCCTGAGACAGCCGGGGACCCAGAGCGTCCGGGTCGCTGGGAGCCCAAGGGATATGGCAGACCCCTACCCGGATCGCAAGTCAGAGGTGCAGGACGCCGCCTGGCCAGCAGGTGGCAGCATCGTCCAGCCGGGGTGCTGGGGCGGATGAGCCGCCAGCCCGGGGCAGGGTGCCCGCCAGCTCCCACCGCCCACGCGGGAGACATGCCCACCCGCGGTCTGGCGTGGGGGACCTGGCCTTCAGGAGGGCCCGGGGCGGCTGCCCCGAAGCTCGATGGGAGCCACGGGAGTGGGCCGCACACACACAGGAGAGGGCTGGGGCGCGAGCACCCTGAGGCCTGCAGCTCCCTCAGGCCCGAGGGACTGGCCGCCTCGGCCCTGGGCCCCGAGGGCCTGGCTCGTCCCTTCTAGGAAGCCAGCGTTGCTGGCGTCTCCCCCACACACCTGGGCACCCAGGCAGGCAGGGGGACGGCTGGGCGCACGTGTTAGCAGCAAGATCACATAAATGGGTGCATCCTTCAGCTGCGTTCTGCCCTGGGCCCAAAGCCTGATCCCACGGACCCTTTAGTGCCACCAGCAGGGCGACAGGGCAGGACGGGTGGTCCCGGGGCCTGGCCTGGCCTGGGGCGCGGGCGGCCACCCGAGGGGGAAGCGGGCGGGAGGAGCAGGCATGCGGCCCTCACCCCCCCGGCCCCGTGAGGGGAGGCTTCCCATGGCACAGCCGCTCAGGGGAACCCCCGGACCACACTGTTAGGGCTCCTGCGCCGCAGACCCGTCAGAGAGGCCCGTCTCCCGGGCAAGGGCAGGCGGCCGTGCTGGCACAGTGGGGAGACTTGGGGCTAAGAGAGACAGTCTCATGGGAGCGCCGCCAGGGAAGACCTGAATCCTTGCCCTCTGGGGCGCTCCCCAGCATTGGGGCTCCTGAGCCTAGGGGGCCCCTGGGCCCTGCCACATCACCTGTGACTGTGCTCATGTGGGCTGTGGAGGTGCAGCCCAGAGGCCACGTCCCTCCAGCCCCCCATTTCCCGCCAGTCCAGTGTGTAGACAGTAGCCCATCATTTCCTGGGAAGCCTGCCCTCCAGCCCCAGGGCCCCCTGCTGTGGGATCATGGCCCTTTGGGGCTCTCTCTCCCTCCTGGCCACTCTGGGCCCGGGCACCCACGGCCACGACCCATTTCCCATAGGACAGCGCCTCCCTCACCAGCCACACGGTGTGGCCTCCTCCCTGGAGCCCCCATGTGGGAGGGGGCAGGATGGGCCTTCCTGGGGGACTGGCCGGGCTGGAACAAACTGCACCCCGTTTCTGGGGCCTGGGGGAGAGGGCAGTGTGCTCTGCTGCGTGGGGCGAGCACCAGGGCCCGCAGGGCTGTGGCCGGAGCAGGAAACCTCGGGTTTGCCACCATCCCCTGGAGACCTCAGCTCTCCCAGCCATCGAATGGGCACGATGATCGCCCAAAACTTTTCCAGCCCCAGCGTTCAGAGGCTCCCTCCGAGGGCTCCGGACTGTGGCCCGCTGGACGCAGCCGCGTCTTCACTGTCTGGACCCTCTCCCCTCAGCCAGCCTCCCGCTGCCCCTCCCCTCCCTCAGCCCGTTGCCCAAACAGCACTTCTTCTTTGTGGCCTCTGTGACCATCTGTGGACCGAGGTAGCCGGCCCTCTACGACCACGGTCACCCTCCTGCCGGACTCCGAGGACGTGCGTGTGGTTCACGCTTGTACCTGCAGCGCCTCAAGTGGGGCTCCCTGCACGCTGGGTGGGGAGGAGGAAGGTGCAGGGGTGGGGAGGAGGGGGAGGGCGCAGGGGTGGGGAGGGGGGAGGAGGGCGCAGGGGTGGGGAGGGGGGAGCAGGGCGCTGGGTGGGGAGGGGGGAGGAGGGCGCAGGGGTGGGGAGGGGGAGCAGATGTGGAGGAGGGAGGACGCGGGAGGGAATGGGGCCGTGTGCATTTCCTCTCTGCCGATACAGCCGCATGGCCCAGCTCAGACTGGGAAACGCGCAGACGAGGCTTCCTGCGGCGCCCAGCACTGCCCGGCCAGCGGGCCACCCGAGGGCCTCCGTCGGCGGACCAGGGCCTCCGTGTCCCGGGGCGTCGGAGACGCCGGCCTCACAGGGGGCACCGAGGCCCGGAGGAGAACCTCGTGGGCCCGGCCGGCCCTCCCCGCCCCCCAGACATCCGGGGGGGAGCGGTGCAGATGGGCCGGGGTCCCAGCTGCGGGCCGACTGCCCAAGCCCGGTCTGCAAGCCCCAAGCCCCCTCCCACCGCGGCCGCGGCCTGGGCCCCTCCCGGCCTCCCGCGGGCGGCCTCCTGATCCCTGACTTAATTTATTTTGACATCCTCGCTGCCGTTTGACCTCCTTACAGAGTCACGTGGTGCTTAAAACTCATTATCCCCCCATTGCAACAGGAAGTTAATTAAACCCTTCACAGAGCTGGTGTTGATGAATGTCAGCGTGGGCCCCGCTGGCTGCGCAGCAGCGACAGGGCCTCGGGCCGTGGGGGGTGGGGGGTGGCGGGGAGGCCCGGCCCAGGCGGGGGTCCGCGGGTGGAACCTGGGCCCCCTTTCCTCCAGCGCAGCTTCCACTCTGGAACGGCATGTGGGAGGAAGGGAGGAGACCGGCGCGGCCACTCACCTGCTGTGCGGCCTTGGGCAAGTGACTTCAATTCTCAGAGCCTCAGTTTACTCTTCTGGCAAATGGGAATTCTAACAGTCCCTCCTTCAGAAAGCTGCTCTGAGCAGGCTGTGCACTGACTCCACCCCCTCCCCCCACCTCCACTCTGTATTCGTGCTCATCACGGGTCCGGCATCAAGACGCCACACACCACGCCGCTCCTGTCCCTGCTGGTGTAAGGTGATGGAGCTCCTGGTGCTACAGAAGAGACTCTGGGCCCTGGCAGCTGGAGCAGAGAGGGGAGCCTCACCTTGTCTGGGAGGGGTTAGGGCCTTCCCTGAGAAAGAGTGCGCCCGGCAGCAGGAACAGCTTGTGCAAAGGCCCTGTGGCCACAGGACACACACACCGAGGAGGTTCAGATGAGAAGGGAGCCTGGGGCAGGGCAGATGCTGAGGCCGTCACACAGGGCTTCTGGGAAGGCCCCGCTGCCTTCAGTCTGCAGCAGGGGGCAGGCGGCAGTGGCCGCGGGGGACCAGTGGGTGGTGATGGCCGTGGTGATGGAGACAGGGCCTGGAAGCAGGGTGGGCTGGTGGCACTGTATCGGGCGCTTCTCAGAGCTATACGGAGGTGAAATCCTGGACACTGGGAGGCAGTAACGCAGAAAGAAGCCCCTGCTGTGGCCTGGCCTCCTGACGCACCCCAAGTCTGCTCCAGCCCCGGACTTACCCCAACCTCTGCACCCGCTTTTCTGTTAGCTGAGAAAGCCTCTTCCCACCACTCTGTCCTGAGCGTCCTCTTCCTCCATCAGGAGCCCCCTTAAGTTTCTGGGACATTCTGTGGCTCCCTGGGTCATAGCCCGAAAGTGCAGGGCCTGGCACGTGGAAGCCCCTTCCCCACCCCCAGCAGCTGCCCAGCCTGGGGGGGCCCTCCTGGTGGGGAGGCAGTGCGGAGCATGCCCACAGGGCAGAGGGCACAGGACTGGAGCCCAGAGCGCGGTGGAGGCCAGAGGAGCCCCGAGGGGTCGCACCCCCACCCCCACTTACCTATGCGGAATCCAGGGACCCGACTGATCAAGGACCGGGGCAGGGTCACGCCCTCCACAATGGCAGAGGTGGGGTTTGGACTCAGTCCTCCCTGCTCCCAGGCCAGGCTCTGGAGCGCAGCCACCTGGGGTTACACCCCAGGTCTCCCTCATCCGAGCTGCAGGGCCACTCTGAGCCGCGGCGTCTTCATCCCCACCACGACCTCCCCTGCGTGCTTGAGAGCACATCTTGCCCGGTGTCCCGGGCCCGGCTTGCCAGCCTCTGCCTGGGTGCGTCTGGCGGCCCTGACCTCCAGAGCACAGCACACGTGTGGCGTGAGAGAACACCACCAGCCAAGGCCAGGGCTCCCTAAGGCGGGGCGGACGGTGACGATGACATCGGCCTTAGAGCGGGCGCCCGGGCCAAAGCCCTGCCAGGAGGCCTCCAGGGAGCCTCGGAGCCCCAGCAGGCAGCTGCCCAAAAGCTCGGATCCAGGGAGCGGGGAACAACCTGGCGGCCCAGCTCCACCCTGGGCATCGACAGCCCTGCACTCCGGCTGAACACAGTCCCGTTTTCTCCACCAGTGGCTTCTGGACGTGCACACTTACAGGGGCGGGAGACGGGTGCACAAGGGCAGTCCACGGTGGGGGTAGGGGTGGAGGTGGCCAGGCGGGCTTAGCCTGGACACCCTCGGCAGCCCCACGCTCTGCTTCTCCTCTCCCACCTGATCAGGGACCCCTGCAAAGCCACATGCGGATGTCACCTTCTCCAGGCAGCCACCCTGGACTCCCCAGGCTCTTCCTCTGGGCTCACACGGGCCTTCCTCTGACAGCACTTCTTGCTCCTCTGTCCTCAGCGTGTGGTCATTATCAACAGACGTGTCCTGAGGGTGTAGGGCCTGCGCGGCCGGGGCCCTGTGACCCTGCCACTGGCCCCCGCGGGCTCCTCATCTGGACGATGGGCTAATGACCCCCCCCCAGGACAGACAGAAGGGGCAAAGTTTAGAAGGAAGGTGCTCCGGAAACAGCCCTGGCCGTGGTCAGGACTGTCCTGGCTTCGTGGGCGTGCGACCCGTTCATGCGACCCCGCACTTGGTTTAATGCCCTAATTTGGCTGCCCTGAAATTTTTAATTTTTAAACAAGAGGCTCTACATGTTTTGCAACCAGGCCCTCAAAATGGTAGTCGGTGCCAGTCAGCAGGCTCTGTTTCCGACCCACCTGTGACTCAAAGTCACTGGGAAATCCGGACGTGTCCTTCCCCTCAGGGGCCTCGTTTTTTAAACAATACGAGAAACAGTCAGAGCGACGCCTGTCTTCCCTGCACCCCAAATGCCACTGATCAGTCCCGGCTCTCTCTTCCCTGACCCTCGGAATCCTCCTCAACGTGCATCTCCAGCCGCTGCAGCAGCGCCAGCCCGGGCACCACTCGCTGCCAGCGGGGCCTCCAAGGAGCCCTGGTGCCAGCTTGCAGCCCTCCTCTAGAATCTTCCTCCCACCCCTATAGAGGCCCCCGCCCTAAGAGAGGCCCTCCTATGGGACTGATGGTAAGGCCCACAGAAAGCCCAGACTGGTGGGCCCCACTCTCGCCAGAGAGGGCCGAGCTCGAGGCCGCTGTAGGAAGGCCGCACCCAGCGGCCCAGGGCAGGGAGCAGGAAGGGCCGGTGAGCCCAGTGGGCCGGTCTCCTGGCCTCCCGGCCTCGGGGCGCCCATCTGTCCAGGGGTGGACGTGTGGGGAGACCTCAGCTCTGGCCCGCCTGCCCCTCTCCTGCCCAGAGGCCCCCGGAGAGCAGTCGTGGTGGCGTGAGAGTGCCCAGGCCCAATCCTTCTCCTCTTCCGTGGGACGGGGGCGTAGATAACGGGGGTGCCTCACAGGTGGGGCGCAAGGTCGGCCTCTGCGGCTGACAGTTGTGATAATTATCGGGACAGGCACCCAGGTGTCTTCTCTGCAAAGGTCTGGTCAGCGCCTGGGCCCTGCTCTCTCCCGACTTTTTCTGAATGAGGGGCAGACGGAGCAGGTACCAAATGCAGGCCGAGAATATTAAAAGAATACAGTTCAGTTTGGGGACAAACCTGGTAATGCTGTGTGACTTGAGCTGCACCGGAAAATGGAATGGGGGGAGCCTTTGGGGTCCCGTGAACATATCCCCAAAGATAGGAGAAGCTGTCTCCATTTCCAGGGCTAGAAGACACGGCACTGACTGTGCCCCAGGCGGGAGGGGACGCAGGTGCCCGCTCAGCCCACGGAGGGGCCTCTGCCCGGCCCCTCAGCAGGGGCGCCCTGGGGGGAGCCGGCCCTCCCGGGTTTACAGCCAGCCGGGAGTCCAGGGGAGCAGGGCCCAGGGGTCCCCACACCTCACGTGGACGGCAGACCCCGGATGCTGGTTCCAGCACAGTCTCGGACGGAAGCCCCCACCCGGCCGCAGCCGACTCCACACCCCAAATCTGGCTCAAGACACCGTGGGGCGTCGAGGCCCAGGGTTTCCTGACGAAGCCCTTGCAGCCCGCACCCCGCAGGCGGAGGGCGGGGGGAGCCGTAGAGCCCAGGGGTCCTGGGAGGGGCCATGGGCCTGGGGGCGGGGCCACGGGAAGCCTGGGGCGGGGCGAGGGGGCGAGCACGGCGAGGCCGAGCCAGGCTCGGGGGCGGAGCTAGGCCCTAGGGGCGGGCCCAGAGAGGCCTGAAGTTCGGCCGCGGGGCGGCGAGACCGGACAGGTCGCTGAATCAGAGTGTGGCCTGAGGACAAAGCTGCGGGACCGAAGGAGGAGCCAAGAAAGACGGAGGTCTAGCCGGGGCCGGGGGCGGGGCCCTGTGGGCGGGCCGCACGGAACCAGGATCCGCCTGGGGGCAGCCGGCGCGGCGGGCGGAGGCGGGGCCATGGTGGCGGAGCGGGGCCGGGCTGCGCGGAACCTGGTTCCGCCTGGGGGCGGGGCCGGCGGGGCGGAGGGCCGCCGACGGGGCGGGGCCATCGTGGCGGGAGCGGGGCCGGGCTGCAGGGAATTCGGATCCGCCCGGGTAAGGGGCCGGCGCGGCGGGGGGCGGGGCCGGAGGCGAGGCGCCGGGGACGCGCAGGCCCCGCCCCCGCCGCGCCGGCCCGCCCGCCCGCCCGCCGGGAGCGCCCGGCCGAGGCCGCCCGGTTCGCCGCGCGCTGCCGGCGGGTTCCATTGAGAAAAGCCGAGCGGCAGCAGCGGCGGCGGCGGCGGCGGCGGCGGCGGCGTCTGCGCGGGAGCCGGAGCTGGCAGCAGCCCGCCGCCCGCCGCCCCCGGCGGTCGGCGCTCCGCAGCGCAGGGCCTTGCCTCCGGCCTCCGCAGCGGCTCCGGGCCGGGCGCGGCGGGCTGGGGGCGCGGGCCGGGCGGCCGCGGAGCCCGGTGGCCGGGGGCATGAGCCGCCCGCGGCCCCGCCGCGCCCCGCCGCCCGCCGCCGCCCGCCAGGGGCAAGGCGGCCGCCGGGAGGGGCGCGCGGCGCCGGAGACATGTCCAGGAGGAAACAGAGCAACCCCGGCAGATCAAGCGTGAGTCAAACTTTGCCCGCCGGCCCCGACCCCCGTCGGCCCCCGCACGCCCGGCCGCGCCCCCCCCGCGGCGCCCGCGACCTTCACCCCGCGCCGCGCCCCCCGCGCTGTGCGCCCCGCGCGCGGTAATCTCATGGCGGGCGGGCCGGGCCCCGCGGCGCGGCTCCGACCCCGGGGTCCGGCCGGGAGGAGTGTCGCGGCCAGCTCGCGCCCTGCCCCTCCCCCGCATCGCTGAGATGGTGCGGCGATAAGGCGGCCCCGATCTGGGCTCAGATAAAGTTTAAAATATTCCATTCTGCAAGTCCCGTCCTGATAAGATCGCTCTGTCGGGACGGGCTGAAATTGTGATCTTATCTCGCCGCGCGGTTGACTCTCCCAGGCTTTGTATCTAGAGGGAGAAACAGAGAGACCTGGGAGGGAGAGGGGGCACTCGGGCCTCCTGGAAACGCATGGCTCGGTGCGGGGACGGCCCGCGCCCCCGCCTCTTCTGCCGGCCCTAGAGCCGCGTGGCTGGGGACGGAGATGGGTGCCGCCACCGCAGCCCGTGCGCTCGCTTCCAGCCGATCAGACCCCCCCCCCCGCCCAGCCCTGTCTCTGGGGTCTCCAACTCGACCCTGCCCTGCCCGGGGACTGCCTCCTGGAGGTCCGACCTTACTCTCTGTCCCTGCCAATGCCGCACGTGCAGCTGGCAGGCACCCCCTCCCCCCCTTCCCCCCACGCCACTCATCCGAGGGGGCTAGCTACTGCTCCCAAGTCAGGAAAGGGGGCTTCCAGGGGCTAGGCCCCAGGTCACCGTGGCCTCTGCTTGTGTCCCGTGTTTCTCGCGGTCCGACCTGTGGGCCGCTCCCCAGGGGCCTGCGCGGTTGTAAGTCCGTACTGCCAAAGCCCGGTGGTAAAAGCGCCGCGCGTTCTGGGCCACTGGCGAGGAGCGAGACAGCGAGCACCCAGGAAGCACCGCTCCCTCCTCCTGCCAGTAACTTCGCGCCTTTGCTGCCAGGGCCTGGGCACGCGGTCTCCTCTGGGGGTTCGCATCTCCCCGGCCAGATGGGAAGCGAAGAGCGGGCCCCAGTCCTCTGCCCAGCGGTAGGCACCCGGGCACTGCCACTTCTGTCCACATGGCCACTGCCACCGGGATCCCATGTGCGCGGGCCTGGGGGGGTGTCTACCCCTCAGGGCCTAGAAAGGGGCAACGCAAGCATAAATCTGGGTTCCCGTAACCCACTCCTCCGATGTGCGAGCGGGACATGTTTTCTGAAAGTCGCCTTCTGTCAAGTCAACTTAAGTATTAAAACCACCCACGGTCCCCGATCTGCGCTGGTTCTCTGGTTTCTTTTTCCCCTCCTCCCCTTGCGCGCCTCTGTTCGCCTGTTCTCGTGTGTGCGTGTGTGTGTGTTTCAGCGTGATGAGAAACACAGATAGCGCGGGCAGGGAGATCTCGGGCTGGGAACCGATCAACTGCGCTGATAAGGCCTCCCGCGGGGCGAGCGCGGGCCCGGCTGGGTCGGCCAGGGTGTGCCTGGGGCCTGGGACGCACGGGGCGCACAGGCGAGCCCCCCGCTGCTCACGCTCAGGCAGCCAGGATCCGGGCAGGAGTGGGGGCGCAGCAGGGGGGCTGGGCACCCTCCCTCTGCAGTCCCCCCCTCCCCCACCCCGGCCCGGGCGCCTCCTCCCTCTGGCAGATCTTGGCGAGTTAAGATGCGAGCGCTGATTGTCACCAAGCGGCGGCGCACGCCCGCCCTCTGCCCGCGGCTGTGCGTGCGGCCCTCGCAGCTGTGCGCCCGCCGCGCCGGCCTCACCTGCGACCAGGCGGCGGGTGTGGAGGGGTAGAGGGGAGGGGGCCAGGCGCTTGGGGCCACCGCCCCCCCGCGCCCTCACCAAAGCCGGGGCGCAGCTGCCCGCGCCTCTGTGCGCCTTTTGTTCCGCGAGGAGATAGATGTGCCGCGCTGATAAGGCGCGCAACCGATGGCGGCGGTGATAGGCGCTTCCATTTATTAACTTCAAACGTGGGAGCGGGAGGGGCGGGGGGAGGGCGAGGCGGGAGCGCGGCCTTGGCCGGCCAGATGGCCGCCACGATAGGCCCGGCCGAGCTGGCTGGAAGCGCGGGGCAGAGCCCAGCTCGGGACCCCCGGCCCGGCGAGCTTTCCTCCCGCCCGGGTCGATGTGAGCTCCGATAAGCGCAGGGCTGGTCGGCCGGATGGCGATCTCCGAGAGCGATAAGAGGCCTTATCTGTGGCCACCAGGCCCGGCCGGGTTCGAGGCAACAACAGCGAGCGGGGGAGTCGTGGCTGGGAGGGGCGGGGGGCCTCGGACCCGGGCCAGAGCGGGAGCAGGGGAGCAGCGAGCCGGGTCTGCGCCCGGTCGTCTGGGCGAGTTTTCTTCCCAAACATACTTAATTGCCAAGAAGTTGATCCTCCCCTGCGGCTGGTACAGTCCGTCAAAATGAAAGGAAAGTGACTCGCGCTGGCCCGGGGCTCCCGGCCGAGGCGAGGGGACACCCCGCCCGATTCCTATCAGATGGTGTGAGATAGGCAGAGGTGGGGTTTGTCACCTCCAGGAGAGCGTTAGGGTTGCTCTGCGTTCCTGGCAGGTTTTAGGTGTAGCCTGCCTGGAGTTTTGTTGAAAAGCACCAGGGTGGTTTCCAGCGCCCAGGCTGTTTGGGGTGAGGGGGAGCCGGTGTGCTGATGGTCTTTCTGAGCAGCAGCCCCCCTTGATTCATTCAGCAAATCTTTATTGAGCACTTGCTGTGTGTGCGCACTGGGTCCCAGCCCCGCCCTAGGTGGCTGTTGGGGGAGGGGGGGTAAACAGGTAGAGGTACAGTCAGGGATGCTGCCCAGAAGGGGGGTGCCTTCAGTGAGGTCAGGAATAAGCCAGCCATAGAGATGCCTCCAAGGGACAGTGGGCTGGCCTCAGTTTCCAGCTCTGAAAAATGGGATGATGATACCCGGCTGTTGTTGGAGGGGGGATGAGGGGCTCAGAGGGACACGAAGCCAGGGAAGGGTGAGGAGGTGAGAACGAGGTGAGGAGGGTGGGGCCAGGCCTCAGTTTCTCAGTTTTGGAAAAACACAGACAGGAACAAGCCCCCAGTTCCGGCTGGTGAGGTCACGGCAGTACGAGGACCCTCGGGGACCGTGGTGCCTCCTGGAAACCCAGGCCAGGGGGGTAAGGGGCCTCCCGCGGAGCCTGTGGACTCGCCCCGTCGCCCCGGCGGCCACACTGTCTCCAGTGAGGGTGTTTTTCACACGTGCTCCGAGTCCGATTGAACAAGTTATTGGTGGTCACAGGATGACTAATTCACTCCGTGCCTCAGAGCCGAGCTCCGCTCTCCCCAGCAGCTCGACACCCACCTGTGGGGCCGCCAGTGCCTTCTGGGGAGGGGCGGGTGCTGGGGGGGCGGCCCGGGGTGTCGGTGGTCTCCCCTGGACTTCATCTCACTGGGAGAGGACGGTGCACACACAGCAGTGGGGGACGGGGTGTACACAGGGGCAGCTCCCTCGCCTTCCACGGCCTCCGTCTCCCTCTCTGAAGGGCAGGTGTGACAGTGCCTGGCATCTAGGGGTCAGCGGGACGTAAGTCCTGTCCCCCATGGCCATGGCCCCTCCTCAGGGCCCTGGGCGCGTGGGGACCGATCCGTGGTGAGCCAAGGGGATGACGCGCCGCGACGTTCCGGAGGGCTTTGCTCTGGGCCCCCAGCCCCGAACCCGGACTTGAAAGGGCCTGGGGGTCCCCGGGGCCCAGCCGTCACCCCTGAGCTTGGGTGAGGTCACCCCGGGGGAGACCTCAGCCTCTCCGCTGGCTCTGGATGGTTCCTAGCCTCCTGCTGGGCTGGGCCTCAGGGAAAGCGAGCGTTCATCCCTGCGTGGACGGGAATAGCGGTACCGGCAGTGGCTGGTACCGAGCTTGCTCTGGGCCTGGCCACGCTTTACCTTCAGGTAAGTCCTGTTCTTACCACGCGTACAGCTGAGGACACTGAGCACCGATTGCTCGAGTTCCTCACCCTGAGACACGGCAGAGCCGGAGCGGAACGCGGGCCGCCTGGCCGCCAGCGCACTGCAGCCCCTGCCCGCGAGCACACGCGCTTCCCTCGGGCTGCGCCCCGGGCTCGTCCGGCTCGGTCTCCACACCTGTGAAATGGGCCGTCGGGAGGGCAGGCACGCCGGGGTCCTTCTCCAGCCCAGCCCTTGCCGAGTCCCCCGGGGCCTCCTTCCCGAGACCCCACGGCGCGGCGGTGGCCTCGGCCCCGGGGGAGACCTCAGCCAGCCCTGCCCGGGGGCCCGAGCCCCGGCCGCGCCCCGCCTGCCCAGCCAGCCCCTCCCTGGAGGTCACCGCGAGCTCAGCGTGGCACCAGCCCCGCCAGGGACTTAAATGGGTCAGTTGGGGAAGAAAGGAGGAGGGAATGTGATGCCATTAATTGTACCCCTTATCTCCTGTTTCTATGCCAACCAGACGTTCCTGGGGCTTGACGGACGCGTGAATAATACTCCCAGCCGGCCTCGCTGCCGTCGACGGGCCTCCTCCTGGAGGCAGCTGGTACCCACTGATGGGTATCGCCGAGCCCAGAGACCAGGCCTGGGCTCCTGCCCACCCGGCCACCGCGCCCCTGGGGCTGCCCCAGGGCCCCTGTTCCCATTTCACAGAGGGGGAAACTGAGGCCACAGCCAGGTTTGCTCGCTGAGCCTCGTCTTCCACTCCCCCACTTCCAGAAGTGGGGGCAGCAGCACCTGCGGAGGGAGTTGGCCTCCACAGCTACCTCCCGGCCCCGCTGTGGGCCTCAGTGTCCCCAGCTGTCACAGAGGGAGGCCGCACTTCCTGTGTTACTATGAGAAGAGGCATCTCTGCATGGGGGCGGGGCTGGCAGCGCCCATCAGGCAGCCCCTCGCCAGGGCCCGTGTTTCAGCTGAGGGGCTGGCTTCTTCCAGTTGCTTCTGGCCGCAGGGCCTTTGCACGGGCAGCTCACATCTCTGCTGCTCAGGAGCAGGGGCTCGATCCATCCTGTCCCCACATCGTGGGCTTTCCAGAACTGTCAGATACATGACCTAATGGAGACACAGCGTGAAATGGATGTGGGACTATGAGCAAGGACTGCCCGAGGGAGCCTCAGTTTACCTGTCTGCGCAACAGGGATGATGACATGGCTGGCCCCTGAGCACAGGCATGAGAATCCAGGGGCAATTTGTGTGATCTGAGATGTGCCACCTCACCTCCCGTCCCCACAGCTTCCCTGCTGAGTGGCCGAGGCGAGTGTCTCTCTCGTTCCCAGTCCTGCTTCTCATCTGTACAATGGGTACAACACCGGGACCTCCCTCCGAACCTCAGGGGTTCCACCCCCCACCCTGTCCCCACACCGGGAGCAGAGGCTTTACGCTCCGGGCGCCGGGCTGCAGGCCAGCCCTCATCTCCAGAGCGGGGGGCCACCTCAGTGGGGACCGCTGCTTGGCCTTGAGTCCCGGCCTCACTGTGACCCTGGGGGCAAACGACTTTGCTCAGCCTCAGTTTCCACTTTCAAAGCAAGAGCTTAAGAACGGCGCCTCCTTCCTCAGGTCTTGATGTGAGGTCTGTGCCGTCTCAAAAGCAAACTATAAAGTGCTGTCCCAAGGTCATGTCCTCACTGGACGCGGCCGGCCTGGGAGCTGCTGTTAGGTTCATTGTCACTATTGAGTCACCCACCTCACAGGCGAGGAAGCTGAGGCCCTGGGAGACTGCAAGGCCATCGAGGCCGCACAACAGGAGCAGGGGTCGTGGCCCCCAGGGGTGGGCAGAGGCTCCTCTGGACAGCGTCTGCTCAGCACCCCCCCAGGCCGCCTGACCCAGGACCTTTCCAGCCAGGCCACCCCCCCATCTTCCAAGGCCCCCTGTTTGGGAGAAGGCAGTGTCCCCGCTGGGTCAGGAATGCGACCTTGGGCCGAGCTGGGTTAGGCAGATAAGCAAGCCCCTCCCCTCCCCCTCCCGTCCCTCCTTTCTGCCTGCCCTGGACCGGGGGCTGTGGCCTCCCCGCAGGTGGGGGTGCCTGCCGATGCCCCTCGGGCTGGGCCTCCTCACCCACTTCGCACACCGAGGAGCGAGGACCAGGACGGGCGGGCGGCTACGGCAGGCCGCACAGCAGGCCGCACAGCGCACGCGCGGGATGGAAGCCGGGTGGAGAGGGTGCTGTGCTGTGGCGCCCAGGCTGGTGGCCTGTGTCCCAGCACCCCCGCCCCCCCCGGAACTGGCAGGCACGCCGCTGCCTGGAAGGCGGGGGCGGCCACAGTGGGCGCCTCGGCCAAGGACGGGCTGCAGGCGGGGCTGGAGGCTTAGACTCTGCCGACCCTGCCTCCCCGAGGCATGGAGACGCGGGGATGCCCGGCTGGGCCCCGAGGGCGCCCGGGCCTCCTGCGAGCTGAGAGCCTCGGCGCCCCTCCGCGATGGATCCGCGATGCCGGCAGGGTGGGGGAGGTGGTGTCGCCTGGGCCAGAGCTGGGGAGTCACTGGGGCTGCGTGACAGTGCAGAGGACAGAGGTCGTGTCTCCCCCTGGGTCCCCCGGGCCTGCTTCCTGCCCTCGGTGTCCGACGCAAGCGCTCCGGCCCTCCCAGTCTGCCCTGGGTGCTTGCACCTGTCACAGCCTCCTGCCTCAGTTTCCCTTTTCTCCATCAAGCCTCCGTGCTGCAAGTAAGACCCAGGGAAGAGGGGAGGCCAGGGCCAGGTGGTCACGCGGGGGGGGTTGCCTCACTGGGGACAGGGCCTGGCAGGCAGGGGTGGACTCTCTGCCCCCAGGGAGGGCTCGGTGGGGGCACCTGGCATTGGGTGCTCATACACCTGAGACCAAAGAGGAGGCCTCGGCTCAGGGCCTTGGGCAGCCCCAGGACCTCGCACGCCTCCCGCCGCCCGAGCCCAGCTTGTCTGCCCCCCGCCCCCCGCCAGCTCATCCGCCGTCACCCTGAGTGCTTCCGAAGCCCCTGCGTGGGCCCAGGACTTAGGGCACTGGGCCTTTCCTCCAGTAACTTTCCTCCAGTAACTTGTGAGGGACGCTCGGTGACCAGCCCAGTGCACACGGGGACACCGAGGCTCAGGGGGGACCCAGGACTGCAGCTCGGGCTCCCCGCCCTGGGGGAGGAGGAAGGGGATGGTCGCAGTGGTGGTTTCCACACGTTGAGCTCTCTTGGCTCCCTGCCGGCCCGGCGACAGCCGTGCTCAAGTCCAGGAAACCGAGGCCTTCCTGTGGCTCCGGGCAGTGGCCAGCTGTGGGCCCCACGCTGCTTCTCACCGGCTGTGTGGCCTTGGGCGAGTCCCTTCCCCTCTCTGCCCTCCAGCTGCGGGAGAGGGACCGGGGCCGTTCTTGGGGCCCCACGCGGTGGGCGGTCCTCGGGGAGACCGTCGCTCCGCACCACAGCTGCCTCTCTTGAAGTGGGAGCCCTAAACCTCGCAGGCTCAGAATGAGTGGATTGGGGGTCCCTTCCTTTGGGTGAACAGAGGTGTTCCGCTTATGGGCCGTGGGTGCCGCATCCTCTGGGGTTTCCCCTGCAAGAGGCCCGAGGGCAGGGGGGGAGACCCTTTACCATTTGAGGGGTATACTGAGCATACCCCAGGCTGCCGAGGGGCTGTGGAGCCAAGCCTCAGGTCAGGACCTGCGGGGACAGAGCCCTCCAGGGTGTCCCCGCTGCTGTTTTTGTCACTGATCTTTTTCGGCTCCTAGAGCTTCGGGCCTGGAAAAGGCCCCAGGTAGGGGCCAGGGGACCCTGCAGGCCACAAGGTGGGAGGGCGTGGGGCTTACCCCCTGTCCCCACCCGCCACGCCTCCACACCCCCAGTCCTCTTTCACTTCACGGGCCCGGCAGAGCCCAGGAGCCCCGGGACCACTGTGACCCTGAGGTGGCTTCCTGCCTCGGTTTCCCTTCCTGTGCAGCATGCCCACACCTGGCTCTTTCAAAACCAGACATTTTCCCAGAGAACAGAGAGAGCCCCTACGCTCACTGTGGTGGCCCTGACGGCCAGTGGGACACCCAGGCCCTCGGGGGCCCCAGCCAGGCCAGCTGTCCCCCTCCGCCTCCTGGCTTTGCCGGCCGAAGCCCGGTCCGCCCGGAACTGTCTCCTGTCCGGGCCTCTGGCGGGCGCAGGTTTCAGCTCCTGTGATAACTCGGAAAGTTGAACTGGCCCCATTACTGCGCTAAGATGGCTGGCGAGATACGGCCTTGATAATGGGGGAGATACGGCGTCTCCGTGGCCAATAGCCCAGCCTCTCCACCCATTAACATTCCCCACCAGCGATCCGTTCCTGCCGCCTATCTCCTCCGTTTCCACTCCTCCCGCAGATAAGAATGGAAATTCTGACTTCATAGCTCACTGATTAAAGTGTCTGGATTTCTTGATAATACACAGATAAATTATGTTTTTGAAAAAGAAGGTAGGGAGGGGGTGGGGATGGTGGGGGCCCTGGAGGGGAGCCCTTGGCCGCCTCACCCAGCCTCTCCCGGCCCCCGGGGCCAGCCTGCACCTCCCAGGCCTCCCCAGGCCTCTGGACCGGCAGTGTCCAGGGGCCCGGCTGGGGAGGGGAAGGCGCTGGCCTCCACTCGCAAAAGCCGCAGGAGTCGTCCTGGGGGTGCGGAAGGGCACCCCCGGCCTGGGGCCTGAGCCTTCTGGGGGGGATTTAAGGCACCTCACCAGTGCAGGGTCTGGACCTGCTGCCTGGGCTCAACTCTGGACACAGTGGCCTTAGTTTCAGCATCTGAGCAATGGGCCCGCATTGAGGACGCAGCACCCAAGGGCAAGAATTGTGCCCCTTTGGGTGTCTGCTGACTCCCAGCACCCAAAACAGTACCTGGTTATAACGTCGGTGCCCAATAAATGTTGAGGGCCCAAACAGAGCTCCACCTACAGCTGGGGAGGTGGGGGGCTCCCGGGTCTCCCCTCCCCACCCCCGCCACCCTGCTCAGCCCTCCAGCCCGGCTGCCACTTGTGACGGTCGGCGCCCAGATGGGACTATGGTGACATCTCCGCGTCTGTCTGGATAAAGCCGCCTCCTTCAGCTGATCCGAGATCCAGCGGCGATGCTGGCGCGATTAGCACCGATTAGGGCCCCGCGTGTGGCTAATCCTCCCGCTGAGGGACAGGTGCGGCGGCCGCGTGGGGGCCGCGCACCCGCAGAGCTGTGCCCACCCCCGGCTGCGTGAGAGGGGGCACGCCAAGGCCCTGGGGCACGCCTGGGGCTCCCAGCAGCCGCGGGATGCTGGCCATCCCCCTCCCCCGCCCCCCCCGTATTTATTTTTTAAGCAACTCTCAAGAAGTGAGATCCTCCGTGATGGCAGAGTCAGCAACACTTCCGGGTGCTTCTAGGGCTCCACAGTTACGACAGCCCTCAAGGTGGTCGCAGTCGGGTAGTAGCTCTCTTTACTGAGTGCTTTCTGCGTGCCAGGCCTGGGCTTGACCTCTGTTACCCTGCAGCGTCCCAGCCGCCCTGGAAAGGTTACCTCTGACCTTATTTCCTCTCTGAAGAGGACTCGGGGCTCAGAGAGGTTGAGCAACTCATCCAAGGTCACACAGCACAGTAGGAGCAGTAGAGATTCACTTAGCATCCTGGCCAAGGTCTGAGTCTCCATCACAGCTGAAGGTTCTGGGGTGTTCGCAGCCACAGCCCTCTTCCTCCCCTCCATTTAGGGAGAAAGGGCCAGGCTCAGAGAGGGTGAGTACGTGTTTGGAACCACACAGCCCTGTCTGAGATGAGCAGATGACGAGGTACCTCTATGCCTGCTTATCTCTGGGGGTCATTTCATCTGCCCCCAGAAAATAGGCTCCTTTGGTGATAAAATTGGTTTCTTTCTGTCTTTTGGGTTTTGTTTTGTTTCAATATTCTAAAGGAAGTCAGCTATTTCCAGTAAAGTGGGTGCATATGTGGGGGAGGAGGACAGTGTAGTGTGCAGTGACCAGGGTTCAAGTTCTGCCTCCTGGGTGGGTAGCCTGGGCAAGTGACTTAAGTCCCTGGACCTCAGTTTCCTCACCTGTGCAATGGGCATACTCGTAACTCTGGCCTCCTTAGCCTTTAGGACAAAGGCGGGAGAGAAGTGGGAAAAGTGCCCGGGCTCGGGGGGGTGGGGGGGGCGTGCTCTCCAGGGACCCGCGCAGGAGTTGGGGTCGCTGGGGCTGGCGAGCCTGCGCACCCTGTACCGACCCCACGGGCATTCTTCCTGGGCTGATTTTGGTGAACAGCTCTGGGTGCCGAGGTGAGGGGCCCGTCGCACGGTGCTGTTTGTGGTTCTGGAACATGTGTCCTATGGCTTTGGGGGTCTGGCTCCCAGAGCCAGAGGGAGCGCAGAGGGAATGTGGGGGCCCGGGCTGTCCCCCTTTGCTTGGCTCGCAGGCACGGCTCTGTTTTGAGACTCGGTTTCTGCATCTGTAAAATGGGGCTGAAGACGCTCAGGTCTGTGCTGTGGGCCTGGTTGGGGGAGGTCTCTGGGTCCCGCCCAGCCTCGCCCACAGGGGCTCACAGGCCATCTGGAGAGAGGGCTCGGCACCCAGTCTCCAGACCACGGGCCTTCAGGCAGCTCCTTCCTTGTCTGCCACCTCTCTGGGCCTCCCTGCCCTCTTCACCCCTCCCCCGGGGGCCCCTCTGTGGAGCTGCAAGGGCCCAGGCACAGCTGCTGCGGGTCCCTGCCGTGACCCACGTGCCCTGGACCCCTCCCTTCCCGTCCAGGCACGGGCCAGGGCTCTGCGAGCCGGACACAGCGGGAGGGACTGAGCGAGCGAGGCCCCCACCCCTGGGTTCCCGGCGTGGGCGCGGGGGCTGGGGTGTGTTCCACCCTGCCTCCCCCCAGTAAGAAAGAAAAGGGAACTCTGATAAAAGGCGATAGGCCTGTGTGGTGGAGGGGCCTATCACCTTATCTATCTGCCTGCGCTCTCTGAGCCCCGCTCTCTTCCCTTATCTCACCCACCAAAATGCCAGGAACGAAAGCTCGTGCACACTCACACTCGCACCCGCGAGCAAGCCCACCGCCCCGCAGTTCACGGGGCCCCAGAAAAGACGGCCGCCAGATCTGCTGGGGGGGTCCGGGTCGTCTTGAAATTATCCAGGTCCTCGTCATTATTTTGCAGAGGAAGCCAAAGATTAGCCATCCCTGAGAAGAGGCAGCTAAAAATAAGAAGTTGCCCCCATAGGCCGGCCCAGCAGGAAGGGAACCCAGCCTTGGGATGTGGGGCCAGGTCGCAGCTGTGTGGCTGCGTCCTGGCCACGTGACCTTGGGTCAGTCTCTTTCCCCCTCTGAGTCATTTGTAATGGGCGAGGTGGGGGGAGTTTGAGGAAAAGGAAGAGCATGTACTACAAAGTACTCCCCGTGTGGCAAGTGGCCATTTTGTGTCCCAGACTTGGGTCAGAGCTTGGCACCCCCAGAACCTGCTCCCTCAGAGGCCAGAGCCCGGCCCCCCAGTGCCCAGTCCCCCCAGCCCAGCGCCCTACCCAACCCCCTCCGGCGCCCCTAGCCCGGGCCCCCAGAGCCCGGCGTCTCCCCAGCCCCCAGCCCAGCCCCCTCCTGCGAGCTCCCCTGGCCCCCGGGCCCCAGAGCCCAGCGTCCCCCCACGCCACGCCCCCAGCGCCCCCAGCTCCGCTAGTCCCGCCCCCCAGACTGTAACCCCACTCAACTCCTCCCCAGGCCCCGCCCCCGCGGCCTGGGAACCAAGGCTCCGTGTCCCTGCAGCCAATGGAAACGGGCATGCAAATGAGCGGGAGTGAGGCCTGGGGACTGGCGCGTGAGAGGGGGCGCGGCTCCCCGAGGAGGAGCCCTTAATTTATGGAGTGGGGGATACTGCCTTGCCCGGACCTTGACCCCGTGATGGAAATCCCCCCAGCTCTGGAAGGGCCAGCCTTTCCGGGGCCTTGCTACTGGGGCCATCCGTTTGCCCACGCGCTTGGGGATGGACAGTTTGGCCTTTGGATGACTTCCTGCTGACCCTCAGAGCCCAGACCCCCACAGCCCGAATTAAGGGACCAGGACTCGGGCGTTCCCGAGATCACGCCGCCAACTCTGACTCCCAGATGGGAACACTGAGTTCAGAAACGAGGCAGGACAGCTCCAGGCTGGCCAGCTCCCCCTCCCTGTGGCTGGGGCACCTCCAGGCTCTGTGCATGCTGTCTCCCCGTCTCTGGCCTCCCCCCGCTATGATTTTCACCCAGGGCCGCACACTGCCAGGCTCGCTGCAGCACCAGGGTTGCGGGATGGTGGCCGGGACGGGGCCAGGGTCCCATTTAATGAGTGACAGCCCAACCCGTGTGCCAAACCTGCTTTCCTCTCAGTACAGTGGGAGGGTCTGATCGGCCTGCCTGTCAGGGCAGCCTCTGTGCCCTCTGGCAAGGACCATCTGCTCCCTGGGCCTCGGTTTCCCCATCCACACAATGAGGGCGGAGACAGGGCTTTCTCAGGGGTTTCTTTAGTCTATCTGTGGCTGTAGTGTTTTCTAGAAACATGGGGTCTTTCAGATTTTCCTTTTTCAGAAATTTATGTGACGACGTCTGCAGAAAGTGCTCAAGAGACTTTGGGGGTTCTCACTGTTCAAAGTCACTTTGTACCCTTCAGGTTGTCTTGTCGGTAAGATGGGGCCTGCGTCGGCCTGGCTGGCCTAGAGCCTAGCTGGAGGGCACCCCCACCCCCCAGTTCCACGCACCTGCAGGGCTCCGTGACCTGAAAACCCAGCCACAGGCGTGGGCGTTTTTCAAAAATGCATAAGTGGAAAATAGCAGAGGGGCAAGGAGGGAACAGGTTCGGGCTGAGATCTAAGGGGAGGAAACAGGGAGGGGGCTGACGGACCAGAACCAGACTGTTGCCCTGTGACCTCAGCCAAGCCCCTTCACCCCACATAGGACAGGGTGACAGTGCCTCCCAGGGCAGCAGTCAGAGGGACTCGGCGCTCACAGGGGAAAGGGCCGTGCATCGGAACCCTCAGCCAGGAGGGCACCCCGGCACCCAGTCTCTCCACATGGGGCCCCATTCTGTAGCAGGTCTGTCCCCCCCTAGGACAGTGCAGGGCGTAGAGTAGGTGCTCAGTCAACTCCCTCAATTGATTTCAGCGCCCCCCCACCCCCACTCCCCGTCCCCAGGGACTTCCCCAGGGAAGTGAAGCAAAACCGAGGGAAAAAGGAAACTAGAAGAAACGTCACTGTCTCCAAGTGACCACTGTCGTGTACGGAGCCCGAAAGCCCAGGGAGCAGGGGTCACGACCAGCAGACACCAAGGACCCGTCCCTGCGGTGGGGCCGAGGCTCGCTTCTTTGGGGGCCTGGCTGTGACGGCACAGGGAGAGGGGGCTGACCTCTGGACATCCTCGTGCGTTCAAACGGCCTCCAAACTTGCCTGAGTCCCTGGTACTTTGGGGACCTTGTCCGGGATCCCCGTGACCCTCACAGGGGCTTGGTCCCCGCCCCAGACTGGTGAGCCCCAGACTGGTGGGGAAGTAGAGAAGGAACAGCAGAAATGAACCCTAAGGACAGAGAGGCCCCCTGTAGCTGGGGGACTGGGGTCACGGAAGGCAAGGTGGCCATTCTGAAGCCGACTCTAAGCGGGGCAGATGGTGGTGTGTGTGGAAAAGCGCATTCCAGGGGGCGGAACAGCAGAGGCAAACGTCGTGAACAGGGAATGAGCTACGGGGAGGGGGGCGGGGCGACAGATGCCAGCGCTGCCCCGGGACACGCACTGCCTTCCTACGTGGCCTCAGCAGCCACAGTGCGGGCGGCCCAGGATGTGGGGTAGGACTCGGGACTGCGAGGCCCCTCCCCTCCCCTCCCCTCCCCTCCTCGGGACCAGACTTTTCCTCTCCACTTACTCTGCCCTGACCCTCAGGCCGGCAGCCTGGCAGCCGTCATCACATGGCTCTCGTTCACCCTAGAGGGGCCGAGGCCACGAGCTCTAGAGGCCGACAGCCTGGGTGCAGATCCCGGCCCCACCACTCGCTGGGTCCCTTTGGGCCAGTCACTTAAGACCCTCGAGCCTCAGCCCTTCCGTGGGAGACCAGCAGGGCCAGCCCTGGCCAGCAGCGGGGGCGCGTCTGGCCTCCCGCCTCGCCCCAGCGTGGCCCCCAGCACCCCCACCCGTCCATCCATGGGGGCCCAGGCCCCGGGAGCCGTGCCTCTGGAGGGCTGTGCGCACGTGTGCGGTCCCTGTCCTCCAGGATGGTGGGGACAGGCACTTATGCGGCGCCTGCTGGGTGCCCCAAGCACTGGACGGGAGGCATTTTTTTTCCCCGTATTGAAATATCCCAATAGAAACTGTCCCCGTCGAGTACCAACCCCCATGCTGTCCCCCATCCCTCCTTCCTGGGCCCGGCAGCCTCCGTTCTACTCTGTCGAGAAATTTGAGGCTGATTTCCAGCCCCCCAGGTGTCAGTCAAGACAGCAAGCGGAGGGCGGGCAGGGGAGCCCCGGGGTGCTCCACACCAGCTTCCTGCACCCTTCGGCTCCCTCTGGTCCCCGTGGGGACGAGGGCCCCAGCAGTTGGGGAGGTTGAGGCTCAACCCTGCAGAGCCGCTGACTTCTTGTGGGACTGGGAAGCCCCCTCCAGTCTCTTGGTGCCTCGGTTTCCTCATCTGTGCAGTGGGAGCAGCGTAGATGCTGCTTGGGACCTGGACACACCCAACAGGGAACAAGTGCAGCCCAGAGGACCTGGCTCCCCCCTCCCTGCGTAGCATCCCACTGGGGCAGGAGACAACAGCCTGGGGTACTGGGCTCAAAAGTCTGGACGCTAGTCTCTCAGGCCTGGGCGTGCGTTCTGCTCTTCCCCTCAAACAGCATCAGGACAGCCTGGCCCGGAAGAGGGGCTGGGGCGCCTCTGCATGAATGAAGTCCTGAACCCAGGGCCTGGGAGGGCCTGGAGCCGGAGGGGTACCCCCCCAGGATGCAGTTCTGTGCGGGGGCTCATCCCGCAGCCGGTGCAGGAGGGAGAGCCAGCCCCCCAGGCGAGGGGGGTGGTCTGGAGGCCAGCAGGCTGTCGCCCCCCCAACCTGCCCCACCGGACGGCGGGGCCCCGTCACACTGGAGCCCCGGCCCCTTCCGGGAAGCAGCCTGCCTCCATCCATCTGACGCGTGGGCCGCGGCGACCGCTCCATTAGCCGGGCCCCTGCTGCCATCCATCAGCCCTTATCGGCCCATCTGCAGAATCACTGCGGAGCCGGCCTCGGCGCCCGTTTTCTCGGGCACTACTTCCCTGTCTCCGCCCCCAGGGCGGCCTTCCTGCCCGCCGGGCCCGCGCCTCCTCCCCCCAGGCCGCCGCGGTCTCTGCCCCGGCCACGTGGTCCGCGCCCCGCCCAGCAGTGTCTCTGATCGGCCAGGCTGGGCAATCTCGGGTAATCTATCAGCGGCTATCGCGCCCATCGGAGGGCCGGGAGCGGCCAGGCCCAGAGATGGCGCCAACCCCCAGCGTCGATAAAGTCTCTGGGTTCAGCAGTGATGAATGCTGAGTGAGTGCAGGCCGCGGATAGGATGTGGACTTGGCAGCCCGCAGCTCCGGCTGAAACCAATCTCCCCCTATCAGCCCGGCCGGGCTTTCCCAGGCCCGCTCCCCTCCTCTCAGCCTGGCCCGGCCCCTGCCCCTGGGGACTCGGGCGGGGGCGGGGGGCCAGCCCACCGGCCCTGGCCCTGAAGAGGGAGAGAGACGGGGGAGGGGGGCAGGCTCCAGACCGGGGAGGGTCCCACGCGAGGCCAAGGAGGCCAAGGGGAAGGCCTGAGGCCTGGAGGCTGCCCGGAGGCGGTGGCTGGCCCGGGCTCCCACAGCCCCACGCCCCCTTGCTCCCCACGGTGTGAATCAGAGCCCCTTCCCCACCCATCCTTAGCCCAGCAATCACAGCTTAAATAGTGCCTCTTCTGGGAGGTTCTCGCTGAGCACCCCAGGCCCGCCTTCCTCGCCCTCTCCTGCCCATCGCGGTACCTGAGCGCACGCCCCACCCTGGCGCGCCCCGGCATGCTGACAGCTGCCCCGCCACCCGGCTGGCACGCAGCACCCCTGGACTGGGGGGAGTCACGGTGTCCTGCGGATGAACAACTTCGGGAGGTGTCTTCACCTTCCTGTCCGCCCGCAGGGCAGCTCTGCCAGCTTGGTGGATCAGTACCCATTTGCCAGATGCATACACCAAGGGCTCCGATCTGCCTACGACCATGTAAACAATGGCCCAAAAACCTGTGATGGGGCCGGGTGGGGGCCTCAGTTTCCTCATCTGTACGGTGCAGCCGGTTTCTCTACAGGCTGGTGCTGATGAGGGTCCTGGTAGAGCTTCATAAACTGTCGAGGGCTGTGCACACGGGTCTTGCGGATCAGAGCCAGAGAGAGCCACCGCTCGTGGGGGACCGGGCCCCAGTGCCGGCCACTTCACACCCGTCCAGATGTCCCTCCCCCACAGCGGGGAGGCAGATGGACTCCCCACCCCCCACCCGCAGGCAGAGAGGGCCTTCTGGCCTGGGCCCCAGCGTGACTAGCAGGAGGGCCTGGGTCCTGGCCTTGGGGAACAGACAGTCGGGGCCCGACAGCGGTCACACAGCAACGGAGGAGCAGACGGGGAAGGAATGAGAAAGGCCTCTGAGTGGTGCAGAGCCAGGAAGAGAAAGGGCGGCCCGGGGAGGGGAGAGACCAGGTCTCAGGCCCCAGGCCACACCGGCGTGGGTTAGGACCCCAGGGGGGTGGCAGGTGAGGCGTCCAGGGGAAGCAGAAACACGCGTGCAGAGCAGGGCTGAGGAGGGCGAGCACCGTGGCCGCTCTCCCAGCTGTGGGGCCTCAGGCAGGTGTCATCACCTCTCTGTGCCTGTGCTGCGTCTGTAACGGGGCAAGAAGGCATGTGTGGCTGAGTTCCCACAGCCACGCCTGTTTCTGGTGCCCCGTGAGTGCCCAAGGATGCCAGCTTGCCCTGGGCCCCACTGGGTGTGGCCGTGGAGCCTGGGCAGTTAAGCCCCCCGAGTTCCGCCTGTCGGTTATGGGCTGGCCACAGGAGGAAGTGGCGGTGGCTGAGGCCGGGATATGGGGGCAGGACCCCCCGGGCACCCGCACCCTATCTGCCTGCGTCTGCTCTCTCCCAGCCTGCAGTCCTCACACCCACCCAGCCCTAGAGACCCCCGCAGGGCCGGCGTGTGGGGAGAGGTGGCACGCCCCGGCCCCCCAACCCCAATAAAAGGGCTCAAACCCTGAGGCTCCCCTCTGCCCTCCCCCTCCGTCACCAGTGCTCACTGAGCACTCACTGTGTGCCAGGCACTGGCCCAGGGCAGGGGTGCCTCTGCGCACAGCCAGGGAGCACGCTGATTGAGTGAGCGACCTGTGAGCCCATGGGCACGGGTGGGGTCGGCCGTCACCAGTAACCCCAGTAGACAGACAGGTGCTGGCATGTGTCGTAGCCCCAGGAAGGGTTTGGTTTTCACACCGAGAGAGCGAGAGTGAGAGCGAGAGAGCAAGAGAGAGAGAGAGAGCGCGCGCGCGCGAGAGCGCCCGCCAGCCCAGGGAGGCATGTGAGCAGCGGAGGGCAGGTGTGGGGCATAAGTGTGTCAGGAGACAGGTGTGACCTTAGAAGCCACACTGAAGGCCCCAAGGGAAGGCCCAGGGACGCTGACTGGCCGAGTGAGGCCTGGAGGAGAGGGCAGCCCGTGGTGAGGGCGCCCGAGCCCCTAGAGGCGGTCCCCCGTCCCTGGGCCTGGGCCACTCTTGGTTATGGGGACACAGGGACAGAATGGCCACACGAGCGTCCTTGCTGGCCCTGACCCCACGGGGCAGCTGGCAGCGAGTTCCAGGCGTGGCCAGGCCTCCTGTGAGGGAGGGTCCGGGACCAGGCGTGGGGACAGGGGCCCTGGGAGTGCTGGGAAGGGGAGCCAGGGCACCCGAGCCCAGGCCGACTGCCCCTCGGGAGCTCGCGGGGAGAAGCAGGCGGGCATCCCCTCTCTGCGCGAGGTCTGGCGCCGGGTCCCGGGTTCGACTTGGGGGGCACGGGACCATCCCCGACATCTTTCAACAAACGTTCCTTCGAAAGCTGAATTGCCCTTGAAAGGCTGCATCTTGTCGTGACTTATTTCCCAGGAGAACATCTGTGCTGTGTTCAAAGCTCAGGTGGGTCCCGGCAGCTCCCGTCCATCGGCCTGGCCCCTGTTCCCCGAGCGTGCGGGGCCCTGCCCGGCGCCCCTCTGACCCCGCGAGGTCTCTCCCGGGGCGGGGGCGTCTCCTGGCCCCCCCCACAGCGCGCGCCGCGTCCCGGCTCCCCCAGCCTGGCCCCCATCCCCCCCAGGCGTGGCCCGAGCGCTTGCTGGCCAGGAGGCTGTGTGGGTGAGGGTCTGGCTCACAGCCCGGCAGCAGAGCAGAGGACACGGCAGTCCCTTATCCACAGTGTGACGGGAAGGGCCTGACCCCCCACGGCGGGGGCGGCAAGGCCTACGAAGCACACAGTCTAAGACCCAGATGTCTGGAAGAGGAGTCGTGAGCCTCCCGTTGCTGGGTGCGTGCAAGCACCATCAGGTGGGCACTTGACGGGGACGTGGAGAGTCAAGCTGCCCAGTCCCCGTCGCCCCTGCTGCAGGGGCCCCCCGGGGAGTCGGGGAGCAGAACCGGTGTGGGGGCGCCCGGCGCAGGTGCAGAGGGCCAGCGTGCCCGCTCCAACAAGCCACGATTATCTCGCCAGCATCCTCCTGTGGTCGCCCCAGCCATCCGCAGGGACTGACCTGGGTCACAGCGGGGCCTACGGGCCCCTTCCGCCCGAACCCCTCGAGGCCCCAGAGTCCGCTGTGGGCCCCTGGGCCTGCAGGACCGCGCCCCTCCCCCCACGGGACAGCAGACGCGCCGAAGGCTCCAGGGCGGCCCAGCCTGTGTGGGAAGGTCCCGCTCGGGGCTGAGGAGGCCTTGACCGGGCAGAGGGCGGCGCAGCCTGCGGGGGCCACGGTGGGGTGTGGATTGGGGGTGAGGTGGACTCGCCGGGAAGTGTCTGCGCTGGGCCCCTCAGAGCTCCGTGTCCCCCCCGTGGGTGCCTGCACCCCTCCCAGGGAGCCCCTCCCCACTGGGGCTGTAAGCTCCTGGGAGGCAGTGGGCCAGGAAGCCTCTATTCTAGACGTTCTCCAGTAAATGAGCATCTTCCCCCACAGTCCTTTGCAGCTTTCCCTGGGGGCCTAGGGCCCCTTGACCCCCACCTGTGCTCCCCCACCCGCCTCCGTGGCCCTGCCACCCATCAGCCGTACAAGCCCGGCCTCACAGGCCCTGGACTGTCGGGGCTGCTCTGTGCTGGCAGACACTGCCCTCCAGCCGCGCCCCGCACGCTGGGCCCCCTCTGCTCCCCCTGGGCTTGCCCCGCCCCCAGCCCTGCTCAGCACCCCCTTCTTCTGACTTGCTGCTCTCTCTCCACCTGGGCCTGGGAACCAGCTCAGCTGCGCGTCAGGATTGTGTGCCAAGCAGGAGTCCCTGGGCCCTGAGGGGCTGCAGGCTGGGGGCGCCCTACCAGGGTGTGCGGGGCCAGAGCAGCCCTCGGGCCCTGAGCCTCAGGGTCCTTCCCCATCACACACCAGCCGGATCAGAGGCCCTCCTTCCTGGGCAGGGGTGGGGGTGGACTCGGAGCACCCAGGCCTGCCCGCCCGGGCCTGGGGAGGGGTACCTCACCAGAGGTCACGCTGCTCAGCGCCAAGAGCTTCGGACCCAACCCCCGGCTGCCTGGGGTCCCGATCCCCTGGACCGGCCACGGCCCCCAGTCACCCAGAGCTCCCCCAGCAAGGCGCCCACAGGGCAACGGGGCTGCCCCCTCCGTGGCCTGAGCCGCCCCACTGCCCCCCGGTGGGAAAGTCTGAATCTGTTGCTATTTTCTCTCTGTTATCGGGGCCTTATCTGGCCACTGTGTGCCGCCCAGAGGTCAGGGTCTCTCCGCGGGCAGCGCCGTGCCCCCGCCGCCCAGCGCCCCGGCTGCCCAGGGCTGGCGAGACAGGAGGCCGGTCCTTCTGCCCGCGTGGGGGGAGGCCCTTCCCTCCGACCCGCACTGTCCCCCCCAGGCCCCAGGTCTGTCCACCAGCCGCCCCAGCCCCCAGAGGGCAGGTGTGGCGCCCCCTGGAGAGTTGAAACAAATAACAAGAGTTGTAATAATCACTTGTCGGTGCTCAGCACCCACTGGCACCACCTGCTGAACCCTGACCCCAGTCTGTCGCCACCCCTTCTTTCCCTGCAGAAACCAGGCTCGAGGAGGTGTGGCCTGCCCCAGGCCACCGGCCTCAGCGCCCTGCCGGGCCTCCAGCCTGGAACGCTGCTCCCTGGCCCAGCCGCCGGCGCCCCCGCCCCTTCCAGCCGCTTCCTCCAGGAAGCCTTCTTGGACGGGCACCTGTACCCCCCCCAGGGCGGTGGCCACTTGCATTTTTCACTTTGCTTTCTTGGGGGTGGGGTGTCTGGTGGCTGTGGGGTCTCCAGGGCCTGGTGCAGAGCCTGGCAGTCAGGGGCACAGGTTAGGTTAACGTCTGAGTCCGTGAGCAAGCCAGGCCGCAGGACGCGAGGGCCGCCAGCACTCCAGGCTGCGCCCGCCTCCCTCTCCGGGGGGCTGGACCTGGGGGCGGGGACTGTGACTGTCCCCCCTCCCCCCCCTGCAGTGGCCGCCCCGCCCCCGGCCAGGGGCCTGCCTTAGGGCAGGAGGGGTCCTGGGCGGGTGCCCCGCCTCCGTTTTCTCCTCCTAAACGGAGCATAAGAAGGACCCATGTAGTGGGCAGGCCCACATCGGGGGGAGGGGCTTGTGGGGACCCCGGTTCTTTCGCTTAATGTTTCAAACGGTCTTGGGGTGCGGGCACGATCGCCCCCATTTGATGTGGGCGTGGTCTGCAGGGGCCAGCGGGGACTAGGGCCTCTGGACTCCCCGTCCAGTGCTCCGCGACCCCCTCACCTGCACCCCGCCTGGCCGGTCCTCCTGGGGCCGGAGTCTGGGGCACTTTGTCCGCTCCACACACACGAGCTCTGGCTTTCTTAGAGGCGGTGCCCCCCCGCCCCCCCGGCCGCGCCATCAAAGCCAGGAGGGGCCGTGAATCGTGCAGCTCGGGGACTTGGAAGGAAGAGGGAAGGAAGAGCCTGTCTCCGGGATTCAGTCTTAAAGCATGAAAAAAGGGAGTTGATGAAATTCTGCTATCAGTGCAGAGCCAATATGCAAAGTATCTCACCCCAATCAAATAGCTATTATGTTTGCATTTCCATTTCGGCGTCCGGCTTAATGAGCAGGAGACGGATCGGCGCGGGGTGTCTGCTCGCTGTGATAACCGAGGGGCTCCGGGCCGCGGGGGCAGCGCCGGGACGGCCATCATCACCCGCCAACGCCCCCAGACAGGTGTTCAGCCGGGGGAGCCAGCCTCTCCGCCCTGCTGGGCCGTGCGGCCAGTGTCACCTCCATCCTGGTCTCTGGAGGGTGCGGGGAGGTGGGGGCCGCCCTGGTGCAGGGGAGGGCTATGCCTGAGCCCATGTCTGCAAGGGTGGCACTTTTGGGGAAGCTCCTGCCCTGCCCGCCCCCACGACTCCTTACTGGGGGTGGGGGCTGGGCCGTGGGCAAGTCAGTTCCCTTGATGGGCCTCGGTTTACTCATCCGCAAAGTGGGTGTGATCTCTGCGCAGTGTTGAAAGGGTAGGAGGAGACCCGCCATCCTGCTGGCCCAGGGCTGCCTCACCCCCGCCCCCGCTGCAGTCCTCTCCCGCCCCCCCACCTCTCCGTGCCCCCCTCCCGCTGACGGCTGAGGCCCAGCTGACGGCTGACGCTTGGTGTGCACTCGCTACGTGCCAGGCCCTGAGCTAAGCTCAGTGGAGGTGAACACCACAGGTACCCCGTGAGGTAGGAGCTGTTGTGGCTTCCGAGCACAGAGAGGTAGAGGCGCTCGCCTGAGGTCCACACAGCAAGGAAACCTGCCTTGCCTTGCGGTGGATGGGCCTGGCCTGCTGTTGGGGTTTCTGGACTGAGAGTGTCCCCCAGGGGCCAGGCGGGGGTCATCCCTGGTGCAGGGCGCCCAGGGAGGGGGCGGTGTCTCCCTGAGGCGTGGCCAGTGGGGAACCTTCCTTCCCGAGCCCCAGGCGGAGCGGGACCCCAGGGCCTTCCCGGGCCGAGGCGGCAGGCTCCTGGGGGCCGAGGCCGGCCCGGGGCAGCCCTTCCCGACCCACATCCCGTCCGTGGCTGGAGCGATCGGCGGCTGCGGCTGCGCCCACGTTATCAGAGCAGCTTTAATTGTGCTGGAGCTGAATTAGCAGCGTTGGAATAAATTGCCGCAGCCCGGCAGCCTTTCTCCACTCTCGTCACGCCTTTGTGCGGGGCGGGTGCCTTTGTTCTCCCGTCAATGGACCCGCCGCGAGCTTGGGGCCTCCCTGGGTGGCTGAGGCCCACCTGGGTGAGGCGCCGAGAGGGGGCTGCTGTTCCAGGGTCGGGCCGGTGTGGGGAGGGGTGCACGGCTCTGCCCCGGCGCTGGCCCCAGGGCTCGGGTCCCTGCCGTCCTTTAGAGCAGGTGGCTTCATACCCACTCCCCGGAGCCGGCAACTGAGGCCCCGAGGTGCTATGGCCATTGGGCAGGAGGGAGCGCAGCTGCCGGGCCCCCTGACAGCTCTCAGTGAACCCAGCAGCCACAAGCACGTCTCGAAAGGGTCCTGCAGCGGGCTGACCCAGAGGCCTTTGCTCTGCCTGCTGAGGCTGGGGTGGTCGCCAGCCTGTGGGCCGCGGTGACCAGCAGCATCCGCTCAGGGCCAGGACCGTGGGTGGAGGAGCGGCGGGACCAGAGGCCAGCCTCCACCGCAGCCTCCACCGCAGCCTCCACCGCAGCCTCCACCGCAGCCTCCACCCCAGCCTCCACCGCAGCCTCTGCTTTCCTGCCCGGGTGCCCGCCAACTGGTCAGCGCTCCCACCTGTCCAGGGGCATGACGGGCCGGTGCCCAGCCCACCCCTGAGGCTGCCGGTGTGGGTGCACCGACGGGAGCGCAGGGCACGGCCCGGGGCCGCCCTGTGTGCGCCCAGCCCCCGCCCCCTCCGGCAATCGCCGCGCGGCAGGTGGGCATCCCCCTGCCTGGGACGCTCTGCAGCTCCCCGGGGCCCGGGGATCAGGACCCACTCCTCCCCTGGCCTCCCTCCAGCCTCCAAGCTCTCGCTCCTTTTACCACGGCAGCTCTGTCCCGTCCCGGGCCTTCTGCCTGGAGCCCTGTGCCCGCTGTCTGACCCTGACGCCTGCCGCTAGAAGTCTCCGCTGCTGTCTCTCCCTCTCTGTCTCTCCCTGTGTCTCTCGTTTGCCCCCCTCCCTCCCAGCATTTATCATGTGCTGTTGTTTTCTGTTGGGGGCCTGTCTGTCGCTCTTCGTCGCCTCAGCGGGGCTGGAAGCCCCCCCCCGAGTCGGGGGCCCCCGCGCTCTGCCTCCTAGAGCCGTGTCCACCCCACGTGTCGGCGGGAGGCGCACCGGGAACACTTAGTTTTCCTCACTGTCGCCGGCCACCGTCTGCCTGCGACCAGGGAGGTGAGCGGAACCGCACACAGAAAATCCGCTCGCCCGCCCCCGGCGAGGTCGGGGAGGCAGCCACAGGCCGCTCACTCGGTCGCAGCCGCGCCGCCTCCCTGAACCGCTGCCGGGGCCCGTGGTGGACGCTGGCACCAGGGTTCGCCCCAGGGATAACGTGGCAGAGGCGGGGAGTGGGTGAGGGCTGCGCAGGGAGAGCACTAGGCTTTGGTGAGAAGCCCCTGACGCAGCAAAACGTGGCCTGTCTTTCTGGGGAGAAGGCACTGGCCTTCACACCCCCCACGAGGATCATGATGTACAAGAGGCTGGGAACCACCGGCCACAGGGGCGTGGACCACCCCAGGCACGTCTCCATCTGCTGCTCGATTGCCTCCAGGGGCGGGGAGCTCAGCCCCTGAGAGGTGGCCATTCCGCACGCCTCAGGTGCCTTCTGTCCCTGATCCCAGGGAGAGCGGGCCGCGTTCGGCGCCACCATGCACCCCCATCGTGTGGATTTGCAGCTGTAGGCAAGGCTTCCCCACGTTTCTTCTGGCTTCGTTTCCTCAGCAGCAAGAGGGCCTGGCTGCTGTGGGGTCTGTGCTCTGGGCCCAGAAGGGCACCCCCTCCCCTCCCAAGGAGAATGAGCAGGGGGGTCTGTGAGTCGGGCCCCTCCCCACGTCCCCCCCGTGATGGGCGTCATCTCTGAGGATGGGGGAGGGGCAGGAGGCAGCCCCGGGGCCCAGGCCGAGACAGCCGGTGGGGCCGGGGGAGACTGGGGAGCCGAACAAGGGTGGACACCTGCTCACCACCGTCCCCTCTGCCCGGGCCCTGGACCCGCTAGTCTGACCTTGGGTCGCCGCCCTGACTGGGGGCACCTTGGCTCCTCTGGCTCCCCCGCTCCTGGGAGGTCTCTGGGCTGCAGGCCCGGCTGCCCAGCTGTGAGGGGGGCTCCGGGGAACCCCACTGCGGGAGCCTCCCGGGGCAGGCGGACCGGAGCCCGGTGCGGGGCCCGCGGCTCTCCGACCCCAGCGGCTCAGCTGCCGACACCTGTGTCCGCAGCTGTGCCCCCTCAGCCATTTACGCGTTCGCGGCGTTCTCTGAGCACTTCCTGTGCGCCGGGCTTGGGGCCGCCCTCAGGAGGCTCCCGAACCTCGGTCCCTGGGTGTGGGGGGCTTCCCGGAGGAGGCGTCCCGGGTCCAGGAGAGGCTTGCCCTCACATCTCGGGGGCTCTGCATCCCCGGAAGGGCGCGCCTAGGGTCAGGTGAGGGCCGCGCCCCACGCACCCCCAGAGGCCCCGTTGCCGCTCCCGCAGCTTGGAACAGAGTGGAGGGGGAGCACACTGCCCCCGGTGCTGGGAGACCTGGGGGGCTGGGCCCCCGTCCCGGCGGGAGGGGTCAGCGGGCCAGCAGCGGGGGACGGGACGGCAAGGTGGGGCGAAGTGGGCACGAGTGCTGGGCGCCCCCCGGCCCCCGGAGCCTCACCCCTGCCGCCCGGCTGTGTCTGCAGGCTCCCTCGGAGACGTGGAGGCTACAGAAGACGCTCAGGCCATGGACACGGGCCGCCCCGAGCAGGAGGCCGCAGCGGAGGCGCCCGAGGCGCTGAGCCCTTCCAGTGCAGGTGGGTCGGGGCGGGGGCCCCACAGGCCAGAGCCGGGCCGCGTGCTGCCCACCCCCTCATGGCCTTGCCTGGGACCTCACGCGAGCCAAGCCCTTCTGGGACTCGGTTTCCTCACCTGTGAAATGGGTGTCTGTGGGTTGACTGCTCAGCAGTCTCCCGCCGGGGCCCTGACGCCCGGGGGGGAGGGGGTTGGGGGGGAAAGGAGACACACACACCTCAGCACGAGGGTCTCAAGAGCCCAGCCCCTTCCGGTGCAGCTGGGGCGACACCCCTGGGGACGGTCACAGGCCACTGAGTGACCTTGGGAGAGCCATGCCCTCTTCCAGCCTCACGTTACCCTCTGTGGAATGGGGACAGCGAGGCCTCGCCTGGCTGCAGCCACGGCCTCAGCACACACAGTCTCAGTACATAGCAGGCCGTCAGGTCAGGTACTGACCCCATTTTACAGACGAGGGGATGAGGCCCAGAGAGGTTAAGTGGCTTCCCGCGCTCACACACCAGTAAGCACCCAGGGCCGCGGTCCGACCCCAGGTCCAGATTCAGGTTGATTCCCCTTTGTGCCCAACGCCTGCTCCCCCGACCCCGGGCCCTGGATCCTTTCTTGGGACCCTCCTGGTGGTAATTTCGTGGGGGGGGAGGTGGTGTCGGGGGGAGGCCTGGACGTGAATTAACCACCAGGAGGCCTGCTCTGGCCTCAGCGAAGGCAGCTTGCTGACTACCCGTGGACCCCCAGGAGGAGGGGGCTCGCTGAGGGGGAGGCCCTGGGGGAGGTCGGCAGCCTCCGCCCCGCTTTCCGGAGATCAGTTGGGGCGGGAGACTAGTGGGGGCTCTGGTCTGGCGCACCTCTCCCCGCCCCCACCCTGCTGGCTGTGGCCCGTGATCTTACCCCCGTTCAGCACGCAGAGGAAGCGCAGAGAAGGGGGTACCCGGGCGGCAGCACTCTGCTGGGCGGGGCTGGGGCACAGAGACCCCAGGCGGAGCGTGGGGACCCCCATCCCCAGCGCCTCCTGGTCTCAGAGCATCAGTGTCCCCCTGATTGGCCAGAGGCAGGGGTCCAACCAGCCTCGTGCTCTGAGAGCTGGTGGCCCCTCTGTCCCTTTCCCCAGGGGCAGGCCCCTCGGGGCACAGGGACAGTGGCCGGGGGGCCGGGGTCGTGCACCGGGCTCTGCTACTGGTTCTTGCCCATCAGTACCTCTGCCACCACCCTCCGCCATGCCTGTCCCCAGGGCCCGTGCTCTGCCCTGCCTGAGCCTCAGTGTCCGGGCCTGGGTCTGGGCGGCCGAGGCTGCAGCCGAGCACGGGGCCCCCGCATCACCACCATCACCACCGCTGGAAGGTGCTGCGCGCTAACGGGGGCGCCTGATCTGCCGAAGGGCAGGTGGCTGTTACTGGTGGACTTTGACCCCGCGGCTTTCCAGGGGAGCCGGGCCCCTTATCTGATCTGCTAGCTGGGGCTGCATGGGGTGGGTGGGGGCGGGGCCAGGGAAAGAGCTGGAAAAAACAGCCGGGGTTGCACCTGGCACAGGCCGCGGCGATAACGCAGCGATGGGCGAGATAAGGCGGCGGAGCGCTATCTGCCTCCCAGGCGGGCCCAGCGCGGCTCCCGCGCGGTGGCTGGAGCTCAGATGCCAGCCACGTTGATTTATAGCCAAAAATAATAGGACTTTTATACTGTGTGATTGATTTATTTGATGTTAATCAAGGCCCTTATCTTGGGTATTAATAATCTGCCGGGCGTGTGACGTCACCAAGGGGGGGGGCTTTTATGGGAGTTCATCGATTGGGGGCTGCCGGAGTTATCAGGCTCGGCGGGGAAGGCAAATATGCCCTTTGGGCTGGAACTGGGTGCAGGGCCCGGCCACAGGGGCCCCCGGCTGCCGGCGGAGGAGAGCGGGAGCCGGAGGCAGCCCGGGCGCCCGCTGCCCTGGGTGTGCCTGCTAGGCCACCCTGCCCTCTAATTATTAGCAGCTGGTGGAGTAGCAATTATCGCTGCAATTAATGAGGGGATGAGGGGTTCTGAAGGCCAAGGAGAAAACTGAGGTGTCTGTCCCCGAATCAGAGCAGACCTCGGGCATGTGCTCCCCCACGTGGGTCTCGACATCCCTCCCGGCCACGGGGCAGGTGGGGAGGCGGCGACTCGGTGCCCAGAGGCGGCGGGGCCTGATGGTGTTTTCCTGTCCACAGACGCTAGTCCCCCGCCCCCCCCATCGCCACCACCCGCCACACCCCCAGGAGGCCCCGAAGACATGGAGGGGCAGGAGCCAGAGACCGGGCTGGAGGAGGAGCCGGGCAGCGCCTGGAGCGGGCCAGGTAACCACACCCGCGGCCGAGGGCTGGCGGCACTGCTGCTCGGGGCGGCCCGGGGCCCGGCCTCCGGGAAGTCGCGGAGCCGCCGTCCTGACTTGGGTGGGACGGGCCTCGCCTTCCGGCCGAGGAGGTTGGTGACGACCCTCTGGGCCAGGGCCTGTGCCCATTCCAAAGTCCAGGCGGCCGGTGGGGCCGGCGATATCGCGTGGGCGGGCACCAAGCCCCGCCGATGCCCAGAGCTAAACCCCTCGCCCACACGCTCTGAGGGCTTCTGGGAGGCGGTGTGCCGTGCCTGGGGCAGGGGAGCAGGTGGTGAGGTCACAGAGAGGCATTGTGGGAACTGGGAGCCACTGAAGCCATGGAGGGGGCTGGGCTGGGGGCTCAGGCCCGTGCAGGGTGGGCCGTGGCTGCGGTGGGGGCTCAGGCCCGTGCAGGGTGGGCCGTGGCTGCGGTGGGGGCGCTGGCTCTGACCGCGGGTGCTGGAGCCGGTGCGCCTGCGGGAGGATTTGTGCTGCCCTGCCGCCCATCGCCCGAATGCTGACTTGGGAGGCCCCGGGTCACGCAGGGGCAGTGGGCATGTCCGCCGCTTCTGTCCCCTCCGGGGAGCGCCGGGCGGCGTGTGGGGCTGCGTGTCTGCGCGTCGGTGGGGGGCGGGCGCGGCCTCCGCGAGGGGACACCGTGCGCTGGGGTGAGGCGTGCGTGGATGCAGGAACCATTCACTGAGCACTAGCTGCGTACCAGTCCTCGCTGCGAGCAGACGGCTCTCAGGGCATGGGGGGCAGGAGGCACGCGGGTGGGGCCAGGGAAGGGACCCCACCCCCCATCTCGGGGACCTGTTGACGGCAGAGGGGGGGCCCAGGTGCCCTGTTCCCACCAAGGAGCACCTGGCAAGGGACCGGTCACGGGGCCACGTGTCCTTCAGGTCCCCACGGCCCCGTCAGGCGCAGCTAAGCCAGAGGCCCGGGTGCTGGGTCCACACACAGGACGGTGCTGTGGGGGAGGGGCAGGACCCCGTGCTCAGAAACCTGCCTCAGTTTCCCCTGCTGCAGGTGGGAGGGGACCACCGTGTGCCTGCAGGACCCGGCCCGGCTGCTGCATCGAGTGGCCCTGGGGAGGAGAGGCCCGGGGGTGGGGGGAGGGGGGTCACTGCCCCAGTTTGTGCAGGAGACTCAGGTGCAGAGCGACAGGGGGGTTTGTCCAGGGCCACCCAGCTGGGAAGCGGCGGAGCGGGGCACAGACCGGGGCCGCGAGTGTGTGAACGCCCCAGCGGGGCCCCCTCCACCTTTCGGTGCTGGAATCATCACCCCCATTTTGCGGATGGGGGAGCAGAGGCGCCTAGAGCGTGGAAGCCGACCGCAGGACGTGGGCCGGGGCGCGTCCGGGAGCTGCCCGTGCTATTTGCATCTTGGGCCGGGGGCTCCCGTCAGCTCCGCAGATAGCAACTTGTGTGCGCTGGGCAGCGATGGGCCGATAAGCCGCCGCTGGCCAACCGCCGCGGTGCCTGCCCCTATCAGACCCCGGACAGGCCGCGCTTATCGCCCGCCAGGAAAGCCAGAGCGGCCCCGCGGGCCCTTATCTGAGAGGGGCCGCCCGTGCCAGCGACGGAGCTGCGGGGCTTTGCCAGGGCCGGGCCGGCGTCCCCGAGGGCAGTGCCCGCGATGGGGTTGTGCGGCCGTGGCCCTTGTCCATGGGTCCTGGCCCCCCACCCTCGCCCCTCTGCCCGTCCCGAGTGGGCATCTCTCCGTCCCTGTGTCTCTGAGTCTGTCCCCAAGCACTGGCTTGGGGACACCAGCCACCTTTCCCCTCTGGGATGAAGGGGACCAGCTTGGACCACCAGCACCTTCCGCCGTCCGCTCTGGGGAAGTGCTGGGCCCCAAGCCTCAGTGTCCCATCTGGCCTGCATGCGGCGGGACCCGGTCACCTCGTGGCACGGAGCTCAGTGCACAGCAGGTCCCCCCCCGATACCTCCCTGGCTGCCGTCTGCCGGCGAGGGCCAGGGCTTAGGGGTCTCCCGGGGCCTCTCCCCCGGGCCAGCGCCGTGGTCGGGGAGCAGGTGACGGCAGCGCCAGGCCTCGGTGCCCCTCTGCAGGTGCACGACGGGCTCGGGGTGGGGGGCCCATCCAGGGCGCAGGGCCGGGGCCGTGGACAGGAGCCAGGTCGCGGGAAAGCGAGAGCTTCACGGACACCAGAGTGCGCGTCCGGGACGCGTGGCCTGATGCCTGGTGACCCCAGAGCCCCAGACCCTGCTGGGCAGGTTCTCGGTGACGTGCTTACACGTCGGGAAGCTGTGGGCTCTGTGTGCGGCGGGCGGCTCGGCCCTCGGGCGATGCTGCTCAGGCGGGAACAGCGCCCCGGAGTGGCGCCAGCCTCACCAACCTCTCTGGCCTCAGTTTCCTCATCTGTGCGATGGAGCTGAGGGGACGTGCCCACAGCACACAGCTGTCTCCCCTCGCGGGTGGCCTGGCACTGCCCCTTCAGCTGCCACGTGCAGGTTGGGAGAGGCTGCTTCTTCCTCCCCGCGAGGGGTGCTGTCCGGGGCCGCCCCTCGGAGCCCGGCGGGAGGCCCAGCTCCCAGGCGGCCCCGCAGTGCGGTCTCAGGGATGTCCCCGATCTGGGCAGCCGGCCTGCAGCTGCCACCTGCGGGGGGGCAGAGCCCCCACCGGAATGCGATGGATGCTCCCTGCACCCCAGGAGCCGAGTGCGGGGGCGGGGGTCAGCGGACGCCCTGGAGGGGACGGTGGTCCCCAGACAGGCCCCACAGGGCAAAGAGACCCTCGGGTCGTAAGTGCGGAGCCGGAGCCGTGCAAAGGCCCTGGGGGTGAGACCGAGGTCCAGCCAGGAGGCCCTGGGGCCTGAGCAGGGTGCAGGGAGCCGTGTGGCCTGGTCCCGGGTCTGTAGGGAGGGCGCCTCAGCCCACGGGGAGGGAGGCACCACCGGGCTCCGGGAAGCCGGGATGCGGGGCTAGGGGCTTCCAAGGGCAAGGGGGTGGGTGCCAGGAAGGGGGAACGCTCAGTGTTTTTATCTTTGAAATGACCTTGTGTGCTGGAGGGGCTGGCTGTTTAAAATTCTGATATGCAAATAGCTGGGAGCTGTAATCTGTAGTCCCCAAGGCGTGTCTGCGGGGCGCAGGCCAGGAGCTTTCTGCCCGAGAGCGGCCGGCCCCTCACTCCAGGCCCCCCGGCCCCCCCCCCGTTCACCTGTCCCCTTTCTCCCCATCTCCCCACTTCACATCTACAAAAAGCAGAAGGTCCGGCAGGAAAGTCGGTCCCTGTTCGGACTGAGCCTCGAGGGTCCCATCCTGGGTGGGGGTCCCTGGCCCCTCACCCGCCCTCCGGCCCCATCCGAGCCTCCGTGCAGCGGCGGTCAGCCTGCCTGGCCGGGTCATGGAGAGAAGGGTGAAGGCAACGGCTGTGGGCAGTCCCAGGGGGTCCGGGAGCCGCTTCTGCAACCAGCCTCACAGTGTGGGACCCCCTCCCACCTGAGCAGCCCCTCAGCGGAGTGAGGGTGACTGTCCCCAGGCCGCCTGGGGCTGGGTGGCCTCCTCGGGCCTCCCTTGCTGCCTGCTGTGCCTGGGGGCCCGCAGGGGCGGGTCAAGTGGCCGTGAGGGCAGCCTGGGCTCCGTGGGCCCAGGAAGGAGGGAGGTGGTCAGGGACACTCTCGGTCATCTTGGTGGGGTCCCAGTCACTTACTAGGTGCCTTGGAGCCCGAACTCCTTCCTGGAGTTTACAAAACAGGATCTGACCAGCTGAGCATCTGGTATTACCTTTTCCGTCCCCATCTCAGGCCCTGGAGGCAGAGGGGGGAAGGTTGGCCATGTCTTCATGGCCCTGCAGGTCAGCAGAGAGACCCCTGAGCTGAGGCCAGAGGACCAGCTGGAGTGGGCTGAGGGTGTCTAGGCAGTGTGCTGGCATGTGCAAAGACCCTGAGGTTTGGACGGTGTGGGTGTGGCGGCTCAGTGCCGTGGACTAGGAGACATAAAAGGGAGGGCTGGAGGGAGTCAAGCGAGGTACCTGGTCGGCCGCCACGCAGCAGCGGGGCTGAAAGAACACCCCTCGGGGAGCACAGCGCTGTGGGGGGCCAGGGGAGCACTGGAGCCCGACACCCCCTCCCCCGGCGTCCTGGGGAGCCTGCCGGCATCCTCGCCCCTGGAGCGTGAGCAAGGGCGTCGTGGGCTGCGCTCGGCTGACTAATCTCCCCGCCGGCGTTTCTAGGCGAACCTCGAGGTCTGTTATCGGGCGGCTGAGGCAGGGCGGCCTGTCCTGATGGACAGCCCGGGAGATGGGCCGATACGGCCGGCCCGCGCCCCCCACCAGCGCGGCATGTGTGGGTGGGAAAAAATCATTTCAGCTATTTTGTGTTATCGTGGGGCCTGGCACTGCCCCTGATACGCCTGTTTGTCTTAGATTAACAGTGGGGGAGGGGCAGAGGAGAGGGCGACGGGTGGCAGGGGTCAGCCTGGGGTCAGCTGCAGAGGCCAGAGGCGGCGGCTGGGTCGGGGGCCACCCCTCTGGGCGTCCCCGGGGGCCCTGTGCCCATCCAGACCGTCCCCGTTTCACGGCTGAGCAGACGGAGAGTCCGGGGGCCGGGGAAGCCCGGGTGGGGGGCGGGTGCCCCGGTGTGGTGCTCACAGACACCCGCCCTTCCAGGGGGGTCGCGGGGCTGACACGGGCCACCCGACCGAAAGACCACGGTCCCTCCGCCCCAGGAGCGGGAGAAGGTCCTTTATCCGCCCCCAGGCGCCGGCAGGTGAAGCAGCAGCGTGGGGCCTGCGGGGCCCAGGCGGCCAGGGCAGCGAGGCTCGAGCTAGGGACGGAGACCGAATAACCTGGCAGTAAGGATGTCCTGTGCCCGAGGGGCGAGGCCGGGGGGTGGGGGTGGGGGGCCGTGCTAGGCAGGCAGGCAGAACGGGCCTGGCCGGGCCCCCAGGCCGGAGTGGGGGGCACCCCCGGGGACGGTGCACAGGGAGAGGGCACAGGGAAGGCCAGGGTGCGCCCCGCTGGCACGGGGGTGAGTGCAGGCGTGAGGAGGGAGGAGGCCAGCTCAGATCGAGGGGGCGGCAACCCGCAGGAAATGGGGTCCAGCCGTCAGCCTGAGGGCAGCTCTCCACCGCCCCCCAGCTCCTTCCCCGATGCCCTCCCCAGGCCACTGCTCCCTGGGCCACGGCTCAGGCCCGCCCACCCCTCTGAGCCCCCAGGACAGGGCTGAGGTGGGGCCTGTGTGCTGAGAGGGCAGCTGCAGTCAGCTCCCTCTCTGTGGGGAAACTGAGGCACGGAGTGGCCGTGTGGCTTCCCCCATGGCTGGGCTGCTGACCCCTCGACCCCGGGCAGCCCTCTCTGCGGTCAATGGCTCTTCACCCTGGACGTGCTCCCCACCCAGAGGCCGGGGCCTGTGGGAGGCGCAGGCGGGCAGTGGGTGCGGAACCGTCCGCGGGGCGGCTCGCTGCCAGGGCTCACCACCGTCTGCCTGCTGGCCTGTGCTTTCATTTATCGAGCGCCTCCGGGGCGCCGGCCCCGTAATGGACCCTGGGGATACAGCACCAACCAACGGACCGGCCACTGCTCTGCTGGAGCCACAGCCCCTGACAGAGCCCTGAGGGGCTCAGACACGAACCAAGAGGAAGGCGGCGAGGGCGTGGCAGCCGGGGTGGGCGAGGGGGTGCCCCGACCCGTGGGGATGTGCACGGACGGCACACCGGGCCGGCGAGCAAGCTGCAGACACCCTGGGTAAACCGCCCCTTACAGCACAGCCGAGCAAAGGCCCTGTGGCAGGGCTGCAGGGGAGGAAGTGCTGGGGTGGGAGGAGGGAGACAAGCTGACTGAAATTTGGTAAAGGGTGCCGTGCTCCCCATTTTATGGATGTGGAAACTGAGGCCCAGAGAGGTTCGGTGGCTGTTGTGTCACCACCACTGGGCACTCGAGTGGACTGAGTTCGCAGCCCTGGCTCCCAGGGGGTGGCCCCCCCCCGGCCCCTCTGGGCCTCATCACACGTGGGCCTCAGGGGCCTTCTGACCCCTCCCGAGGTGTAGACCCTGCCTGGCAGAGGGTGAGCGGGCAGCACAGTGCCCGGTGGGGAGCGTGGCCTGGGGCCTGAGTCCTCGGCCATCCCGGTGGCGGGTGGGGGCCCGGGCCTGGCCGCCGGCCCCGTGCTGCCCGCTGACCTCACCGGCCTTCCGGGAGCAGCTATCTGTGGCCAGGGCGGCCTATCTCGGCCGCGGGCGCTAATCGAGCCGGCTTCCTCCTCCGCCCTCCCACCGGCTTCCTGCCCCGGCCCGACCGCCCCCTGGCCCCAGGCCGCGGCCGAGCGCCCGCCGGGGCCCTGCCCGCGCCTCCCAAGTGCCAGTGGGCTGCAGGTCTGGGTCTGCCGGCCCGCACCTGGGGAGCCCTTCCGGAAGGTTCCCTCCCTGTCCTCCTCGCGGGCCCCACCCGACTGCACAGCCTGGCCGTGTGGCTGGGGCGCAGCGCGCGGGGCCTGGGGTCTCCACGGGGAGGCGGCCGCGGCCGCACACCTGGGAGCCGCCCGGCGCCCGACAGCGGGCTGGCACGGCCACTCGGCCAACAGAGGGACTCGTGCTGCTGCTGACGTGTCACCGTCGCGGTCACAGACACGGCCGGTGTCCCTGGTGTCCCTGACTCCGGCCCCGTCAGCCTCACTGCCCCCGTCCTGGCAGCCCCGGCCCCCAGCTGGCCCCTTCCGTGGCGGGGGCTGCGCTCTGGGCCGTCTGGACACGAGGGGGCTGGGCAGGGCGCCGCGGTCCCCGGGCTCCGTGCGGGTCCTCCCTGGGGCCGTGCAGCCGCTGCGGGCGCCTCCGTCAGGCCGTCCCCTCTCCTGCTCCCCCGGCCCTGAGGAGGGGGCCCCTCACTGCACCCACCTGACAGGCGGGGGGCAGCGTGACTCAGAGCCGGGATGGGAACCAGGCCCCCGCCTGCAGCACCCCCGCCCGGCCCTGGGGACCCCTCCCCTGCCGCCAGCACTGGCTCTTTACTTATTTATTTATTTATTTATTATTCCTCTATCTCTGTGCGTAACTTTTGATTTCCTCACCGTGTTTTTCCATTACGGCGGCCGTGGACGCGGCCGATAAGATCGGTCCCCGGAGATGGGACAAAGGGGCCGCCACTGGCTCGAGGGCTGGTCATATCCTGCCCGAAAGGGCCGAGCTGGGCCTGAAACGTGGCGTGATGCTATCACGGGAGCTTTTGTGTGTCGTCGTAGCGGGGAGGCCCCCTCCCCCACCCAGGACCCCCCCTGGCCCACCCCCCAGACCGCAGCCGCCTCCGGGCGGGCCCTCTCTCTCGGCTGTACCCCGGCGGGGCGGCGGCCCGGGCAGGTGGGCCGGATGTGTGGGCGTCCGTGGGGCCCTCCCGGCACGTGCTCACGGACACCCAGGGGCCCCGGGCTGCGCCCACACGCACAGCCACCAGCCCCTAGGAATTTACCCCGGAACGGTCCCCTCCGTGCGCCGCACCGTGGAAGACAGGAAAGCATTTATTTTTCCTCGTTGCCGACCTGCAAAATCTCTCCCAGAAGAGGGAGAAGATTCTGAAAGAAGCACGTTCCACGTGGATTCCTAAACGTTTTGTCTGAGTGCAGCTCTCCGCGCACACGTGGGTGGGCCGGACAGACCCCGCGCCCAAGGCCACGGGCAGGGACAGCCGACGGGGCATCGGGGTGGCCCCACCGCCGCCCACCACCTTCCCCCCTGCCTGTTCGTTCTGCTGACCTCGCACCCGCCCCACCCCGGGGCCCGGGGGGCTTGCTGGGTCCTAGAGGGCGCTCCCCGTGGAGCCCAGCTGTGGGCTCCAGCCGGATGTGGCCCCGGAAGGGGTCGGACCTCCGGGTTTGAACTCCGTCACCTGCCTCGCCGTGCGGCTGGGTCCCCTCTGACCCTTGGTCCCGTCTGCGAAGGGGAGAATAGCCACGCCTGTGCTGTGGGCGGGCGGGGAGGGGGGCGGAGGAGGAGGCGGGTTGGGGGGAGGCGAGGCGGGGAGACAGGGCGGAGGCCGGCTGATCAGCGCTGTGAAGGCAGGTGCTGGGGCTCCCCAGCGCGGGCCCAGGCCTCTCCCTGTGCGGGCGCCTCCTCCGTGGTGGGGCGGACGAGCGGTGCTCAGGGACTGTTGTCTTTTCCGGAAGGATCTCTGTAACCCCTAAGGGAGCTCTCCGGGCCACGGGTGGTGGCGGTGGTGCCAGCTGACCTCTGACCTCCATGACTGTTGCTGCCCCCGGGGTGGAGGTGGGCACCCACCAGGCTGGGGGCGGCACCCAGGGGGCAGCAGTGGCAGCGGTAGGGGGGCTGTCCCATCGGGCTTCACCCCTGCGACCACCCGGGCTCTGCCCAGACCCTCACTAGCCCGCTTGCCCTTCCGTTCACAGAGGAGAGGCTGGGCCCCGGCCTGGGCAGGGAGCAGGGTGGGTGAGAGGCTGGAGGCCGGACGGGAAGGAAGGGCCCCCAGTGGCGTCGGCCCCTGGAAAAACAGGGGGCAGGGGCCAGGACACCGATAGGAGCCAGATAAGCTGTTTGCACAGGAGGTATTTTCTTTACCTTATCACACATCCTGCTTCCAGCCGGCTGCCAGGACCGGGCGGGGCGGGGGACAGCCAGGGACCCTCGCCCCTGTGCTCAGGCCTCGGCGTCTCCCAAGGCCAGAGTAGCCCGGGTCCAGAAGCTGATGGGACTCCCTCTCCCCACTTCACAGACGGGAAGACTGAGGCCTAGAGACCCAGGGCAGTGGCTTTTCAAGAAGCCTGGAGGGACCATGAGTTCTGCCACTTTGGGGCTCCCGGAAGCTGGTGTTCTCAGGCCCCACGGGGCTGAGGGGAGACCTCGTCCGGCAGAAGTCTGGGCCTAGCGCCGTACTCAGGGCCCAGCACGCAGACGCACCGCCCCTACCCCGTGTCTCCTCCTGCGGGGGGCGCTGCTCTCGGCTGTGCCCGAGGGGGACGTGTCTCACAGCCGTGTCCCCAGGAAGCCCCGGCTTGGGGGCTCAGGCGGGGTGACGTGACCTCCCCCAGACCTGGGGCCGCTGCCACCCAGCGGGCGCCTGGTCAGATGGCTGCAAACGCTCGGCCCCCTCCCAGCCCCCCAGCCCCTCTCCCTTAAGGCTGCTGCCCCCTGCCGCCCCGTGGCGAAGGGGCCCCGCCCTGGGCCGCCGGCCATTCCCAGGAGGCCCCGGCTCCACCATTAGCCGGGGCCAGGGTTCAGCCCGATAAAGATGGGCTGTTGTTCTGTGTCAAAAAATCAATAATTTCCAGCGATGTTCCAGCGATAGCAGGGGAAGTTCACAGGCACCAGCTGGTGGGTGGGGCGGCGGCACCCGGGGGCCGCCGTCCCTGCCGTGGCCACCCCGCCGGCTGGCCGTGCAGAGCCGCCGGGCCCCGGGGCAGCTCCAGGTGACCTGGGCCAGTCGGCCTTCCCTTCACGCCCCCCACCCCCGTCCCAGGCCACTCTTCGTAGCCGGGCTGGGCCCTCCCCAGGGCCTGCGGGGATGTGGGCTCTGGGCCTCTGCCTGTCTCGGGGGGGCGGGGGGCAGAGCAGAGAGGGGGCAGGCCCGGCGCCCCTCTCCGCGGCCGCCCTGGGTCATCCAGCGCTGGCCCTGCTTCCGGCCGGCGCCCCCCAGACACAGGTGTCCACTGGGTCGCGGGCACGTCGGGGCCTCCGGGACACAGCTGACAGCAGCCCGCACTCGTGGTGGCCGGGGGGGCGGGGCGCGGACAGGCACACAGACGTCCCTGGCCTGGCATCTGGGGCCACACCCCGTGGCAGGCACCGTGGCCAGCGCCCACTGTGGCCCCCAGGAGTGCTGCCGGCCCGCCGGCTCCCCAAGGGCTCGGGCTGCCCCACGTGATGCAGCCACCAAGTGGCACTTGGCGGCCGGAGGAGGGTCGGGATGCGTGGCGCCACGCCCGGCGGGTAGCCACGTGAGGCACAGGCCCGTGTCCGTGGAAAGCGCACCTGGGGCGGTGGGCTGGCTGGGCCGCGGGCTCCCGGCCGATAGGCCCCAAGCTGAGAGGGCGGAGCCAGGCCTCAGGGTCAGAGGTGGAAGGAGCCCGCCCACTCCAGCCTAGCCCCCTGCATCACCTTAGGAAGGAAGGTTCTGGGCTTGAAGCCCTTTGAAAAACCCTAGCCTGGGAGAGGAGGAAGGCCCCCTCCAGGGAGGGCTCAGGCTCCACACAGCCCGCCCGGCCGGACCCCCGCACCCAGGCCGGGGGCCCCCAGGGGCCGTGTGCGCAGGGCGCACCGGGGGCTGGAGCAGGGAGGCTACAGACCCGCTTGGGCGGTGCTGGGTCTGGACTGGGGGCCCCAGAAGTGGCACCCCGCCCCGTGCTGTGGGTCAGGGAGGTCGCGGGGAGTGGTCTCTCCTCTGACCTTCCCTGTCGATGATGTGGGTGTTGGTCTGGGTCACAGTCACGTCTCCAGTGCTGGGCACCCAGCATAAGCCGGCGTGAAAGCACCCCAGCCCTGCCACGGCCCCCTGGACCGGGGGCAGGGGTGCACCATGGTCCCCAGGAGAGGCGCTCGCTCCCTGAGGGGTTCTAGCCCTGCCAGAGCCAGCGGCCGGCGGTGCCACGGTGCCCGTTTCCCGCATGAGGCGGGAAATCCCAGCCCGTAGGTGAAACCTGGTTTTTGAATGAGGACAGCTGTTGGTCCCCGTTTTTATGTGTCCTCAGTTCCCGGGCTCCAGTCCCCCAGCAGCCCCTCCCCAGAGCCGGGCCTCCCCCAGGGGCCCAGACGTGCCGGGGTGCCCCGCGGGGTCGCCGGGGCCGGACGCAGGGCAGAAACACCCCCCCCACCCCGGGTCCCCGGCAGCCACAAGTCCGCTGAGGCCTCACGTGACTCTGCCTCTGAGCCGGTGATCAAGTGTGTGTCCGAGGCCCCCTCACCCTGTCCCGTCTGGCAGACGGCAGCAGCCACCAGGTCACTCCTGACGCCGTGCGCCACCGCCTGGCGCGGGGACGTCTTCTGCCCTGCCCAGCCTCGTCGCCCCCACCTGCAACGTGGGGCCACGGGCGCCTGGCCCCCGATGGACCCAAACACTGTGAGCGACATGCAGCCGAGGTTGAGGTCAGGGACCTGGGCTCCGTGACCTCAGACAGTCCCTCAACTTTTCCAAGTCTTGCTTTCCTCAGCTGGCAGAGAGCAAGGAGAGACGGAGTCCACCGTTGTTCCCCGACTCTGCGTCCCCACAATTCACAGCTGGGACCCTGGGGCCTGAGATGGGGCGGGGTCTGCCCGAAGGCGCCTGGTCGCTGGCGACAGGGGCTGGAATCAGGCTCTGCCCCTCTCCCTGACGCAGCAGTCAGGTGTGGCTGGCTCCAGGGGCCGTGCTGGCCGGCTGGTGCCCCACAGCTCCGGGTCTCCTGGCCTTGGGGCCCCACTCCCCGCGGCCTGCAAGGTGGGGTGGCGCGAAGGACAGCCCCGAGCCCGGCAACAGCCTGGGGGGGCGGGGGTCCCCACTGTCCCAGGGGAGTGTGAGTGGCTGGCTGGCTCCAGCAGATGTCCCCGCCTGGGGAGAGGCGGCTTCGGGACAGGCCGCCCGCCGTGCGCTCTGACCTCGCCGCCCCCCCGGAGCCCGGCCCCTGCTTCCCCGGGAGCCTGTGCTCAGCCCGTCCCTGGTCCCCCTCCTCTGGCCCCACGTGTACACAGGAAGCAAAAACGGCTGACGGGTGGGCCCAGCAGGTGGCGATGTTCCCAGAAGGCAACAGGCACCTGGCCTCCTCCCGCCGGAGCTCGCGTGTGAGCAGGGCCACGGCACCCGCGCAGTGACCCTCCCGTCCCGGCCACGTGGCTCCGCGGCCACACGCCTCGGGCTCACAGGCCGCGGCTGGGCTCAGCTGGCCTCCAGACAGCCTTCCAGCAGGTGGCCCTCTGCACCCGCCCGCGGCCCCTGCCTGTGTGCCCGTGTCACCGGGCTCCGCCCTCCGTGTGTTGGCCTTACGAGCCGGGGCCAGGGGTGCGGCCGGGTCTGAGCCTCGGAGGCCCGTCGCCGCCGAGAGCAGGCGCTGGTGTCACGTCGTTCAGGAGTCGGGCCTCCCAGAGGGGCCAAGAGCCTGGCCGACGTGGCGTGGGGCGCGGCGGCCTGGCCGGGGGCGCACGGGGTGTCCAGCCTCCGCCCTCGGTCGCCACGTCTGTCATGTCACCTCGCGTTGTGCTGGCCTGTGAGGCGGGGACCCTTCTCCCCCCCCATTTCGCATAAGGAGAGACCGAGGGCTGCAGGGAAGTGACCCGTCCAGCTGCGAGGGGCCTGGGGTGGGATTCAGACCAGGCTCTGGAGCCCCCAGGGCTCAGCTCGGTTAATAGGAGTCAGTCTCCCGCCCCCACCTCAAGGCGGCTCCATTCCAGAAGCTCAGCCGCTAAAGCTGCAGAGAGGACAGAGCCTGGACAGCGGTGGCCGCGTGGGGCAGGAAGGGGGCCGCCCGGCCTCTCTCTTTCTAGGACGTCACCGGCCTCCAAGTTCATGGCCTTCCACTCAGGAGGGTTAAGTTGGGGGCAGGAAAGGGACTGGACTTTACAGCCAGTGGCCTTGGCCCAGGCCGCTAGCCTGAGGCTCCAGGCCCCGGGCATCGGGGGAGGGCATCTGTGTGAGCGTGGGCGCCGGGGCTCTCTGGCCGGGGGGACAGAGCCGGGCTCACTCGCCCCTGCCGGCCCGGCCTGCCATGTGACCTTGAGAGAGTCGCTCACCCTCTCTGGGCCTGGTTTCCATGCTGGAAGCACATACGGCCTCCCAGCCTGCCCCGCTCTGGGCCCATGCCCACGGAGACTTCTAGAACCCCGCAGGGTGGGGCCAGCTCGCTCCCGGAGCTTTCTTCCGCTCCCTGTCCCTCTTTTTCTCTCCCTTTTTTTTTTTTTTTGACTTTTATCAAAGGCAAACAGCGTGATCCCCGAGATAGGGCCGCTCCCGATGAGGCCAGGGCCAGCTGGCCCATGGGAGCCACAGGGCGGGGCCAGGTCACGGCCGGTGAGATTCGGCGAGCGCTGGCGGGGACCCCAGAGCCCACCGTGCAGGGCGGGGCCCATGGGGCCACTGGACTTTGCTCCGGAAGCCACCAGCACGGCACAGTCTTGGTCCTGGAAGGGCCACCACCCAGCCAAGGTGCAGAGGCAGCCCCCAAGCTCAGGTCCTTCCACAAACCACAGGGCTGCCCCGGGTCAGAGCCACAGGCCAGCCTTTGGGGTGGGGGGCGGGGGGCCGAGACCTGGTAGGCTCTGAAGCCGGGTGGTCTGGGTCGGAGCCCTGACTCTCCTGTCGGAAAGCAGGTCTGGTCTGGGCAGAGTGGCTGTACCCCCGTGTGACCCCGAGCCCTCTGGGCTGCTGCTGCGGGATGGGGACGGGGACAGGGGCCTCATGGCTCGCCGTGCCCGTGGTCGAGGCTGACTGCCGAGGGCTCCGGCGCGCGAGGCAGAACTGGGGCCTGGGGCGCCGGCGGCATGGCCTCCTGGGCTGGGCCCCACACCCTGGGACAGCCCAGCGGGGAGCGTGATGCCGGCCCCTCAGGCTGACCGGCTTGCCTCTGCCCTCAGGGCTATCGGCCCCACAGGTAAACTGAGGCCAACGGACACAGCAGAGGCAGGGCCTGGCCCCAGACCTCAGTTCTGTCACCACCGCAGAAGTGGATCCCGAGCCCCCTCCTTTGTCCCCTGGGGACCCATCAGGGGGCTTTGAGACCTAAACAGACATTTAAATCCTGTGAATACGCAAAGGCTGGATTCTCTCCTCTGGTTCCTCACAGACGCTCGGGGGGCAGAATCGAGCCCCGGAGCCGTGTTTGTTCTGGAAATAACGTGTGTGGGTTGTTTGCCAGAATAAGTTAGTCTCTGTCCTGATGCTGCGTCTGCAGTGATAGCCTGACCCCCGTGGGGGACCCCTCCCCGAGGAGACGATTACGGAAGGGAAACTGAGGACAGAGCAGGAAATCACCCCCGGGACAGGACGGAAGGGGGTGGCTGGCCCGCCCGGCACGGGGTGCCAAGGCCGTGGCCGTGAGCGTGGCTGGGGCTCCGGTTCACGCCTCCCGCCCCGTCGCGTGCAGTGAGCCAGCAGCCTGACCCCCGCGAGGGGCTTCAGTGTGGCAGGAGGGAGCCTCAGTCACCCCTCTGCGCACAGGGGAGGGACCTCCTGCCAGCTGTACCAGACCCTTAGCTGGGGCTGGGCTCTGCGTCCCGTCACCCCTGCTGCTCGGCAGCCACGAAGAGCAGGCAGACGGGAGGCTGCCAGGGAGTCGCCGCTGCCTGGAAGCCCACCCAGCTGTCACTGCTGCCGTGTCCCCGAGAGGCCTGGGGGCGGAGGCTGCACCTGCTCACCCCTGCCCAGGTGTGACCACTGAGCCACGAGTCCAGAGACCGGGGTGCTCACGGCCCCACGCCTCCTGCCTCCCGGGGTGGTTGGGAGGCGTCTCCACAGCTGCCACGGGCCGTCTGGCTCTTACGGAGGCTGCGTGAAAACCAGCGCATCTCCCTGCTGGCTCCTGGCCCCGCCCAGCGCCTCCCACCCAAGGGCCCTCGCCCGCACCCATTCACTCTCGGCCTGGGTCTGCGCCGTGAGGTGCCCGGTGTTGCCGGAGCAGGTGCCCCCTCGTTCTCTGATGCAGGCTTACTTTTGCTCAGGAGAGAGGGTCTCTGGTAGATGCTAACTGGGCTCTGATACCCCTTGACCCTCCTCAGCTACGCAAGGGGTGGGACAGGAACTGTGCTGGAAAGATGTTATCTGAGCAGTTGGGTGTTGAACGTCACCACGGCCGCCGTGTACAGTTGCACAGGTTGTGTACTTCCTAATGCACCCTTCCAAACGCTCAGCCCCTCAGAACCAGCCCCCTGAACCAGGGAGGTGGGTTGTTATGGTGACCGTTGCCCTATCGCCAGCCCAGGCCTGCTCACCTCTCCCGGGCCTCGGCCAGCCCCCAGCAAGCCGAGTGGTGGCTTCTGCCCCCCAGGCGTGCAGAGTGGCAGGCTTTATCGGGAGCCAGCCCTCCCTCTGGCAGTGCATGATACCCGGACGATGGAGTGGCTGCTGTGGGAAGCGCCAGCCACGCTGTTATCTGGGAGGCTCGGCCTGCCGGCCCTGGGGCTCCGATTAGGGTGCCCGCGGGGCGGGGCACAGAGGCACCCTGGCTCTGCTCCTTTCCTCCGTCACCGCCGGCGCTGGGGGCCCCGAGAGGGAACCCTCAGAACCGCGCAGGTGCGACAAGCCACGGACAGCCTGGGAAGCCGGGTCGGCCCCCCTCCTCCTCTGCCTTTGGGGACCCCCAGGCCAGCCACCCCCGGGCTGGACCCTGAGCGCCTCCTCCCATGGGAAGGTGGGCCCTCAGTCTCAGTTGGAAGGCGTCACCTCATAACGGGGGCGGCTCCGGGCCCAACAAGGGCCAGGGATGGGCTCCGTCCAGATGTTCTGGACACCCACGGGGAGGTCGGTGCGAGCAGGAGGCACAGCCACCATCCCTGCCTCGCCCGTGGCCCCAGCAGAAGTGAGGTGCAGACAGGCGTCGCTGTCCAGAGCCCACGGGCGGGCCGGCCTGCGGTTTCTGGCTGCCTGGATAGGGGCAGGCCGCATCAGGGTTCTGGATGACTCCTCCCCCCTCCCCCCCACTGTGACCCGCACCATGAGTAGGGGAGCGGGGGTGCGGGGCACAGGCTCAGTCCGTCGTTGTGGGCTCTGACCCTTCGGCTGACTTGACAGAAGAGACGGACAAACGAGTACCCAGCGAGCTCGCCTTTAGATGGCCTTGTACTCTCTCCCTCCCCACACGTGCCATCCTGAGGACCGGCCAGCGGGGGCACCAGAGACCCAGACAGGCCCAGGACCCAGGGGGCCGGGACCCCGGGTCAGCGTCCAGAGCAGGGACCCAGGGGGCCGGGACCCCGGGTCAGCGTCCAGAGCAGGGACCCAGGGGGCCGGGACCCCGGGTCAGCGTCCAGAGCGGGGCGTTGTGCTAGCTGCAAGGTCTCTGGGGCCTCAGCACCCTCATCTCTGTGGGGGGCATTGGAGACAGCCGACTTCACTGGCTCTTTGGAGCAGGCGTGGGTGACTGTGCTGGCCAGACACACCCTGTGGGACCAGGGCGGGTGGGCTGTGGGCAGAGCCCTGGGCTAGGACCCGGGTGTCCTGGGTGGACTGGCAGGGGACACGGCCCCTTGTGGATGAGCTGCAGTGACCGCGCCAGCCTCTGCCCGCCCCCCCCGGGGGGGCTGATAAAGGGGCGCCGGCCGCCTCAGCCTCGTCCTGGCCCCCTGGCATCTTATCTGCCCCGGGGAAGACAAGGACCCAGTTAGAACGTTCTAGCCGGGCCTCCTGGCGTATTTGCACGTTATCTCTGCCATTAGGCTGGCAGTTATCTGATAATCGGGCCCATTAAGGCCACAGCCTGCCCGATCGGGGCTCCAGGAAGTGGGGCCGTGGCCGCAGCGCTCGCCTGGGGACCCGGCCAGGCCATGTGAAGCCTCTGTGGCCGAGGCAGCCCGGCCGGCCTCCGAGGCACAGGGCGCCCGCCTTCCTGGGCAGAGTGTGTGGACCCGGGAAGGGCCTGCCCTCTGAGGGCGTGGCCACCCCCCTCGCCTTGTCCCGAGAGGACACCGACGCCCGCGGAGGGCAGGTAGCGTGCCAGGTGTGTGTCTCCCAGGGCGGCCCTGACAGACGTATACGCCTTGGGGCCTTGAGACATCAGAAATGCGCTCCCCCTTGGGGCGCCTGGGTAGCTTAGTCGGTTGAGCGTCCGACTTTCGCTTAGGTCATGATCTCGCGGTTCGTGGGTTCGAGCCCCGCGTCGGGCTCTGTGCTGACTGCCAGCTCAGAGCCTGGAGCCTGTTTCAGTCTGTGACTCGCTCTCTCTCTGACCCTCCCCTGCTCACGCTGTCTCTCTCTCTCCTAGAAATAAAAAATTCAAAAAAAAAAGAAAGAAATGCGCTCCCTCTCAGCGCCGGGGCCAGAAACCCCGCTCGGGGGGCCAGAGGATGGTCCTTCCTGCCCCTCCCGGCACCCCAGGCGCGCCCTCCTCCTGACCCATCACCCTGGTCTCTGCCATCTTCGTGGGTCCTCCTCCCTGTCTCTTCCGTGGGTCTTTTATAAGGACATTTGTCACTGGATTTTAGGGTCCCATCAGATAATCGAGCTCTGACCTAGGTCTTATCTCGTGCTCCTGACTTGGTCACATCGGCAAAGACCCTGTTTCCAAATAAGGGTACGTTCCCGGGTTCCTTAGTGGGTGTAGCTTCTGGGGGCCGACGTTCAGGCACTGTTGAAAGTCACGTGGCCCGTGCAGGGGGCCAGGCTGAGCCCTAGTCCTGCCGGAGTGAGAATGACAGTCTCAGGGGCTCACAACAGAGGCCCGTCTGTCTGTGTCAATGTAACAGAATGCTGCTGGGGGCCCTGCCACAGGAGCCACGGGAGCCACGGCCTGGGCCACGGGAGCTGTAGGAGCACCCCCCCCCCCGCCCCGTGGCATAGGCAGCTGTAGCCCCTGAACGTCTCACACCGTCGGCTCAGAGAGGCAGCAGGACCCGGCCCAGACCTTTCCAGAAAGCAGGTGGACCCTTGATAAATGAGCAGAAGTTGGCAGAGGAAGAAACTGGTGTTTGAAGTCGGGGGGCAGCATCTGGGGTCCCCACCAGGCCCTGTCGCTGCTGCTCTGCAGGCAGTGAGCGGTGCCAACACCAGGGCCACCCAGGTGCAGAGTCTGGCTTTGCTGAGCCTTCTGGGGGCAGAGCCTGGTGCTTTGACTTGGTTTCCCCGCCGCAAGCCCTGCGCTGAGGGGGCCGCGAGTCTAACGTGGTCAAGCTTCATGCAGCCCCAGGAAGTACTGGGGTCCCCGTCTCCGAGAGGTGGAAGTCGACGCCCAGCACGGCGCCCTCACGGGCTTGCTCTGTGGATCTGGGGCGCTTGATCTAATGGGGGCGGGGGGCAGGCTTGCAGAGGGACCGGAGGCCACGCCCTCTGCTCTGCGCCCTCCCCGACGCAAGCAGCAGGGGTGGCGTCCGGGGCGTGGGAAGGTTCCGGCACCACCCTGTGCCGCCTGAGGCACGTGTCCTGACGGCCGTGGTGCACCTGCGGCCTCCCAGGCGCGGGCCGGCTGCAGGGGCTGGCCCGGCCCCCGGGACTCGGGCCCAGGCCTCCCTCCTCCGCCTGCAGCCCCGCGGCCGCCCCTGGGGACCCTGGGGGGCGGCGGGGCTGGGTGGTCCCCTCCGCGGGGCCCGCCCGCAGCCCTGATGTGTCTCCCCGCAGGTGAGCTGGAGCCGGCGCTGCAGGACGGGCGGAGGTGTGTGCGGGCTCGGCGCAGCCTCCCTGAGGGCCTGTCCTGGGGCCCGTTCCGCGGGAGCATCCGGAGCAGAGCCTCGTCCCCTGGGCAGGTGGAGCCGGTAAGGAGCCCCGACCCCAGCAGCCAGCCCCCACTGCAGGGCGAGTCAGGCCCGGGGCGCAGACCCCCTTCCGCCCCGGGAGCCGGGTCCAGGTCACCCTCCAGCCTGGCAGCGCCCAAGATGGGGGCCTGAGGTATTGGGACCAGGAAGGCGGGAAGGGGCACAGGGAAGGCTTCCTGGAGGAGGAGTTCTTAATGTGGACCCTTGATGGATGAGTAGAAGTTGGTAAAACAGACGGGGAAGCTGGTGTTTGAAGTAGGGGGGGTGACAGGGAGCTAAGGGGGGATCGGGACCTGGCCTTCGTGGGCGGGCTCATGAGGCGGTTCCGTGGGCGCCTGGGGACCCCTGCGGCGGAGGCCTAGACGCAGGCTCTCCCCTGCGTCCTCCAGACACAGCAGAGGGCGTCCCCCTCCCGGTGCTCTCTGACCTCCCTCTCTAACCAGGTCGCCCCCGGCACCGAGACACCAGCTCCCCCAGGTCGTGTGGTCTGCGCCATCCTGCAGGGGCGCACAGGTCCCTAAAGATACATTTCGGGGGCGCTGGATGGCATGGTCAGTTCAGGGTCCGTCCAACTCTTGGTCTCAGCTCAGATCTTTGTTGTTTACTTATTTTGAGAGAGAGAATGAGTGAGCAGGGGAGGGGCAGAGAGACGGGGAGGGAGAGAGAATGCCACGCAGGCTCCACCCTGTCAGCACAGGGCCCGACACGGGGCTCGAACTCACGAGCCGTGAGATCATGCTCTGAGCCGAAATCAAGAGTCGGGCGCTCAACTGAACTGAACCACCCAGGCGCCCCTTTCTCCGCTTGGGACTTATCTCAGGGTGGTGAGTTCGGCCTGTATTAGGCGTGGAGCTGACTTAAAAACCTATATGCACCTTGGTTAGGAAAGGGCGTGGCGGCGCGGGCCCGCTGGATGTTTGCGGCAGCAGGACGGGCAGCGTGTGGTGTGCCGGGAACCGGGAGGGGCCGAGACGCTGCTCCGGGAACACCTCCAAGCCCTACTGCTACTCGTCTGGAAGGCCCGGGGGCCCGCTGGGTCGGTGCCCCCCAAGCCCAGGCTCTTGCAGCCCAGCGTGCAGCCACTGGGGTTCCTGACGGTGCGTTCAGGTGTGACCTGATCCAGGCGCCCCTGGCTGCCAGGGGCCCCGCGCGTGGGCCTCCGGTCGGCCTCCGTGTTGTCAGCAGGCGCCAGCAGGGCAGAGAGGGGACCCCTGTGCATCAAGGTCAGATGCCACCCTGAGCGCTCCAGCCTGGGAGTCAGAGCCTGTTTCGCAGCCGCGTGTCCTCAGGGAGGGTGAGGGGCTGTGCGCCGTCTCCAGCTGCGGACCCTCAGACCGCCCTTCACAGCACCCGAGTCAGGGCCCCCGGGCTGGGGCCCCCGGGCTGGGGCCCGGACCTCGAGACTGGCGCGGCCCCCCGGGGTCTAAATGCAGCCCAGCTGCGGCCCCCTGGGCCATCGGCTCGGCCCGGCACAGCCGAGCGGCCAGGCTCAGAGCAGCAGGTGCCGGCCTTCGCTGCTCGGTGGGAGGCGGGCCCAGGACCGAGGGCTCCCACTGGTGTGGCCAGGCCATCCCCATGGCACAGGTCCAGACCCCAAGGTCTCCTCCGTCAGGGCTGCTTTGCTCCCGGGCAGGCTCCTGGCTTCTCTGAGCTGCTCTTTGCTCAGCCCTTGGGACCTCAGTGGGGACCCAGGGAGGCCCTAAAGGGTCCTTGAGGCCTGAGCCTGCAGACACGCCGACTGCCTGCAGAGCAGAGGTGGGCGGGCAGAGCTCTGGGGTGCAGGTTACACGGGATGCTGTGCACGTGGCGCCCAAACAGGCTGTGGCCTGCTTGGCAGGCAGCATGGCCAGAAGCCCTGCGGGAGGGGGGACCGCCTGTCCCACGGCTCAAGCAGGGAGAAGGTGGTGGAGGCTCCAGGGTAGATTCTGGCCCCACAGAAGGATCCTGCTTTGGGTTCCACTGACAGGATGGAAGCTTCGGTGTTCAGAGCAGTCTCTTGAGGCACTGAGCTCCCCATCACTGGAGGCATGCAAGCAGAAGTTGACTTTTCAGAGCAGAGGCTGTGGAGGGCAGTTAATGCTTGGCCGGAGGAGTAGGTGGGCTGGGAGCAGCCCCCACCCCGGCCCTCAGTTCTGATTTCTCGTAAGCTACGACAAGATAAAGGGATGTGGCTGAGTGTGGCCTGCGCCTCTGTCCTCCGCGCCCCGCTCTGGGGACAGTCAGTCCCTTCCAGCATGGACAGGTGTATGCTGCGGACCCCGCCCACACACTGAGGCGCGCCCATCCTCACGCACAGGCCCTGGTCTCCCCCCTCCCCCCCCACACACCATACGAGGCAGCTCCCATTTTACAGATGAGGAACCTGAGGCTCTGACAGCTTGACTCGCCAAAACGACCAGGATCCAACAGCAGAGGGAGCATTGCAACCACGTCTGCCCGACCGCAGACCCCTGCAGGCTCTGTCGGGACAGGGTGGAGCGGGCCCCGGCCACAGCCCCCCGGCCCGGCCCTCCGCCCGCAGCCTCCGCCCCAAGTTTTGTCCTCCTTGGGCCCAGGGCGCAGGTCAGCCTGGGGGGACCTGGCGCGAGGTTGGAGACGCTCTTCGGGCAGAGAGATAATGTCCAAGGGGAGCGAGGGACCAGCGCCAGGGAAGCCAGTGGCCTCTGGGGCTCTGGCCGAGGAGCTGCGGGAGGAAGGCGGCTTTATCTCCTGCAGAATTAAATCCCTGATTAACCCTTATCTCCCCAGCGGGCGCTATCTGCGCCTTGGCGCCGAGTGTCCAGACAGACCGTACACGATGATTGATTTCTTAAAGATACGCACGCCTTTCCGATACTCCATTTATTGTCTAAATATTTTTGCTAACATTTCAGCGGGCCCCTTATCGAGCTCAGCTGATGGGCCCCAGTTCCCTCCCCCACGCGCCTCCCGCCCCACATCGCCCTATCAGCCGCCAGGCCGCTTGTCTCCGCCGTTCGGGGGGGCACCGGTGGGGTGTGAGGACCCTTCCCCGCCGGCTTTCTTAGGCCCGGGGCGGCTGGCAGGTGGGAGTGGGGAGCAGGGTGATGGTCTCCACACTCACAGGACTCTGGGGGTGGACCCAGGGTGTACACAGAGTGAGTGCACAGAGCCTCCAGGGGTCGGGTCAGCAATGGTTCCTGCACTGGTTTGCTCTGTGACCTCGGGCAGATCCCTCCCTCATCCAGCGGTGGCTCCCACGGTCCAGGGCTCGGAAACCCAGCCAGCTCCCCAGTTTGCAGTCAGATACCAAAAACCTGTTCGGGGTGGATGGGCGGGTGGATGATGGTGGACGGGTGATGGACGAGGGATGAATGAATGACCGGATGATTGAGCGAACAAGTGAATTCTCAGCCCCAGCCTGGCCTGCGGTGGCTCAATCCATCTGTCTGTCCAGCTGTCCCCCAGGGCTTACCCACGGTAGCCGTGAGGCCACCAGGACATCAGTGAGGCCCGGGGAGGGGCAAGGGCCTTCCTGGGTCCCTGACACCCTCCCTCCCGCGCCTCAGTCTCGCTGCCCGCAGGTGTCGACGCGGGGTCTGAGAGGCACGGCGGGTGCGAAGGGTTGGCTCAGACCGGCCTCCTGGGGGCTCAGGAGGAGGGATGGCCTGGCCCCAGGGCCCCTGGGACACCTCCCCGTGGAAGAGGGCTGGGGGCCATGGGGGCCGCGTCCTTGCTGGCCACCCGGCTCCCCTCCCCCACACATACACCTCCAGCCCTTCTCAGCCTGTTTCTCTAGCACTTTCTGCCTCTCTCCTTCCATTGGTTGTTTCTTGCCGGACTCCCGACCCCAACGTCCACACTGGATGGTAGATGGACGGACAGACGGATGGATGGATCAGTGGAGGGATGGGGTGAATGCATGCTGGATGCATGGAAGGAAGGAAGGAAGGAAAGAAAGAAAGAAAGAAAAGGAGGGAGGGGAGATCAGGCAGACCCTGGTTCGGTCCTGTGTACACACAGCCACTTCCCATGGCCTTGGGCATCGTTCAGCTCTGTGGGCCTCAATCCTCATCCGTGAAATGGGTTCTTCGCAGGGTCTGGCGGAGCCAAGGACAGAAAGACGGTGGCCTCTGGGAGGGTAAGCAGGACAGGGGCAGGACCTCTCGGGAGGCGCTGAGGGGAGGAGGTGGGTGGCCACCCGAGTCCGAGCCCAGCCCGGGCCTCCCCAGCCCTGACCTCCCACGGACCTGCCCTACAGCGGCCCCGGGGGAGGCCCGGGCAGCCCACTGACCTTGTGCAGAGCAGTCCACGGTCTGGCCAGGCTTGGGAGCAGCCTCAGCGGATGCGGCAGAGAGTTTCTGGTGGTTCTCGGCAGGCACGGAAGCCACACGCTCCCCTCTCTGTTGGGGGAGAGGAGCAGTGGTCTCAGACGCACCCAGAGAACTTGCAGAGGCCGCCCGCCCTCTGGGGGCTGCGTGGGGCCGCCCTGCAGCCGGTGGGGGCGGGCAGGACCCGGGCGCGGCAGGCAGTGTGGGTGGGCCTGGACACGGCCCGTCCAGGGTGAGCTGGGCACGGACGGGGCACCAAGCCGGGGGCGTCGTGCAGGGAAGGCAGCCGAGGGCACGCAGGTCTCTGGTGCCTTTGGCCGAAGGGCCAGGCCAGGGAGTTACAGGTGTACAGGTCGTCCCTCCTGGGCTTACACCCCATTTCAGCGCCCACGGGCAGGGCCGGGCAGGGCGGGTCAGGAAGAGGGCCAGCCTCAGCCCAGCGCCTTCGAGCACCAGAGAAGGGGGCGCTGTTCCACGGCTGCTCAGAATTGGAGGCGAAGGGGGAGAAAGCAAGCCAGTAGCCGGGCGGCCGGGTGCCGTGTCCGCCCTCCACAGGGCGCCGGCGGGGCAGGCAGGGGGCCGCGCTGGGTGGCGCCCCTGCAGCTCTGGGACGCTGTGTCCCCAGCCGCCCCCGTGTAAGTGGGGGGCCGGGCCCCGGCCCCTGCCGAGGAGTCCAGGGCCAGGCCGGGCTGGGAGTCGGGGCGAGGCCCCGGCGACCCGGCCCCCGGGGCGGCCAGCAGCACACAGGCGCTCGGCACCGCGGGCCTGGGCAGCGCCGCCTCCGCTCCGGGAAGTGGCCGGGCAGCGGGGCTTCTGCAGCGTCAGCAGAGCCGTGCGCGTTTTTATCGTGCCGGGAGCACGCTGCTCCAGCGAGCGATAAGCGTTAAACCTACCGGGAGGCTGTCAGTCTCAGTTTGAGGGTTAGAAATATTGGGACGAATAATTAGATTTCATATCGTTACCACAGCGCCAATCGGAGGATCAGGCAGATTAATTTTTTTCACCCTCCTCGGCTCATTAATATTCATTAGAGACTCGGGAGGCCCAGCCCCCCCTGGCCGCGAGCTGCTGGCCAGGTCAGCGCGGCTGGGACACCCCGCCTGGCCGCTGAGCCCCCCGGCCACCCCCAGCAGGAGGCTCCGAGCCGGCAGGACCCCCGGCCTGCCCTGCAGCTGGGGTCCCGGAATGTCTGCTAACAGCAGGGTGCTGCCGGCTTTCCCTGAGTTGACAGGTGGCACGTGCTGGCCTGGGGCCCCCGGAGGACCCCTGCCTTCTGGGCCTACACACACGGCCCTGCTGACCAAAGGGGGGGCGGGGCCCCCAGGTCCTGTGCGGTGGCTGTGCCCCAGGTGGGCGTGCTGGAAGGGACGGTTCCGTGCGTGTCGATACCTCCCCGTCCTGGAGGGGCTCAGCCCACCCGCCCCCGCCCCGAGAGCAGGTGTCAGGACAGGCCGGGTTGGAGCCAACACGTGGTCCGAGTCACGGCTCCAGCAGAAGGGGCACCACCCGCTTGCAGAGAAGGGGCACCACCTGGCGGCCAGTCTCCCCCGGCCCCTCCCCTGGCCAAGGCGCCCCGGCCTCGTTGGGAGTGGTGCCCAGGCGTGCTGGGCTCCTAGGCCTCATCGCGCCGGGTCCCTGAGCCTGCCGCAGGGTGGGGGCGAGAGGGCAGAGGGGTCAGCGGAACCCCTCGGGCTGCAAGCTGGTCCTGGGCTCACAGTCACAGCGGGGGAGGCCCGGCCTAGGCCCGCGGCGTCCCGGGCGGGGAGGCGCCCACAGTCTGCCAGAGGCCACCTCTCACACCATCGCCAGGGCAGGACACCGTGGCAGCGCCTGGCCGCCTGTGGCGTTCCCCGGGGCGCACACAGCCACCCTGGTCTAGGTGGCATTTCCAGGTGGCAGCACATGACACAGGTTCTTCGGGTAAAGGTCCTGATGCGTGCGTTTCTGAATGCAAGCCACGTACCTGCATAAAACAAAAATACCCACACGTGGACACGTGCTGTGGCTTTCCGTACAGCGCCGGCGGCTGAGCAGGGGTGCCCCGGTCAGAGCAGCCACCCCAACCTTGCAGGGCAGAGCCGGGCCCGGGTTCGGCCCCCCCGCCGCGCCCCACAGTCTGTGCCTGGCCGCTCCGTCCTGTGACAGGGCTGGGCTCCCCGGGCCCAGGCCGGGTATTTGCTCTACGGCCGCAGTGGCCCGGGTGCTGGAAACCCCGCAGCCCCTCGGAAGCCGCCTCCCTGGTGAGGCGAGCACCCCCCCGCCCAGGCGCTGCAGTGGCCCGGCCTGCAGGCTGCACCGGGGACAGCATGGCTGGGCGAGGCGGTGCCAGCATGCACGGTCCCCGCTCTCCCCGCCCCCCCTCTCGAGAGAACGGAGCTGCCAACCTTCCAGGCTGACAGGCCACTTGGGGGCCGGTGTGGGAGGAACGTGTGCCCGTCCTGGCCCGTGACCCCATGGGCTGCCCCGTGACACTCAGCCGACTGCCAGGGAGGCAGGGAGAGAACACAGATCTGGGTGTGAGTCCCTGCTCTGCGGCACCCTGGCTGTGTGACCTCGACCAAGTGGTTTGACCGCTCTGGGCCCGTTTCCAGGAGAACCCGCTGTCCCCGCGGGGACAGAGCCGGCTCCCTGCTGCGTCTATCGGCAACACGGTGCCGACCCAGGAGCCGCGTGCGGGCTGTGGCCTGGCCGCCCCGCTGGATTCAGGCTCTTCCCTGCATGCCATGCGGGACCCCCACCCGGGCCCATCCTGTGCCGCCCCTGATGAGCCCCCTTCCCCCCCAGGGCCCCACCCTGACCCTGCTGCTGGAGGAGGAGCCCTGCTGGCTGAGGATGCTGCCGCAGGTCCTGGCCGAGGCCGAAGCCAACGCGGAGATCTACAGGAAGGGTTGGTATCCTGGCGCTTCCCTCGCGGCCTTCCGGCAGTGGGGGGTGGGGGGGCACTTGGCTGGCCCTGGACTGGCCCTTAAAGGGAAAGCAGCCTTCTTGGGCTGCTCGGGGCCGGGCCTTGGGTCGGGCCACCGCTGCCGCCATGCCCCCAGCGCCCTGATTACAGAGGTCGGGCCTGGGGTCTCGGGGACCTGCCGCCCTTCCTGGGCCCAGGCAGTGACTGCTCTCAGGGGCTCTGGGAGACCACCGGGGTCAGCATAGGACCCAGGCCAGGCGAGCCACAGTGCCGACTCGACCAGGGCCCCGTGCAGTCCAGCTTTCTCTGGGGGAGAGCAGGAGGGCCACATTCAGACCCAGCCACGTGGGGCCTAGGCCACATCCCCTGCCCTTCTCAGGCCTCTGTTTCTTTGTAAGACTAAAGGCCCAGCCAGGCCTGGCAGCTTCTGCTCCTGCCTCCCTGCACCTTCTAGAAGGAGTGGCCCAAGAAGGAGGAGGGGAAGCAGGAAAGGGTCCTCACCACCCCCCACCCCTTCCCGGTTCAGAGAGCTCAGGCCATCCAGACGAGACCTGGGGCTTCCACCTCCTGCCTGGGTGTGTGTGGATCACACAGCAAAGTGTGGTGCGGTCGCCCGCGTGTGTGAGGACCAGCTTGTCAGGGCAGCAAGGGCCCCTCCCTCCGCACTGCAGGCCAGGAGGCTCAGGGGGGCCCAGGAGCTGACGTAAGCAGAGTCCAGAGGGGCACGTGCCCACTGACCACAGGAAACGACACATTCCCCCGCGGGGTCCCCACTTGCCAGGACTTTCCAGGGCGGCACACAGCACGCTCTGCTGCACCCCCTGTGGAGGCCAGGCTCCGTCCTCAGGGGCAGCTCTCATTTCAGGAAGGGGCCAGAGGCTGTCAGGGGCAGGCAAGGGACACGCGCCCAGCCCGGCAGAGCCTGCGGGCAGCCCCGCGCTCCTGTCCTCACCTGGGAGCCTCCCTGGCGTGATGGAAGGACAGCACAGGTGCCGAGCCCACATCCGGGAACCAGGCCACGCTTCAGCCTTATGTGGTCCTGGGGGGACCCCAGCCCGCCCCCCACCGAGGAGTTCTCTCAGGCCCCAGACAGCAGCCGAAAGGCACTGGAAGGCCCCGGGGCTGTAAACCCAGCCAGGACGTGGGCCAGTTAGCTCAGCCTGGCCAGGCAGGAGGGGCAAGGTCCTCACGGTGCGGATGGGAGCGAGGTTGCCTGGGGGGTGGGGGGCGGCCTGCGCCTCCCTGGAGGTTTCCAGGGTAGCAGGTAAGCGGCTGGTGCCTGGGTCGTTGGTAGAGGCTGCCCCCTGCCGGCCACCGCAGGAACAGCCGCTCCTGGCGGAGCTGCGAGGAGCAGGTGAGGAGCACGGCCACCCCGGCGCTCTGCGCCCGCCCCACGGGCCACTCCTCTCCTGGAAACCAGGGCGGCCGTGCTAGCCGCCTTCAGGGCCCTCCCGCTAGACAGGGAGGGGGCAGGCCTGGGGAGCCCCCCAGTGGCCCCATCACAGAGACCGGCTTCACACAGCCACGAGCCCCGGCCTTGGCTCGGTGCCCCCTCCAGCCCCGCCCCAGGTCAGACCTCAAAGCCCTGGTCTCTGAGAGGGGGTAGGAGGGTGGGGCATCTGCTCAGAGGGCCGGCCGGTGGCCCTCCCGTCACCCAGGACTTTGCCCCTGCAGATGAAGCCCTCTGGTGCAGACTCACCAAGCCGGTGCCCGCCGGCGGATTGCTGGGGGTGCTCCTCAGTGCGGCTGAGCCCCGTGGCACCCCCAGCCACCCCGTGAAGAAGGAGCCGGCAGAGCCCGAGTGCCTGGCCCCCTGCCACAGCGACATCCAGCTCCTGCCCCAGCAGGCCGGCATGGCGTCCATCCTGGCCACAGCGGTCATCAACAGTGAGTACGCCACCGGGCCACCCCAGCTCCGTGGCAGCGCAGGGACACCCCCCAGGACCTCAAGGCCCACAAAGATTGGCTACCGCTGCGATCTAAGCAGAGGACGTGCTGTGATGGACAAGTGCAGGAGAGCTTGAATGTGGGTCCAGGAAGGGGGACGGGGGCAGGCCCCACCCCGGGAAGCCCACCCATGCTCTTCCCCACAGCCAGGCGGGAAGCAGGGCCCCTCAGAGTCTCTCGAGCAGAGGCTGTGCCCGCAGGGGCACCAGCCTGGCCCCTGGCCCAGAGAGGCCACGGCCATGGCTCCGTGTACCCCTAGGCACAGCCGCCAAGTGACAATACCCGGGGCGGCCTGTCCCTTGCTCCCAGCCAGGACGCGCTGAGCCGCACTGGACCACTTCAGCCACACTGAAGCAAGTGGTCCAGGCTCTGGGGTCACTGAGTGGGGGTCCCAGCCTGCCCCAGGGGCACGGCCACCCCAGGAGGGCACAGGCGGCTGGGGGGTGGGGGTGGGGGGACTCCAGCACAGCGCCTCTGATGGAAGGGAGGGTGGCAGCAGCTACTGTAACTGGGGTGCTTGGGCCGAGCCCAGCAGGTCGTCGCGTGTCGCGGGCGCAGCACACACAGGAGGCAAGCGTCTCCCGCAGAGAACTTTTATTCAGCAAAGGCTAGGGCCCGGCTGCCCCATCGTCCTGCCGCCAGGGGAGCTGTAGGGCTGCGCAACGGGAAATCCTGAGGAAGTCCAGCGTGATGAAGGCTTGAGGCCAGTGGAGGCAGCCAAGGCCCAGGCCACCTGGGGGCCCTGAGGCACCAGGGGCCTGCCATGCGGGGTGGGCTTGGGGCGGGGCGAGGGGGCACCAAGTACATGGCCAACTGCACGTTGCTGGGGGAGCCCGTGAGCATCCTGACCAAGAGACCTCACGGACACTACAGTGGGCCCTGGGGGGGCAGGGGCCGGGACGAGGGCAGGAGGCAGCAGCCAAGGACAGTGAGGGCCACCATGTCCTGGCCACGGACCAAAATCACCGGGGCTAAGCGAGGAGGCTGTGAGGAGGGTGTGGAGGGACACGGTCTGCATTTCTGGGACTCAGGCAGGCTCGCAGCACGTCTACACCCTGGGGCAAGTGGCCCAGGATGGGGGCTGAGCCCCCAGAGCCCTCATGAAGTGAAGTGAAGGCTTGGTGCAGGGGACGGAGAGGGTGGCCATGAGCGAGCAGGACCCCGTCCAGTCACCGAGCTTTCAGGGGAGAAGGGAAGGGCCCTCGGGGCCAGGAAGGCCACCCTACCAGGACACCTGGTGCCCACGGTGGCACATCAGGGTCGGTCAAGTCCTCGGCACAGAGGGGTGAGTCCCCCTCTCCTCCGTCCAGGCTGCTCGGATGGGCTCTGGGGAGGCCCAGGTCCTGGGAGGCTTCCTCCCCTTGCATCTGTGGCTGGGGTGTCAGAACCTCACCCTGAAACAGCAGGGGCTTTGCCACCATGCACTAGACCCCTCGCTTACACCCCCCACACGGGCCTCTCCAGCTTATGGCCTAGAAAAGCCTCAATACAGAATCCATGAGACCTGCTTTATTTCTTGAGACTCAACCCCTCTGGGCCTGTGTTCTCACCTGCGAGGCAGAGGTTCTGGAAACAGCAGGCGTCTGGGCAGGTCAGCCCCGGGGTGGTGGAACCATGACCATCCGCACTGAACCAGGGCAGGCCTCTGAGGCCCCGGACCAAACCCACCAGCCCGGTGACCCCGCTAACAGAAGAGAGGTGCCTTGAAACCCCCACACGGGAGGGAACTTGGAGGAGGAGGACTCCCCCGCTCTGCCCTGGGGGCCCAGGGTAAAGCTCAGAGAAGCGGGGGTGAGGGACGCGTGCTGCCCGCAGCCTCACCCCTACCCGGGAGGCCGCCCGGGGCAGCTCAGCTGTCGCGCCCCTGCCCACGTATTCAGAGGTTCACGCACAGGGGCTCCCTGTGCACCTGGCCACGCCTGCCTGCTCCTGTGAACACGCGTGTGTTCCTCCGCCACCGGCGCCCAGGCCTACACCATCCCTCACGCCCCCACACAGCCGCCCCCAGCAACGTCCCGCAGGCCTCCCTCAGGTGTCCGCTGGCATATGGCCACGCTCCTTCCGTGGACACCCGATGAGGCTACGGTGTGTCTTCTGGGGCTCACTGATGGGAGGCAGCATGGGGGCCAGCCTGGGGGGCTACTCAGCCCCGCCCACGCGGTCCCTTGGCATCCTGGACATCTACAGGAGAACCCAGGTTTATAAAAGGACAGAGGAGAATGGGCAGCAGTGACCAGGAGAGAAGGTCCAAGTCACAAACCTCACTTGGGATGGCGGCAGGGGGGGTGGGGGGGACAGTCAGGGCAAAGCCCTCATTGTCTGGAGGTCCACTCCCTGCCTGGACGGCGGGCAGCCCCCTTCAGGCTGAGCCCACTTCTCACCCCCGCAGAAGACGTCTTCCCCTGCAAAGACTGTGGCATCTGGTACCGGAGCGAGAGGAACCTGCAGGCCCACCTCCTCTACTACTGCGCCAGCCGCCAGACCACCGGCTCCCCCGCCGCAGCCGCCGACGAGAAGCCCAAGGAGACGCACCCCAACGAGCGCATCTGCCCCTTCCCCCAGTGCCGCAAGAGCTGTCCCAGCGCCAGCTCCCTGGAGATCCACATGCGCAGCCACAGCGGTGAGGCCCCGCCCCCCTCCCCTCCCGGGCCGCCCCGCCCCCTGTGGGCCCATGTGGTCCCTCTGCACACGGCAGGGTTGCTCCCAAAGCACGTGGCCCACCTGTGATCATCAGGATAGGATGGTCAGCTGGCGGCAGGGCCCTTGCCGAAGTCCCAGGAGACCACGGGCAAAGGAGGCAGGGCTTTAACCCACCCCCACCCCCGTCACATCCTAAGTCCCTGGGCAGCCGGGCTCCACGGCCCAGCCCTCACTCAGCCTCGTGCTCCAGGAGAACGCCCCTTCGTGTGTCTCATCTGCCTGTCAGCCTTCACCACCAAGGCCAACTGTGAGCGGCACCTCAAGGTGCACACAGACACGCTGAGCGGTAGGTGGGGCCTGGGAAGGGGATGGGGGAGGCACTCCACCCCAGGGCCCTGATACCACAGCCTGCCTGCAGGTGTCTGCCACAGCTGTGGCTTCATCTCCACCACAAGGGACATCCTCTACAGCCACCTGGTGACCAACCACATGGTCTGCCAGCCGGGCTCCAAAGCTGAGATCTACTCACCAGGGGCCACACACCCCACCGCCAAGCTCCCCGCAGGTGAGGCCCCGGGCTCCCCATGGGGACTGGGAAGGGACGGGGTTGGCACTGAGGGCAACCGGGGGTCAGTTTCATTCTTGGCCCTCCACCACCTCTACCCAGCCCAGCTCTCCCCTTCCCACCCCACCCCTCCTCAGGTCTGGCCCAGGTAGGTCCTGCTCCAGCCCTGAAGTGTGGCCCCTGGGGTCTCCCTGCAGACAGTCTGGCCAGCTTTCAGCAGCACGCGGCCCTCCATGGCCCCCTGGCTTCCACCGACCTGGGCCTGGCGCCCACCCCATCGCCAGGACTGGACAGGAAGGCTCTGGCTGAGGCCACCAATGGAGAGGCCAGGGTGGCCCCGCAGAACGGGGGCAGCAGCGAGCCTCCCACAGCCCCCAGGGCCATCAAGACAGAGGCTGTGACAGACGAGCCCGAGGCAGAGCCAGGGCCCCCGGCCGCACCGAGGACCCCCTCGCCACCCGGCCCTGCCCCTGCCGGGGTGAAGGCGGAGCTGTCCAGCCCCACACCGGGCTCCAGTCCGGGCCCTGGAGAGCTGGGGCTGGCGGCCGGCGCGCTCTTCCTGCCGCAGTTCCCCGCGGCACCCCCAGCGTCAGAAATCCTGGCCAAGATGTCGGAGCTGGTGCACAGCCGGCTGCAGGCGGGCGCCGGGGCACAGGCCGGCCTCTTCGCAGGGGCCCCCAAGGGCGCCACGTGCTTCGAGTGCGACATCACCTTCAACAACGTCAACAACTTCTACGTGCACAAGCGCCTCTACTGCTCCGGCCGCCGCCCGCCTGACGACACGCCCCCAGCGCGCAGGGCCAAGGCCCCCCCAGCACCGGTCCGTGCGCCCGCCGGCCCACCGCCCCCCGAGGCCGACTCAGGGCACGCATCGCCGAGCTCTGGGGCGCGCGAGGACGAGGCAGGGGGCGCGGCCACACCCGAGACGGAGACCGAGGCCGAGGCGGGCAGCCGGGGCCGGGAGGGCAGCCCAGGCAGCCCCAGCCCGGGCAGTGGGGCGGACGAGGACGACGACCCCCGCCGGACGCTGTGCGAAGCCTGCAACATCCGCTTCAGCCGCCACGAGACCTACACGGTGCACAAGCGCTACTACTGTGCTTCGCGCCACGACCCGCCGCCGCCGGCCCGCGCCCGCCGGGACCCCCGGGACCCCGCGCCCGCGGCCCGGCCTTGCCCGCGGCGCGCCTCGTGCGCACACGCAGGCGCCGCAAGCTGTGGCCGAGCTGCACGCGCCGGCCCCAGCCCGGCCCCCGCCCCGGCCCCGCCCCGCGCCCTCGGCCCCGCCCGAGCGCCTGCGGCGCTCTCACCCCCTGCGGGCGGAAGGAAGCGGAAGCTGGCTCGACGCCACCGACGGCCCCATCGACCTGAGCAAGAAGCCGCGGCGCCAGGCGCCTGTGCCCGCGCCCGGCCTGCCCGCCCTGGCCGACTACCACGAGTGCACGGCCTGCCGCGTGAGCTTCCACAGCCTCGAGGCCTACCTGGCGCACAAGAAGTTCTCGTGCCCCGCCGCCCCCCGCCTCCTGCGCGCCGCGCCCGAAGACGCGCCCGCCCACGCCGTCGTGTGCCCCTACTGCCCGCCCAACGGCCTGGTCCGCGGCGACCTCATCGAGCACTTCCGCCTGGCGCACGGCCTGCTGCTGGGCCAGCCCCCCGCCGGCGCCCGGACACCCGCCCCCGCCCGCGACGGCTCAACGGCCGGGAGCTGCGGGAGCCGGGCGCCCGGCGCCCGAGCCGACGGCAGCTCCCGGCCCGGCCCGCCGCCCGCCCCGTCCCCCGGGAGGCGGTGCCGCCGCAGCCCCCGCCGACGCCCCTTCCCACTCGGACAAGGGCGTCCAGACCCCAAGCAAGGGGACGCCAGCGCCCGCGCCCCCCGGCAGCCACAGGTACTGCCGCCTGTGCAACATCAGGTTCAGCAGCCTGTCCACCTTCATCGCCCACAAGAAGTATTACTGCTCCTCGCACGCGGCCGAGCACGTGAAGTGAGCGGCCGCCACACTACAGACGGAGGCCGCGCGCGGGGGCTGCCGCACCGCGCCGCCGGGACTATTGGCACTTAATAAAGAGGTTCAGTTTGATGAGCACAGTAGTGGAGCCACCGAGTTGTCTGAGCACAGGGGCCCTGGGGGTGGGGGAAACGCGCGGGGCCTACTCTGTGGGTGTGGTCTGCGCACCCAGCACCACCGTGAGCTCACGCATGCGCCCCTGCAGCCCACCATGAGCAGGCCCCCAGCCAGAGTCTCGGGGTTCGTGGGGCTCCAAGCGGGACCCGACCCCAGGCCAGTCTGATGCCGCAGCACACCCTGGTAAGAGCTGCCCTCCGGGATGCCAACAGGGGAGGCCGAAGCTCTGTGGTCGCCAGGGCTGGTGGGGAGAGAAGGGATGATGATGCGTACCTGCGAGGGGGGGGGAGGGAAGAGAACCAAGGCCACTGCAATCAGGGGGCCCCAAATCCTGCAGTGGGGGCGTCGCATGGCAGCTGGGGTTGCTCAGCAACGTGTGGGCCAGGAGCCCCCACGCAGTGTGCGGCGCCGGGGCCGTGAGAACCGCACAAGGCAAGGTGGGACCCGCAGGGTGCTGGGCCAATCCCAAGCAGCGCCCAGCCACGTCTTGCCAGTTTGCGGCTGGGTGGCTGCCGGCGCCCTGCAGCCTGGTGTCCCTGCTGGAGAACCCCCATCGGCCCTTCCCCACCCTTGCTTGAAGCAGCAGCCTTTCCTCCAAATACGGTTTCACCCAGCAGCCTCTGGCGGAGAGATGCGAACTCTGACCTCTGGCCTTCCCGCGTCCAAGGTGCTTCCTGCCACCTGCCCAGGCTCACCCTGCCTGCGCTAGGCACGTTTCTCTGCCACCCAGCCCTTGTGCGGCCAAGGAGCCTGTGTGGGCAGCGGCGTGCGCAGGCCCCTCCCAGGTCCTGGGGACACGTGCGGGACGGGACAGGGCTGCTCAGCCCAGGGCCCTGCGGTCGGAGCTCCCACCCCTCGCAGGGCTGGCTCTAGGGAAGCCGGTTGAGGGAGGGTCCCAGGGGAGCCAGCAGCCTCCCTCGAGGACGCCCTGGCACCTGCCACCCTGGGCTGGGTGGGGCGACGCCCACGACCCCTCCGCCCGGCTGCTCATTTGCACTGTTGCGCATGAACTTGCATGGAGATCTCCAGAGGCCTCGCCTCCAAGTCAGACCACCGAGCGAAGGCAGACGTTACCCGTGTCCGCGTATACTGTCATTAAAAAATTAAACCTAATGCAGAATGAATGCCACGGTGTGCGCATTGTAAAACGTGTTAGAAGGGTGCTGGGGAATGCCAGGGGCGCGGCTTCTGACGAAAACGCAGGCTAGGAGGGGAAAGCAGCAGCACAGACGGCGAGATGGAGGGGCAGGCACGCAGGAGCCGGGCCGGGGCCACACCGAAGGGGCCTTGGTGTCTGCCTGGGGGGGGGGGGGCTGTGCTCCCTCCCCTGAAGCCGGGCTTGGTGCCTCCGGGCAGCACCACACGCACCTCCTTAGGGTCCTGCCCGTGGGTCCTGGGTCACATCACCCCCACTGCTCTCCCAGCACAGGCCCGTGTGGTCCAGTGTCCCCAGTCCCAGGCGCTCCCCCCATTCCCCCTCACCCCCCTCACCCACTGCTTCCAGACCGACTGGGGCGCCTGGCAGGCTCTCCCTCTGGGGACTGCTGTCCCCATGCCTCCAGTCACACCCTGCCCGACAGACCAGCCACCGCCCCGGCTGCCACGGAGCTTCCCACCGTGGTGCTCGGGTGGGCGAGCGGCCACTTGGCCTGATGCCCCGCCGCGGGCTTTCAGGCGCTCCTGCCACAAAGAGGTGGCCCCCAGGCCCCGGTCCACCAGCACGCCCCACGGCATGCTCTGGCTGGCACCTCGCCGGCCAGGGTCTGCTCCCCGGGGAGGGCTGCCCCTCACGTCACACACCTCTCAGCTTAGGGACCTGGCCTGACCCTCCAGCCTGACGCCCTGTCATTTCCCCCACAACGGGGGTCACTCTTAGGACCCTGCCCCCTCGCCCCTCCCCCCACAGGCACGCTGCCTGAGCACCTGCCATCTGTCCTGGCACTGGCGGGGGCACGCAGGCCGCTGATGTCACAAGGGATGAAAGACCAGCAATCAGGTGAGTGAGCCCCAACACCAGCCCCATCTGTCCACACCCGGGGCGCCTTCCAGATCCTGATCCCGCTCTTCTGCTGGCCTCCCGCCTTCACTGCCCCCCGCACCTCACCAACTGCTTCTCCCCGGAGCCGGCTGTGACCAGGCGGTGCCCTACCACAGGTCCTTGGCACATGCTGCACATGGCCCCATCCCCTCCTAACGGGCCATCCACCCAGGCCATCGCTATCCACTGTCCCTCGCATCCCACTGACCATCGCCGGCTGCCGGCACACCCAGTGTGGGGGAGGGGAGAGCCTGACTCTAGGAATTGCTGCTGGCGGACACCCCTGACGCCAGGGGTCAGCAGTGCCTGGTTTCCATGGGCCAGCAGGTTGGGCAACAGGAGCTTGCTGCCCTATCGGGGGCTCCAGCCCAGCCCAGTCTGACAACCCTGAGTCCCCCCAGCAGGGGCAGGGAGGAGCTGGAGGGAGACAGGTGGGGTGGGACGGAGCACGGGAGGGGAGGGCCCAGGCTGGGGCAGGGCCTCTGGGGAGGGGAGCACCGGAGAAGGCGGGCCACGTGGGAGGTATGGCTGGGGGACTTGCCGTGACATGAGCGACCCCTGTGCTGGGCGCATACACACCCTCGGCCGGCCAGCCTCCCATCTGCCGCCAGGGGCGCCTCTGAACCCAGGGCCCCAGCCCTGCCCGTGGGCCCAACCCCTCACTGCAGGCAGCAGCTCCCTGTGCCCCCCCTGTGCAGCCAGAGCCAGCCTCTCTCTCCTCCAGCAGCCACCCCGCCGTCGCTGGGGGCCGGAGAACACCCCTGAGGCAGGGCCCTCCCTGCAGGGCTGGAGCGGGCCCTGGCCCGGGAGTCTGCTCCCAAAGAGCCTTCTCTGCAGGTCTGAGTAATGCACACACGGCAGGTGCTCAGAACCGGCTAGCCCCTTTCTTCTTAGCCTGACAGGGGCCTTTGTCACGCAGGCAGGGAGGTGGCAGGGAGGGGACAGGCCCAGTGTCAGCCCTTAGAAAACTGGGGTGGGGCGATGAGGCCACCCCGCCCTCCACAGAGCCCACACGTCCCAGCACCCCAGCCTGCGGCCATCATCGGCTGAGCCTCCAGAAGCCCCGTCGACCAGCATAGTGCGGGGCGGGGGGGACAGCAGCTCCACCCACAGGCCTGGAAGGGAGGGACCCCCTAGGCCGAGTGGGGCGCCCCTCCCATCCCGAAGTACAGTCTCCGCAGGAAACAGCCTCCTAAGCCTCCAAGCACTGCTCATCGAGCTGTTTGAGGTGCCAGAGTGCACTTCCTGCCCGTTAATGCCCCGCGGGCATTAACACCCCCCACCCCTGTGGGTGTTAGACGCCAGACCCCGTCAGGGTAGCCAAGACCCTCTCAAGGCCTCACCGTGTTGGTTAACGGCTGGGATCTGCTGGCGGCCACGCCACCGGAGAGCGGGCTCCTGGACAAATGTGCTCGTACGGGGGGGCGGGGCCTCCCTCCCCCCACTGCTGGGTTTGCAGGCGGCTCTGGGACAGCGGGGGGCTCGCTCTCAGGGAGCAGCGGCTCCTGCAATCACAAGTGTGGCCGTGGCCCACGGCCTGTCACTGCCCACCTAGTGGCTGTCACACGCGTCCCCAGACTGTACAGGGGGCATCGTGACGCAGACCTAACGGCCTGAGCACCTGGTGCCCGTACCACCCAGCCGGCCCGGGGAGGCCACACGCTCCCGGGTGCAGAACAGACACAGAAGCGGCTTGAACGCCGCCACCGGCCTCCGCGTGTCCGCGCACCACAGCCCAGGGGCCCTGCTGCGACACCGCCAGGGAAGGCCGGCCACCAGGGCTGTCCACTGCACACCTTCCCGAGGTCAGAGGCCAGATCAGTGGAAGTTAACAGAGAACTAGAAACTGAAACTCGAAACTTTATGCATACCGAGACCCAAAATATTTTACAAGCTTTGTTCAGCAGGAGGAATACAGGGGGCCGACGGGCTGGCTGTGTGCAACAATTATGCGCCGCAGAAGTGCAACGACGTGCCATACTTCCAAGGACTCCAAACATATAACCTTGTACAACCACAGAATCCGAGGAGCAAACTTCTCAGAGACACAGGTGACCTGGAGGGCCCTGCCAGGGCTGCCCAGCACCCACCTCGCCAAGACCATTGGAATCAAAGCGGAGGCTTCCCAGTCACGGGAGAGCCGAGCCCCTCAAGGCACAGGGCAAACCCCTTGCCCCGCTCACGAGGGCTGCTGTGTGAGACCCACCCAGTCTGTGACTGCCGCACAGGCCCAAAGCCACGCCAGGTCACTGTGGTCTCCCGGGTCTGTCACTTCTTCCACCATAGCAACCCAGATGACCCGAAGCCATCCCCAGCACGGAGGGGCCCCGCCAGCCCCAAACCCAAGAAATTCCCAGCAGCCCTCAGACCAACACTTGGGATTCCATCCTTAGCTGCTCTCTGGTCAGGCCCGTGGCCAGCAAGGCAGCTGACCCCCCGCCCGTCCTCAGCTCAGCCCAGACAGAACCCTCCCAGACCAGGAGCACAGAACGCATTCTGAGGACAGGACTTGTTCCTTCAAGCGTATCCCCCACCCCAGTGACGAGCCCGCGAGGCCCATCCGTGGGCCGCTGTCCCCACAACAGGCACAGCTCCAGCTACCTGCTCCCAGAGGGCAGAGCACAGAGCACGGCGGGCGGAGAGGAGAGCCAGCCTGATGCCCGGCCGCTTATGGGTCAGCGGGGAGTCTGCCGCCACAGCCCATGGCCTGCCCCCCGCCCTCGGCCAACACACGCTACATGGTTTCTGAGCCCGTTAGTGGGGACATGGCACCCCCTGCCTGTGACCACGGTGGCCACAGCCGCCTGGGTTATCTCGTGGAGGGAGCACTGTAGCAGGAGCTCCTCAGACCCGTGGCTGGGGCTGCATATCCCTCTGTTTTTCCAGGCGTCCTGAATGTCACCGCACAGTCCCCCAGGGGCCCCTGCCGCGACATCGGCTTGCAGGCAGACTTCTAACCCTTAACAACGAGAAGGCAACCCTGGCTCCCCGCAGCTGACGTGGGAGCCCCTTATCACGTGGAGATACGAGCCAGGGCCAGAGCAGCCACTTCATTAGGTCCCGCTTGAAACAGAGGCGGCTGTAGGCCACACGGGAGTCACATCCCGACACTCCAGGGTACGCCAGGGCTGGCCCGTGAGCGAGCGCAGAGAGGCCTCAGCAGCGCCGCTAGCAGGGCAACGCGGGGCAACGCACGCAGCTGCGGGTTTGAGCACAGCAGCAGGTACAGGAGAGCGGGTGACGGGGCGGCGCGCCCACCGCAAGCTGCCGGCACCCTAATCCGCGGGACCTGAGGACGCTGCCTACTCAGGAAGGGGGAATCAAGGTTGCTGGTCGGAGGACCGTGATGTGGGGAGACCGTCCCTGAGGGACAAGCACGCGCAAGCCCTGGGGGAGCTGTCTGGGTCAGACACAGGAGCGAGCCTCCCGGGGACCCAGGCCCGGCCGGGAAGGGAGGAAGCCGGCCACACGGTGGGGGCTACTGTGCCGTATCTGAGCCCAGACGCACGCAGACTCCACGTTCCCGCCCGGGGTTCCCTGAGGCAGCAGTGAACCGGAAGCTGCCTGGAATCCTACAGTGGACAGAGCTCAGTCGTGCTCCCCCCGCCCCCCATCCCACCCCCTGCTCGCCCCCCCTCACCCCCCCCAGCCACGAGCTCTCCCTGCAGGCATCTGCAGCCCCAGAGCCGCCATCCAATCCTCATCCCCCTCAGCTGGGAACACCGAAGGTGCCTCCCCTGGGGGGGGCGCGGGGGCAGACAGAAGCGCCCCCCAAGATGCTCTGTGCTTGGATCCGAAGGTGTGGGGGGCACGCAGCCCACAGCAGCAGCAGGGCCAGCTGACTGGCCGGACACTCCAGCCACCCGACGGGGGACGGGGGGCAGGAAAAGGAAGCGCTGTGTCCACCTGCCTTCCCATCCGTGTGTGTGCTCAGAGGGTGCCCCAGGGGACCCAAGGGAGGCCCCACACCCCTCCAGATGCCCCACAGCTACAGGAACACGGCGGGCGCAAGGAGCGGACCGCGGCACAGGTGCCGGTCTTCCTTCCCCTGCGCTCCCTGGAACAGAGCCCAGTTTGGGTGGAAAACGTCGCTCATGAAGCAGTAAGAATTACAGACCCCACGGAATCTCTACGTCGCCGTCTCTTTGGCGATCCGCGTGCCGAACCAACCGGAAGTGCACAGCGGCCTCGTCAGGGAAAAGCCCCGGGCACGGGCCGAGTACCGAGCCCCTGACGGGTGTGGGGACTGTGGCTGCCTGAGCTGAGGGACAGGGGACAGGGGCCCGCGCTTATCCAGACGTGCGGAGCAGGGAGTCGTTTCCGAGAACGTGAGGGGCTAGCCTGCTCCTTCGATGAGGGCAGGTGACAGTGTCTGCTGAGCCTGGGCCTTCCTGGGAGAGGCCGAAGCTGGAGAAGCCTCGAATCACTGAACAGCTTCTGGGAGTGTGAAGCTTCGCTGACACGACGGGAAAGAACAGCAAAGAATGTTACGTTTTCTGTTTTTATGTTGTGAGATGAAGACGTTTCCCTCTGGAAGCCAGGGGCCTGTGCACAGGATGCTACAGAATCACACGTGGGTAAGAGTCACCGCCCGGAGCAGACAGATGCGGGGGAAGGACCGATGGCGGTGGCTTCTCTTTGGAAAATGATGGAGTCCGGGAGACAACAAAGTCACGCTTATAAAGAAGGAAAGAAAACCAAATGCCGTCAACCCAGGATTTTAGATCCAGTGAAAAGGTCCTTCAAGAACCAGACCCAAATCATCGTTTTGCGACACACAAAGGCGGGAAGTGAGTTTATGAAGCTGTTCGTGGAAGGAAAGTGAGGCCCGTGGGAACGTAAAACCCAATTCTCCTCCTGCCTCAGACTGTGTGCTGCCCTTGCAGGACGCACCCCCATTTCAGAGCAGCCAAGCCCACAGCAGGAGCCCACCACCCGCAGATGCAGCCGTCACCGCCCTTCCCAGGGGTCTCCGCTCTCATGGACAGGAGACCGGGGCTCAGGGAGGTGAACGCGCACTGTGGGGGAGTCGGGACGCCGTGACCCTCACCCAGGGAAAAGATCAGCACCCTTCCTACTCAGGGAAGCCGGGTGTGACAGTGCGCAGAGGCGGCGCTGAGGAGGAGCTCGGCTGGAAGCTGGCCCTCGCCGCCGGGAGCAAAGCTGACCGCTCTGTGGAGGAGAGAACCAGACGGTCTGGCAGGGCTGCCTGAGTCACCGAATTGTGGGAACCTTCGGAGGCTGAACCGCTGGGCACTTGGCTCCCCCGGGATGGGCGTGGCTGGAGGGCCACGGGGCCTGGGGCCACAGGAAGCCTCTAACTCCATCTTCTGCACGGCCCCCTGGGGTGCTGGGAGTGGGGACACAGGACCCGAAGTCAGCCCGGACGAGGGGCTCTGCATCACCTGCTGCTGAGCCTCTCCGCACACGTTCCCCCTCCCCCCGATGCGTGTCCTGGGGCCAAAACCACAGAGGTGTGTTTTCTCCCAGCTCCAGGGGCCGGAGTCTGAACTGAAGGTGCGGGCACGGCCGCCTCACCCCATAGGCTCCAGGCCTCTCCTCCCAATGGCCAATGGCCGTCACGCCTGGTGCCCCCCGGCATGCAGACACATCACTCGGCCTCTGCCTGTCCCTTCAGGGGTGGTCCCTTCTGTGCCCCTCCACTTTCACTGGACCTGGGGCCACCCTCATCACGGATGACCTCACCCCAATCCTTCCTGCAGTCACGTCTGTGAAGCTCTATTCCAAATAAGGGCCCATCTGAGGCTCCAGGTGGCCGTGAACTTGGGAAGACACCATGCCACCTGCTAGTCCCCGAGGCCCCGCGAGGAAGGAGCCTCCCCTGCTCCCCGGGGACCTTCGAACTTGGCAGGAGGCCACGCCTTTGCAAATGGACACCCTCCAGCCAGTCCTTGGAGACCCTGCTGCGGATGACCCGCCAGAGCGTGAGCATGGCACGCCAGGCCGTGCGGGTGGCTGAGCCCTCACACCCACACTCGTGGACACAGCCACGGCACAGCAGTAGGGACGTGGGGAGAGGTCTGAGGCCTCCTCGACACCAGTGGTTTCCAAACCCTGCTCCCAGGGCCCTGGTGGTCAGTGGGGCACTGCGGGGACCCTGGGGAGGGGGAGGGGGAGGCGGGTCTGCTCAAGAACGGCTCTGTCTTCCCGCTGCCCACAAGAGATGGCGCATGGTTTCCCTTAAGGAGGGTGCCCGCAGCTGGCAAAGGTGAGAACCGGACGGGCCACTCACTGGCGAGCGTCAGGTGCACAGAATGGCGGTCTCCGCCTTCCGTGAGGCCGCTCACGGCCTGGACCTCGTGGGTCATCCTGGCCGCCCTTCAGCGCGGACCCCGCATGCGGACGACACACCTCGTCCTCGCTCTTTAGCTGCTGGAGTGACGCTGACACAAACGTCCACGCGCAAGTGCTTGTGTGGCCGCGTGTCAGGTTTGGCCTGGTGGACCGCCGGGTGGGGGCCTGCTACCCCCTCGACCCCGCAGCTGCGTCTGACCTTCTCCTCTCGGCGGCTGCTCATGCAGGCCTGCCCCGGCTCCTCCTCCCCGCCGCCGCTCTGACCTGCGGTTCCCGACGGGTGGTGACGGGAGCGCCTTCTGTCCCTGTCCCTGCGTGATCTCTCGCTCGTCCCTACGATCCTACGTTCACTTTGAAGGTGAGAAAACAGACACTGAAGATCATCAGCGTCTAAAAGTCACAGGAACGACTCTGGCCTCAGACACCCCGCCGTCCCCACCGCGGCCCCTCCCAGCGCCCGACTTCAGGCGAGCGTCTGCAGGGCCCTCCGTGCCCTCTCCAGCCCCGCAGGTACCGAAGGAGCAACCTCGTCCGCCTCTGTGGTCAGAGGGCAAGTCGGGCCCCAGAAGCCACGGGTGGAGACTGCTCGGCGATGGGAGTGGACACCGAGCAGAGCTGGGACACACCTGTGCCCACAGACAGATTCGGGGTGGGCTCGGGGGGACAGGAGAGGAAGACGTCACGGCAGACAGGTGACCTCGGCGGGGCCTCCGTGGCCTAGGGGAGCGAGCGCCAGTCCGAAGGCTGCCTCCCTGAGCCTCCCACGCATGGTCTGTAAAGTGGGAGAGGCCCCCTGGCCCCACAGGCACTGCCACCGGGGCCACAGCACGCTGGCTCCAACCACACCCTCCCAGCTCAGTGGCAGGCAGACCGTCATCCTCAAAGGCCACTGTTCCAGGACAGCACCCATCACTTCCTGCCCCTCGGCTGCCCCAGGACCCAGAAACTTCCTCCCGCTTGGCATCAGCTGCGGGGCCCTGGGACCCTCCCTTACCTCGGCTCAGAGCAGGACCACTGCTCGGCTGACCCCTGAGCGCCCGGGGCCTGGGGGTCTGCCTGCCCACTGCCCCGTATCTGGCCGCCCACCCCGGGACCTCCAGCCGGCCCACGGCCTGTCCGCAGGGGTCGGCACTGGGTCTCAGAGTTGGACACTGGAAAGGACAAGTTCCCAGAGCAGGATCCTCAGACCCTGGAAATCCACAACCCAGAGAATGGTCAGCAGCCACTCTGGGTTTACATGGGCCCTGACCTGTCACTTTTGTTTTTCCAGACTGTTCGATCATTTTGACTTCCCAAAAACACATTTTAACACCGAAAATATTAGGAAGACATAACTCAGAAGAGAAGACAATTTCTCATAAGAAGGTAAGTCAGCTTTGTGAGGTCCCCAACCTTTCTTTTCCTCATTTCGCTGCAGGGGAGATGCTCCCACGGAAGCACAGGTCTGTGGGTCGGGGTTTGGGAACATGTGACCCCTCTGAACGCTTGCAGGCGCCACCTGGTCTTAGAGAAGAGGAAACAGAGGGTCCGAGTGGTTAAAGGCGTGGTCAGCGGCAGTGCCAGGCGGGACGCCCCCTGCTGCTCCAGCTGCATCACCACTGGGCAGACAAATCCCGCCGCCTGGAGCCGGAAGCCACGACTGTCACGCGACAAAGAGGAGGTACCACTCGGGGTTTCAAAATGCGCTAAAACCCCAGAGCAGAACACCGTCAGGTTCTCGGCCTGAACCAGGTCCCGGGTCAGCGTCGACTGCACAGAGCAGTCGTCGCGAGGACCGCCCTGCAAAATGCCGCGGCTGTGACCTGCCAGGCACTCCACCACGTTAGGTGCTCAGGGGCTCAGGGCTGGGGACACGCGGCGGAGCAGCGGCGGGACTGCCGGCCGCCGGGAGCGCGCTTCCCACCCCGCCGGCGCCTCCACGGTGCCCCAGGGGAGCACAGGCAGCCGGCAGGCTCCGGGGCCAGGGCGCCCGCAGGCGCTGGAGACAAACCGCCGCCCGCGGCCCGGCCGCCGCGTGGCCCTGTCTTGCGGCAGCTGCAGGACACGCACCGAGGCCCTGTCACTTCAGACGGCGCAGCACCGCTCCCCGCACGCACGCTCCACCCCTGCACCGGAGGGGCTGCACTTCCGGTCGGTCGTCAGGCCAGAGCCCGGCCCCTCGGCGGCCGCAGGGCAGGGGTGTCGCTCGCCCCGCCGGGGCCTCACACCGCCACCTGAGGGTTCGCGCTCCGCGGAGCGTCACCCCCCCTTCCCTACAGCCACACCCGCTACCAAAGGCGACTTAAATGCCCTTGGAGGTGACAGTCTTGTCCAAGAAGCCAGGGGACCACACGTCTCTCCAGCCACAGTCGGCGGGGGCGGGGGCGGGGGGAGGGGGCGGGGCTCCAGCCCCTGCGGGAAAACAGATGTGGGCGGAGCGTCGTGCCGAGCACACGTCCATCCCCACTTGGGAGGAACGGGCTTGGCTGGGGGGGGCGGGGCGGGCAGCCCCGGGGTCGGGCTCCACCAGCAGGCGGGGTCTGGAGGGACCCCGCCTGGCGGAGTGGGATGGAAGGCCCGGCTGCAGGACCTCTGCCTCATTCCAGAGGCTTCTCTCCCCCTCCTCAGCTGGGGGGTGGGGGTTCCTTCAGCCGGCCTCACAGGGCAGTTCTTCCCCAGTGAAAACCCCAGGGTTTCTAGAGACATCTGCTCAGGCTGGCCCGGCCACTGCCCCCAGAGGGACAAAGTTCTCCATCCCTCGCTGGCCGGCCGCTGTCTGCACCCACAGGAGCCCCACACACCATCCAGGCCGGCCTCGCCCTGGGGGCTCATCTGGAGCAGGTGACAAGGTGCCCAGGGTCCCCTCGCCCGCCCCCAGACAGGCCCCACCAGGACAGGCGTGCCTGCCCCTCTCGGACGGTGCCAGCGTGGACAAGGGAAGGACTCCCACTGTCAGCCGGGTCTGTCCACCCCGCACGGGCCCCGGCTCCCCCGCCAGTGCCCCACTTCCTCCCTCCCAACCCTGCCTGCTGACCACCCCCCCACTGCCTGTACCCCCTCCGCGAGCCTCATCCCCGGCCGGTCAGATGCCCCACAGCCTCCCCCCGGGCAGCGTCCCTGCTTCCTCCACCTCCTTCCGCAAACACTGACCTTCCCCGTCCCCCTGAACTTCGGCTGGACGGAGCACAGAGCCCCTAAGCAGAATTTCGTCCAAATTTCCGCTTTTCTGTTCCAGATCTAAATACTTCTCCTCTGTCCTTCTTACCCTAGAAGCTCTCTCTGTCCCTGCCTCCCATCTCCCCGTGCCCTCGCAGCCCCTGGCCTCACCTGCTGGGGGGGCAGGGCATCCGGAAGACGCCCCCCCCACTGTCTTCCGTATCATCCGGTCTCCCTGGACCCGGGGCAAGGGGCACATGGCTCAAACCACAGTTCGTGGACACCTGCCGCCTTGCGTCCACCAAGCAAGGGGACGAGCCACAGCCTCAACACACAGCGTCTGCAAAGGGGACCCGTGGGGCCACCCCCTGCTCTTGGGGTAGCTGGCTCTGGCCCCAGGGCAGAGGAGGTGACCACATGCCCCCGCACAGCACATCTGACTCCCCCCCCACCACCGGTTACAAACACCGTTTAGCGTAGTGCAACACACAGAACGAAACTGACGCCTTTAGCGGCGAAGAGCGCGCAGTCTGGGGACGGGGTGCAGCCACACGACGCTCCCATCTTCCCAAACTCTGTCCCCATTAAACCCTAACGGCCCCCGGCGCCCCCATCTGTTTCTACATGAAGGTGACCCCTCCAAGGACCTCGTGTGAGTGGGACCCACCGCGTCCGTCCCGTCCTGATGGCTGACGTCACCGAGCATGTGCCCCGGGCCCGTCCACGGTGTAGCGGGTGCGAGGAGTCCGAGTAAACCCGCCGGGAGCACGGGCCACGGTCTGCTTGCCAACTGATGCAAAGATGGACACTCGAGTTGCCTGTGCCCTTCGGCTGTTGTGAGCAACGTGGCTGTGCACACGGGGTGCGGACTCCCCCGGGACCCTGCTTCCAGTCCCCGAGGGTGCGGCCCGCAGCGGGTCGCTGGCCGCGTGGTAATTCTGTTCCCGTTTTACTTGCTTAGGAGACAGCACACTGCTTTCCGCGGCAGCTGCACCGTTTCACGGTCCCTCGCACCCGGCAGCCATCCTGACGGCCGCGGCTGGGACCCCAACGCCCAGCCGTGCGCTCAGTGGCTGCTCACAGGTCTTCTTCAGAAAAACCCGGATTCAAGTCCTTCGCCTGTTTCCGCGTCAGATGCTTGGTTCTGCTGGTGGGCTTTGCTCCTCTGTGTTCTGGGTACTAATCTCCGGTCAGTATACGGTTTTCTCCCTCTGCCGACTGTGACCGGGAAGCCTGCCTTGGACCCTATAGATGCAGCAGCGAGGCCCTATGCTCAGGCAGAGAGGGGCTCCCTCGGGACAAGCGGGCTTTCCGGTCACTACCAAGGCGCCAGGGTCCCTGGGGCCCCGCTGTGGAGCCCCCAGCCCCACCGACAAGAGCACCCTGTTTCACACAGTGCTTCACACCAGAACCTTCTTCTCTGACCTCACAAGGAGGCCAGATCTTCGTCTCTGTGGATTCTCATCCGTTTTATGTTAAAAGCCCCCCATGTTCACGAGCCCAGCACAGGCCAGGCTGCTACCGAGCACCGTGTACAGCCTCTTTCAAGGGCCCCCAGGTCGGCTCCTGCTGTGAGCCTGACCTACAGGTAAGGACGGCGCAGCTCACAGGGCTCAGGTAGCTTGTCACCAGGCACACGAGTGGACATGCGGGGCCCAGCCTGAGCCGAGCACTCCACTGGAGAGAGACTGAGGCACACGGGCCCCCGGAGGCCCTGCGTGCCTGCTGAGGGCCGAGTGCTCTCCCCCTCCTCATAATCTCCCACCGCGGAGCACAGACCCTGGGGTGGGCTCGGATCAGAACCTGCTCTGCTGATTCACTCTCGCTGTGGGCGGCGGGGTAGCAGCCCCTGAAATAGATCCTCACTGGGCGCCTGGGGGCTCAGTCGGTTAAGCGTCCGACTCCTGATTTTCGCTCAGGTCATGATCTCAGTTTCTGAGACTGAGCCCTGCATCCGGCTCTGCGCTGACGGCCCAGAGCCTGCTTGGGGCTCTCTCTCTCCCTCGGTCTCTGCCCCTCCCCAGCGTGCACACACGCTCTAGGTCCTCTCTCAAAATAAATAAACATTTAAAAAAGTAATAAATAAGATAGAACCCGCAAACGTCACGAAATCAGAGATCTTGTGGCAATTCTCCTGGATTCTCTGGGTGGACCCAGTGTCACCTCATGTCACAGGAGGTAGGGGGACACGACACACACAGCAGCCGAGAGGCCGTGTGACCACAAAGGCAGAGGCTGGGGGCACTTGGCCACACGCCGGGGGTGCCCGGAGCCCCCAGGAGCCGGAAGGGGCAGGGCCAGAGGCTGGGGGCACTTGGCCACACGCCGGGGGTGCCCGGAGCCCCCAGGAGCCGGAACGGGCAGGGCCACCCTCCCCAGGGGGGAGCCCGGCCCTGTGACACTGGATTCCGACCCAGGGATACTAATGTCAGACTCAGGCCTCCAGAACGGTGAGGTTCTCCATTTCTGCTGTTTTAAGGCCCCCAGTTCGCTGTCCTTTGTCTTCGCGCCCCTGGACAGAGGCGCTCACTCGCTGCCTTACCACAGAATGAGTTTTGGAGGTGCTGACCGAGTCGGCGGGAACTGCTAGCAGCTCATGGGGACAGTTTGGCCTCTGACTGCTGTTAACTAAGCTTGAGCTAGAAACACCCTGCAGTGACGGGAGCCGGGGCTGAGCCCCCAGGCCCCCCCACCCCTGGCCTCAGAGTCCAGCTCCAGGGACATGTCAGGGGCAGACGGGAGCGGCCACCCTCTGCCAGCCCCAGGAGGACCAGGAGCCCTGCTGACACTCAGGGACAACAAAGCCCACAGCAGACGCCTCTCAGTTGCTATGGAGACACAGCACTGCCAGCATCCCGGGTTTGGAGGGGTCTTGCCATGATGGACGCTGTCCCCTGAGCACCAGGACAGCCAGGCCCAGACCAGCTGTAGGCGACCTTGGGCCAGTCCCTTCCTGCCTCAGTTTCCCTGCTATGAAATGAGAGTTCATAGCAGAGCTGAGTGGCCCTCAGCTGGTGGGCAGGGCCCCGGGCGGGGGCCGTGCCTGCGTGGCGGCCACAGGCGCAGGGCCGTGTCCATGCCAGCCCTCCCTACGCCTCATGGACCTTCTTGCTCAACCACATCGGGTGGCGCTCACGGTTGACTTTTTAAAAGTTCAAAATCTTGGGGCGCCTGGGTGGCTTAGTCGGTTAAGCGTCCGACTTTCGCTTAGGTCATGATCTCGGTTCGTGGGTTCGAGCCCCGCGTCGGGCTCTGTGCTGACTGCCAGCTCAGAGCCTGGAGCCTGTTTCAGTCTGTGACTCCCTCTCTCTCTGACCCTCCCTTGCTCAAGCTGTCTCTCTCTCTCTCTCTCCTAGAAATAAATAAAACATTAAAAAAAAAAAAAAAGTTCAAAATCTTGCTCACGCTGTCTCTCTCTCTCTCCTAGAAATAAATAAAACATTAAAAAAAATTTTAAGGGCGCCTGGGTGGCTTAGTCGGTTAGGCGTCCGACTTTCGCTTAGGTCATGATCTTGCGGTTCGTGGGTTCGAGCCTCGTCGGGCTCTGTGCTGACTGCCAGCTCAGAGCCTGAGCCTGTTTCAGTCTGTGACTCTCTCTCTGACCCTCCCTGCTCACGCTGTCTCTCTCTCTCTCTCTCCTAGAAATAAATAAAACATTAAAAAAAAATTTTTTTTTTAATAAATAAAAAATAAATAAAAGTTCAAAATCTTTGAAGAGTGGAGAAGACCGGGGTGTGCAGAGGAAGCAGGCGAGGACAGAGGGTTTGGAGTCTGGGGAATGTCAATGGGAGCACATAGCTCTGGGACCTTCCTCTTTGGCCATCAGCAAAGCAGGGGCCATCCCACCCACTGAGCCACGGGGAGGGACACAGGAGCACAGGCCCCGTGGGAACGCGAGTGGGACTGATTCGTGTTGTGAGGCTCTGACTCCCAAGGACAGAGGGCGCTGTCGGCCAGAAGTGGAGGCAGGCGGATCCCAGGACCAGTGTCCCAGAAGGACGGGGCCAGCTGGGACTTCAGGGCACAGCTCGGAGCCACCAGGGGCCCGCAGGCCGGGCGCGGAGGCCAGCCCCCTGCAGGACTTTGAGCACAGGAAGGCTTCCTTCCTCTTTTTGAGTGAAATTCACGAGTGCCCGTTAAAAGTGAACAGTCCGGCGTATTTAGCACACTCCCCATGCTGTGCAACCAGCACCTCCCCCTCCGTACAAAACGTTCTCCCCCCCCGGGGCACCTGGGTGACTCAGTCGGTTAAGCGTCCGACTTTCGCTTAGGTCATGATCTCGCGGTTCGTGGGTTCGAGCCCCGCGTCGGGCTCTGTGCTGACTGCCAGCTCAGAGCCTGGAGCCTGTTTTAGTCTGTGACTCCCTCTCTGACCCTCCCCTGCTCACGCTGTCTCTCTCTCTCTCTCCTAGAAATAAATAAAACATTAAAAAAAAATTAAAAAAAAAAAAAAAAACGTTCTCCCCCCAAGGGAGACCCCGGCCCCTCCCCGACCCCTCCCCAGCCCTGGTAACAGCCAATCTGCTTTGTGCCTCTGTGGTGGCCTCTTCCGGGTGTTTCCTATGAATGGCATCAGCTACCAGGTGGCCCTCTGTGACTGTCTTCCGTCACCCCACACATTTCCCAAGTTCATCCCTTTATATGGCTGAGTGGTTTTCCATCCCAGGGGCGGACCCTGCTGCGTATTTTGTGTGTCCACTCCTGTCCCTGTGGACCCCTGGGCTGTTTCCACCCTTCGGCTGCTGTGAGCAGTGTCCCGGGGACATGTGGGCAGAGGTCGAGTTGGTGGGTCACGCGCGGTCCTGTCCCACCACTGAGCTGAGTATTTGTCTCTATTGCATGTTTCAGTGAAGCAAACAGGCGGAATGCGGTCCGGAAAGGGGACCGGGGACTGGCGGGCCCACGGCTCAGCCCACGGCTCAGCCCACAGAGCCCGGAGCCCTCCCTCCAGGCCAGCCCCGTGCTCCTCACACCCAGGGACAAATGCGCCTTGTGTGGTTTCCCATTCGGTCACTAAAAAGCATTAGAAAGAACTGAAGAGGAGACGGGGCGCCTGGGCGGCTCAGTGGGTTCAGCATCCGACTCCTGGCTTCAGCTCAGTTCATGATCTCAGTGTGTGAGTTCAAGCCCCACATCGGGCTCTGCACTTGGGGTTCTCTCTCTCTCTCTGCCCCTCCCCCACTTGCACCATCTCTGTCTTTCTCAAAATAAATAAATAAACTTAAAAAAAAGGAATTTGAGAGTGGAGATTTAACATGATTGGTACTTGTCGCTGCCCCGTGCAGGAGGGTCTCAGGGGAAGCCCCGCGTCCAACACATAAGCTGTGAAGGACGGAGTCCTGAGCACGGCCTGGGGCTGCAGCAGCTCTGGCCCCACAGGGCGAAGATCAGCTGGTGGAAAAGGCAATGCCTGCCGTTTTGATGTCACAGACCTTGAGGGTTCCGTGGACCGCACTTTGAGAACTGCTAGATTAAATACTCGCGCACACCCACCCATCACCCCCAGGACTTGAGAAAGGGGGTATTTTGCCAAAGGAGCTGGAGGCTGTGTGACGTCAAGGCGCTACGTGCGCACCCTGGGGCCCCTCGCGTCTCCTGTCTGTGGGCAGGAATCCAGGGGACCGCCCACCCCCACACAGGGCCGGGGGGCCACCTCTACCGCCCCCAAGCACACAAGTCCCTCTCTGCATTCTCTGACCCCCTGGCCTCTCCCAAGGCCACCCTCCCACGTCACCTCTTTGGGGCCCAAGTCCCCTGCACAGGAGGTGGCCTCCACTGGCCCAAGCCCGAGTTGGGTCTCTGCCCCCACCCCAGCTCTCTGAAAGTGGATCACAGTGTCCTGGAAATTCTCCTCTCACCCCGGGGCCCCCCAGAGGCTGAGGCTTGAGAGGCAGCGTGGCCTCCCAGCCACTTGGGCCCCTAACACAGCTCTAAGCCCCCAGTGCCCCCCGCTTCTCCCCAGCCTCTGCGTCCCCAAGCTCTAACTTGGGAACCTACCACTGTGGAGTCAGGAGGGCCAGGAGTGGCACCCCGGCTCGAGTCTCCAGCCAGCACATGCCAGCCCCCCTCCACCCCAGGACAGGCTGAAGTCTGCGCAAGTCCCCAGGGCCCCCTCCATGGGTGACCGAGCAGCGTCACCGCCCACGTCCGGGACGATTCTTGCGCAGTCATCAAATCCCTCTGTTGAAGCCACACGGAGTCAGAGGCCCGACATGCACAACCTTGTTCTCCCTGATAAAGCCCTAGGAGCTCCTGGCCTTGGCTGGGTGGGGTCCTCCCTCCCCGGATGCTCCCCCCGGCCCACAGGTGTGGTCTGGGCCAGGGTCCCCACACTCCTCAGTAGGAGGGGGGTGGGAAAGCCCGAATCACACCCAGTCCTTGCAGGGAGGAGGAGGGAGATGGCGTCCCTGCTCATAAAAGCCCACAGTGGGTGCAGGGTGCCAGGAGCCCTCAGAGAACGCACCACCTTGAACAGACAGCAGCACGCGCCAGAGTTCTGACCCCGACCCGACAGCAGCCCACACCACCCGCCACGGTTCTGAAGCTGCCTCAGCTCCCTGAAAGACAAAGACAGTGCGTTCCGCCACTGAAGGGGAGGCTGCTGTCACCAGGTGATGGCCTGAGAATGTTCCGGAACCCAGCAAGGCAGCAGGTGTCCTGCCCGCCCCCAGCCTGCCCCTGTGGGGGTTACCTGGCTTCTAGGACAAGGCACAATCCACAGGTGTGCAAAGTAAAGGAACCAGGAGCACATCAGGGGCAAGTGTTTGCACGCTGTTAATTAGTGTCCTGATTGAAGGTTCTGCCCTGCGTTTTTCTCTGCAATTTCTTTACTTCCTGTGTCCTCAGGCCCCCGAGACCCTCCAGAACCAGGTCCGTCCACGACGCAGGGCAGTGAGGAGACCCTAAGGCCTTGCGCAGTGCGGGGCCCGCCTCGAGTGCTCCGACCCAGGCCAACTTCGGCTGCTGACCCGGCCCCACCTGGAGAACGGAGCCTACTGCCCTCCCGCCCCACCCCCAGCCGCGAGACAAGGGGCCTCCTCAAGCTCTCGGGACCTATACACGCCTCCCCGGCTTGGACCCAGCGGTAGGGACCGTTCAGGCCACCAGCGCGAGTACCAAAAATTCCAAAGCACAAGCAAACAGGTCACTACCCTCGGGCATTTCCAGGCTCCCACGAGAGGCTACCCGAGTCAGCAACCAGCACAAGGCGGAAAGTAGTGGGGTCTTAGGAGGGGTGGCTGCCCGGGGGGCTTCCTGGAGGAGGTTTCTGGCAGAGACCACAACGAGGTGCATCGTCCTCAGGGGCAAACCTCCCCCTCCCCCTGTGGCTGCTTGGAAAGTTCCCCAAAGCCAAGAACAGTGCCCCCCGGCCACACACGCCCGCCCTCCGGGCACCGGGCACCGCACTCAGGGGTCTTACCTCCGCAAGGGTCCGCGCTGCTCCCCGGGGCGTCAGGCGGCTCCACAGGCCAGCGGCCACTCCCGTGACACCCGAGACGCACGCCGGGCGACACTCCCGGGGCACACGTGCCACCCCGCGGCCCCCAGGGCCGGCCCCGCGGGCCCCGCGCCTCCCACCGCGGCCCGGGCGCAGACGGGGCGGCGCCGCGCGGAGAGACCAGAGGCTGCCGGGAAAGCCGCGAGACGCGCCGCACGCCGCCGGCCCGGTGACGTCGGAGACAGAACCGGAAGCGGAGCCGGGACAGAACCGGAAGCGGAACCTGGAGTCCGTCGGGCTCGGGGAGACGAAGGGCGTCGTGAAGGGTGCGGACTGCGTCAGCTCCTGCAGGGCGTGACGCAAGCCCGGGCCCCAGGCCCCCCCGGACCTCGCGCCGGCCGCCGGGCACCCCGGCGCCCCCGGGCGCCCTGGGGACCAGGCCCGCGTCCGTAGCCCCTGCGTGGCCGCCCGCGGGACGGCTCGCGTCGGCCCGCTGAGCCCGCGCCGTCGGCCTTCGCACACCCAGCTTCTCCGCCGTTGGCCACCCGGGCCGGGAACCGAGGGCTCGCCCGTTAGCGGGCGCTGCCACAGTTTGGGGGGGCCCGGCCGGCACCCTGCCCGGCCCCCCGCCCGCGTTCTTAGCCTCAGAGCCTGCGGTCCCAGGTTCCGGCCTCACGGGCTGTCACCCAGCAGCTAGCTCCGTACCGCCCGGCACAGACACCCGGGCCCGGAGGCCCGGAGCCCCCACGCCCCGCGCTTGGCACGGTCCCCGGGAGACCCCGGGGCGTCCCTGGCTGACCTCCAGACGTGGGGAGGTCGCTTTTGTTTGCTGGACAGCGATTGGCGGGTGCACAGATGATTTCCTGCGGAAGGGACAATAAAACAGCCTCGCACACCAGTGAGAGACCCTGTGCGGAAAGTACTGGTGAAGAAGCGGTTCAGGGAGCAAGGTGACTCAGGACGGTCTCCTCCCACGAACCAAGGATGGACCTTGACCTCGCGGGCTAGAAGGGGCGCGAACATCCACTGGGCTTGGCCAGGGTCACCGGTGCGGGTGCCCCGTCCTGTCGTCCTCGCCCTGCCGGCCTCAGGGGCTTGGCCAGCTGGGGACACACACCCCCGCCCCCCCCATCGACTCCTCATAAGTGGAATTTAAGAAACAAAACATTAACATAGGAGAAGGTCAAGGGGAAAAAATGATGAAAACAAGGAGGCAAAGCAGAAGAGACTACAGAGAACAAACGGGGCTGATCAGGGAGGTGGGAGGGGGATGGGCCAGGTGGGACAGCAGTGAGGAGCGCCCTTGGGACGAGCACTGGGTGTTGCACGTAAGTGATGAATCACCAGTTTCCACTCTGGAAACTAACACTCCGCTGCTTAGTAAGTAACTTGAGTTTAAATAAATAAAAACAAAAAACAAACAAAAAAAAAAGAAAATCTGCTCTTACTGGATACCACAGAGGCCGGGAAGAAAGTGACCTGAAAAGGAACAGGGACAGGGTCAGAGATGCGAGCCCATCTCGGGGGTCATGAGAGCAATGGCTCACCTGCAGGGGACAGGGGGGTGCCTGCCTGGAGGAGGAGTCCAGGCCCCCACACACGATGGGGACAGAGGGAGTCCCACGCAGGCTGTTGCTGGGGTGACAGAGGCAGGCATGGCCGGAAGCCCAGAGCTCCCCATCATTAAGGATCACCACACAGGGGCGTCTGGGCGGCTCGGTCGGTTAAGCGTCCAACTGCGGCTCAGGTCATGATCTCGCAGTTCGTGGGTTCGAGCCCCGCGTCGGGCTCTGTGCTGACTGCCAGCTCGGAGCCTGGAGTCTGTTTCAGTCTTGTGACTCCCTCTCTCTCTGACCCTCCCCTGCTCAGGCTGTCTCTCTCTCTCTCCTAAAAATAAGTAAAACATTAAAAAAAAAGAAATAAAAGAAATAAAACATTAAAAAAAAAAAAAAAAAGGATCACCACACAGGGCTGGTCCTGCCTCCTCAGTGGCTCCCCACTCACCCCAGTCCCTGCCCCCCAGCTCCTGCTTAGCAGTGGGATCCAAAAGGCACCGGCCCTGCTGACCCTTCCAGGAGTACCGTCTTCCAGCTGGGGCACAGGGGCGGCCTGGGGTGGGGACTCCCCTGCCACATGAAGCGCCTGGACATATCAGCAGTGGAAGCTGGGTCCCCTCTCCCTGCGGCCCCAGGTAGTCTCTATCCACATTGGAATGCAGGGTCCTGGGCAGGCTCCACCCACCGCTGAAGGCTGTGTGGACGGAGACCTCAGCGCCCTCAGGGCTTCTCCCCAGGGAAAAGATGCTTAGCGTTATAATAAGCTGCAGGGATCTAACGTGAGCTACTGGCCCTCCGGCTTCTTTTCCCTGTTTCTTGCCTCCCCATCTTCCAGACGAGGGGAAGGCTTCCCACATGGCGTGCAGACTTGAACTTCCAGCCCTTGGACCCAGGACACCACTGGCCGAGTTCGTGGGGAGGGAAGCCATGGGCAAAAGGGGGTGTCTGCCCCTGTCCTGGCCCGGTGGACAGATGGACAGGGCCGACGTCCACAGGACCCGGCCCATGCGCAGAAAGGGGCAGGGTGCTGGGCAGGAGGCGGGCGGTCCTCAGACCCTGCGGCCGGGGGGGGTGGGGGGGCCGCTGCCTGAGGTCCCGAGCCCTCTCTCCTGTCGGTCAGCACCTTCGGGGACCACACTGCAGCCGGTGGCCGGTGGCCATGTGCCTCTGTCCCTCCCCCGCCTGACACTTGACATGAGGCTGTGGACCCAGGGGCCAACCTCGCTGCGGGTGTGGACGCGGGTGCCACACATGAGGAGCACCCAGGGGTCCGGGAAGGGCGGGGCCCCGAGGGACCTGAGCAGCAGCGGCCTGCGGTAGGCTATGCCCGGGACGGCAGGGAGTGGCATCTTGGTGACCTGCGGGAGACGGGGACAGGCCGGTGGCCGAGCACACGCCGCGGGAAGGTGCGGCCACAACTCCCGCCTCAGAGCTGTTTGCGGAGTGGTGACGAGAACATTCCTAAAACGGTGACTTGAACTGTTACCGCGTATGTGCTGGGTACCACGTGATGCACTTCCTGTGACCTGGCCCAGGGCCGACGCCCCCAGCTGGGCTGGTGGATGAGATCATGAAGTAGCTCTGCCCCGGGTGGCGCCCGTCACTGCCCTGGGTTCCCGGGTGCAGCCGGCCCCCAGGCCACTTAGGTTCCCAGCGGGCAAAGGCTGAGGCCTGGGACGGGCCCTGGGGCCACACGCGGCCCCGAGCACTGGGCGGCTTCCCTTGAGATGCGTTCTCACGGTCTCCCCTTTGGGGACGAGGAAGCAGAGCTTGGGGGGCTCAGAGACCTCACAGCACGGCATCGCAAGGCCGCCTGCCCCGCAGCCCGGCGTCCTCATATCTGTCCGAACGCCCCTCCAGCTGCAGCCGCCCCTTCTGGGGGGGCCCCCGCCCACACCCCATCCCACCCCTTCAGTTCAGGAGTGCGCCTTGAGACCCAGAAAGACCGAGGGGGTTCGAAGCCCACCAGCCCAGGACAGTCTGACAGACCAGGGTGTCTGAGGGAGTTGGGGCCATCGGGGAGGTGAAGGGGCTGTGTCCCGGCCTCTGGGGGACAGCTGCCAGCCTGACCCACGCAAGGAGCTTCCAGGGGGCCCAGAGCTGAGGGGGTCCCCAGGCGGCCCCTCCCTGCCGCTATCTCCAGAGTCCGGAGGCAGCAGATGAGGGTGTAGGTACTGGGGTTTGCGGGACCGAGGGACGTCCCAGCTCCCAGACTCCTGCTGTGTGGCCTGGGCAGCCCACTGAGCCTCTCTGAGCCTCCCTCTCTACCTCACAGCACCAGGATGACAGCAATCTCCCTCCAGAATTGTGGCGAGAAGGGGGGCTGTCTTTTGCCCCAGAAAGTGTGACCACCTGTATGTCCGGAGCTCTGAAGCTGGGGCCACACTGCACCCGGAGTGTGGACACACTTCTTTGCCACTCTGTGCACCTGGCGCTGTCTCTCTCTGTCTCTGTGTCTCTCTGTCTCTATCTCTCTCTGTCTCTCTTCCCTCTCACATCTCTGTTGTGGTGTCGCAGGTGCCTCCTCTGCTCAGTCCTCTCCCTGCCCCCGTCTCTGAGCACGCCCGTCTCAGGCTGTCTCCCACGGTCCGTCTTAGAGACCCCCATGGCTTCCCTGCTCCCTGCGCTCCAAGCCACAAGCACCCGCCCCGCCCCCCGCCATTCACAGCCCCCATCCCCCCGGTGCTTTCTGTTATATGACTCTCCCCTAAGCCCTGACCCACATCACCTCCCCTCCCCCTGCCCCCACAGGCTGTGTGTGTGCCTGCCCATGCCCCGTGCCCCATGCCCCAGGCTCCGTGCCCCAGCTCCCATGCCCCAGGCTCCGCGCCCCATGCCCCAGGCCCGTGCCCTGTGCCCCATGCCCCGTGCTCCAGGCTCCATGCCCCAGGCTCCGTGCCCCAGCTCCCATGCCCTGCCCCGTGCCCCGTGCCTCATGCCCTGTGCCCTGTGCCCCTGCCCCATGCCCCGTGCCCCAGGCTCCGTGCTCTGTGCCCCAGGCTCTGTGCCCCAGGCCTCGTGCTCCCATGTTCCAGGCCCCTGCCCCACGCCCCATACCCCGTGCCCCATGCTCCAGGCTCCGTGCTCTGTGTCCCATGCTCCGTGCCCCGTGCCCCGTGCCCCGTGCCCTGTGCCCTGTGCCCCATGCCCTGTGCTCCGTGCTCCCGAGGCCCAGGGCCCAGAACTCAGTGGGGGCTGAGCAGGCACCCGGTGAGTGAATGGTTGCACACCTGACTGCATCCTCTCTCTGCCCAGTTCTGCCTCTGCCCCATCTCCCCGCCCCTCTGCCTACCAGCCCCTCCCTCCGCTCCCCACTGCCCTGCCCAGCTCTACCAGGGATCTCGCCTACCTGTTTCCTGGAAGATCAGAAGTCTTGGGACCCGGGGCTCCCACCTGGCCCCTGGGGCCGCCTCCCCTGGGCTCCCCTCCTGCCAGGCCTCACCGTCCCCTGTGGTGGGGTGGGTGGGACAGAGCTCCAGAGCAAGGTCCTCCCGATGAGCCCGTACAGGACCGTGGCCACCAGCAGGGGTGTGACGGCGAAGACAGGGGAGTCCAGCAGGTAGACGGGCAGGAGGCTGCGGACTCCTCGCAGACGCACTGAAGGCCCTGCCTCTCACTGACGTTGAGGTCCCCCAGGAAGACCAGAGCAGGCAGTAGTTGGACGTGAGCCCCCCAGATGCCCATGACGATGCACTTGGTCCAGGGCCACGGCACACATGGTCTGCGCTGTGATGCGTGGCAGATGGCCATGTACCTGCAGCCACAGGGTGGCCGTGTTGGGCCCTGGGGCCTCAGGTCAGGTGAGCCCTGCGTGTGCATGTGTGTGTGTGTGTGTGTGTGTGTGTGTGCGTGTGTGTGCACGCCCACACAAATGACCCAGCTCGGCCGTCAGATTCCCCATCTGGTCCTGTCATGGAGGAAGTCAAGGGCCATGAAGATTTAGGGGGCTAGGTGCCACTTTGAGGGCGGCAAGGCAGGGTAGCTGTCCTGAGGGAAGGGCAGGGGGCCGTATGGGAGGGTCAGCCCGGGAGCGCCGTGTCCCCTGAGGCCCACCAGGCTCAGCCATGTCTGCGGCTGGCCCAGCGACCCCAGTGCTCTTTCACAGACGTCTGACCTCTGCGAGAGCCCCAGTGAGCTTTTCGTCGCCAGCCTCCAAATGTCTCCAACTGAGGCAGCTGAAGACATCACGTGCCCCTTGCTCCCAGGCTCAGGGCCTAGACCGGGGTCCCCACCCCGCCATGCCTACACCATGAGGTCACCCAGCGTGGGCCCGAGATGGAGGCCACTGGACCCCAGACAGCAACAGCCCAGGAGAATCAGGACGGGGCCAGCATTTAGACGTCAGAAGGCCTCAGTTGTGTCCCAGCTCTGTGTGGCCCTGGATAGGCCACCAGCTTCTGAGGCACCCTGCCCAAGGCCACGCAGCTAGGAAGCGGCAGAGCTGGGTTTGAACCCAGTCAGCAGGCCTCAGAGTCCGCATGCCTAACTCTGGGCTACGTTGCCCCTCGGGGCTAACTAACATCAGAGCAGGAAGGAGCCCAAGAGAACGGTCAGTCCAAACGCCCACTTCCTAGATGGGGAAACCGAGGCTCAGAGAAGTACGGGGTTGCTCTGGCATCTCATGGCAAATTAGCAGCAGAGCTGAGGGAAGAGCCCTCTGACTCCAGGCCTCCCAGGCCCTCAACCCCGGCTCCCCTCTCAAAATGGGGAACAGACCTTCCTGCTCAGCCAGGCTCCGCGTCCGAGGTCCCCGGGCGGGACGTGCGGCTGCGTTGCTGTGTGGGAGGGCGACGCGCGCAGGGCAGGGCCCGGGAGCACCTGCGTCTCCACAGCAACTGCCAAGACAGAGCAGGAGGTGCCGATGCCCACGCGCTGCAAGTAGGGGTGCCCGGGTCAAGGGGGCGGGAAGGGAGAGCTCCAGGAGGCGTCCCTGGACAGAGGGGCCCGGCCTGTGCACCTGCTGTCCTGCGAGCCAGGACCCGAGGGACAAGCCACACAGTCTCAGCCTCAGTGAGCTCATCTGTGAAGTGGGGAGACTAGAAGGACCTACTTCTCAGGGACATGGTGAGATTCTTGAGAAATGGCAGGGCATGGAAACTTCCGGACCTGGAGTCGGGTTCAATGTTTACTATTTAACGTTCACACAGAGGGTCCGATGTCCCTGAGCCTCTGCAGCGCCCCCTGTCGGCGGGGATAGCAACGGCGGCCCTCCTTTCCCGCTGCAGGGAGCAAGCGAGAGGAGCGGGCCCCGGGTTCAGAGCCGGAAGCCAACGCCTGGCTCTTGCCCAAGCCCCAGGCCGTGGCCGTCCAGACTCCTGCTCTGGAAACGGCCCGGAGCCATCCTGCCCCTCAGCGGGCAGCCCCGCCCTGCTTCCCCGTTAGCCAGGCCGCCCCCTCTGGGACCAGGAATGGGGGCAGGTGAGAAGCAGGGCACGTGGAGGCGCCCGGCGCCCGGAGACTGTCACCAGGCCAGGGGCTTGGCCCCGTCCTGCCGGGTCTAAGTGGCCGAGAGTCCCCACTGCAGCCCCCACGGGGCACGGAATCGGGGTAGGGCGGGGTGTGCCCTAGGATACTGCCCACACACCTGCACACACATACCTGTGCCACCCAGCACACCTGCACACACCTGTACACACCTGTGCCACCCAGCACACCTGCACACACCTGTACACACCTGCCCACACACCTGTGCCCACACAGCACACCTGCACACACCTGTACACACCTGTGCCACCCAGCACACCTGTACACACCTGTACACACCTGTGCCACCCAGCACACCTGCACACCTGCACACACCTGCACACACCTGTGCCACCCAGCACACCTGCACACACCTGCACACACCTGCCCACACACCTGTGCCACCCCAGCACACCTGCACACCTGTACACACCTGCCCACACACCTGTGCCACCCAGCACACCTGCACACACCTGTACACACCTGCCCACCCAGCACACCTGCACACACCTGCACACACACCTGTACACACCTGTGCCACCCAGCACACCTGCACACACCTGCACACACCTGCACACACCTGCCCACACACCTGCACACACCTGTGCCACCCAGCACACTGCACACACCTGCCCACCCAGCACACCTGCACACACCTGTACACACCTGCCCACACACCTGTGCCCACCCAGCACACCTGCACACACCTGTACACACCTGTGCCACCCAGCACACCTGCACACACCTGCACACACCTGCCCACACACCTGCCCACCCAGCACACCTGCACACCTGTACACACTGCCCACACACCTGTGCCCACCCAGCACAATCTGCACACACCTGTACACACCTGTGCCACCCAGCACACCTGCACACACCTGCACACACCTGCCCACACACCTGCCCACCCAGCACACCTGCACACACCTGTACACACCTGCCCACACACCTGTGCCACCCAGCACACCTGCACACACGTCTCCAGGCATTCACGCGCAGAGATTGCCTGTGGCTCCCCCCACATGCACCGACACGCAGACATGCAGACGTACAAGCACACACACACACACACACACACACACACACACACACTGCCCAGGCTCACGCAACAGGTGCACACATGCGTGGAACACACACACACCCGGACCAGTAGTCACAGACAACTGCACACGCGGATTCACGCAGGCCCCCAGGCCCATCGCTCTCCTGGAAACGAGCCCCCGTTCTGTTTAGCTAAAGAGACAGTCAGCCCCGGGCCTGCCCCCCAGCACCTACCCGCCTTCTGCCGCGGAGGCTGACCGCCCCGGGGCTGCACCCACCGTCCTCCAGGCTTCCCCCCAGCGTGCGGCCCCCTGCAGCGCCGGCTTGCCCCGTCCCTGCCTCCTGAGCGTCTCAGAGGAACCCCCCACCGCCATGTCCCACCCCGGCCTGGGCCCAGCCTTTCTGCACCAAACATTCCACCAGGTGGGTGACAGCCGTCACCAGCCCAGCCCTGGAAGAAACTCGAAAGTTCAGAGAACTCACCCAGTGAGGAGCCGTCCTCCTCCTTCCAAGACAGGGAGGGGGACACGGTCCGGGTGCCCCAGTCATTCGCGGACGGAGGCGTCTCATCCGCAGCTGCAGTGCCGCGTGAGCCTGCCGTGTGTGCTTGTGCACGGACACATGTGGCCCTGCCAACTTCTCCCTGCCCGCCCCGCCCTCCCCCTGCAGAGCTGACTACCAACCCGCAGCAGCTTCCCTAGTGGGAGGCCCGGGCACAGCCCCAGCTTCCCTCCCAGGCCTGGGCAGGGGACGGCTCAGAATTCATCTGGCCACGCAGGGCCCTTCTTAGCCCACTGAGTCACTGGCGGCCTAACAGGAGGAGGTACCAATCCAGGGAGGAGGTGTGGAGGGCGTGGACGGGCCCCCTTTTCCTGCGCAGCCAGGCTGGGGTTAACGGGGGAACCGTCAGGGGTCTACGATCTGCGGGCGACTCCGGTGTGGAGTCCACCCCCCTCCCGCCCCTGAGGGCCCTTCACAGGGCTGTGGAGAGGAAGGAAAACCCGCTCACTGAGCACCTCCTAGCAGCTCATTCCAGAGGGGGGACTGCGGCTTGCGGGGGGGGAAGGCTGGCTCAAGGGGCAGGACAAGGGCCCAAGTCCGAGGGCTCTGGGAGGCAGGAGCACTGCTGTGTGCCCCGTGGGGGACATGGCTGCCCCCAGGAGGGGACCCCAAAGGGGCTCCCAGACCGTTTCCCCCACGTGGCCAGGGGCCTGGCTTTTCTGAGGCACTTAAAGTGCAGATTCCAGGGGGTGCCCAGGTGGCTCAGTCAGTTAAGCCTCCCACTCGATTTCGGCTCAGGTCATGATCTCACCGTTCATGAGATTGAGCCCTGCATCAGGATCCGCGCTGACATGACAGAGCCTGCTTGGGATTCTCATTCTCTCTCTCTCTCCCCCTCCCTCCCCCCCACCCCCCGCTCATGCACACATTCCTTCTCTCTCTCCCTCTCAAAATAAATAAATAGACATTTAAAATGCAGACTTCTGGGGTGCCTGGCTGGCCTATCCAGTACCCCCCTTGATCTCGGGGTCATGAGTTGTAGGACTCACAGGCACACACCTCAGAACCCAGAAGGGACCCCGTTAGTGTGTGTATTCCTGGCCACCAAACTGAGTGACCAGCTGCAGTGACCTTGAATGTGTTTTAATAGCCCTTCTCCAGAAAGTCTGATGACCAACTAGTGACCTTCTCTTTTTTATTTTTTCATTTTTAAATGCAATATGCACATGGAAAGGTGCACCAAACATGAATTACTGGTTGAATCAATAAGGTGAGCATGCAGGTAACCACTACCCCTGCCCTCCCTGCGGCCACCCACGCCCGGCTTATAGCCCCAAAGGCCCGCCTGGGGGCGCTCTATACCCAGAGCTAACCCGCACGTAATTACTCGTGTCCTGCCTCTTCCCGGCATCACGCTGAGAGATTCATCCCCGCCGAGTGCGGCTGGAGCTCATCCATGTTCTCTGCCCCGTAATATTCCGCCATAGGACTCTCCATAATATGTCCACGCAGAACGGGCTGTTAATGGACTTCTGGGTGGTTTCCAGTTTGGGGGAATCCCAGACGCCACAGCTAGACACATCTGCACACAAGCCCAGGCCCAGTGGCATTTTCATCAGCTTGGTCCCAAAACTGTGATTTCCAGGACCTGGCTGAACCCGGGACCACAGAGGTGAGTGGAGAGGGGAGAGAGCCGATGGGGAGGAAAGGGTGGCGGAAGACAGGCGTACGCGGCAGGCCTGGTCCCTCCTGCCTCCGAGCATGGCACCCCAGCTCCCCACGGGGGACGGCTATGATCCCGTGAGCCACGGCCACAGGGCAGGCTCCTTGTTCCCAGGCACAGAGCATGCCTGCGTCTCCCGCCATCCCTGCGCGCCCTCGGCCCGCGGCCCACGCCTCTCCTGCCCTCCTCCGGGGACCCACCCGCCTCCAGCCGGGACAGCTCCGGGCGCTGTCCTCCCTCGCTGGTGCTGAAGCCGCCTGCCGTCTTATCCTGCGTCCCTCCAGAAGGAGCCACAGGCATGGTGACCCCAGGAGAGGGCGGAATCAAATGGCGTGGGAGAGGACAACAAGCCCACCTACCAAGGCCCGTGAAGGTGAAAACGGAGACCCAGGGAGAGAGGGAAAGCGGCTCGCCCAGATCACACCGTTAATGATAGTAAATGAAACCAGCGGCAACGGCTAAGGCTCAGTGACCACCGGCCACACCCCGCGCGCTGTGTTTGTGTGCAAAGCGTCTCTGAGGAGCAGAAGCCCTTCACAGAGGAGATGCAGCAGGGCGGGCACAAGAACCTGCACCTTCAGCCTCACGCTGGTCCTTCCCCCCTCCGCTCCCCTTGCCCCTGATCTCGGGGAGCCCTCCCTCCTAGGATAGGAAAGACACAGCCGGAGCAGCAACAGCACCACCACCTAGAGCGTGTGCAGAGAGTGCTTTCGCTCTGCCTCGAGCTCTCCCACCACCAGCTCGCCCGCACTGTAGACAGACCATGTTTTGCAGATGCTTAGTCTCTGCCCTCTGTGCGCCCCAGGAGCCCAGCAGCCAGCAGCCTCCCCCCACACAGCACTAACTGGCTGTCAAAACTGGTGTCATAGGAAGTACTAATTGGCACGGAAAGGCGCTCACAACAGAGTGAGTGAAAGGGCATCTGTAAGTAACAGGTAAGTATTGTCTCCTAGAGCACGCCGTGCGCCAGACACTGGGCACAGCCCCAGGCACGTTGTCACTGTCACAATCATCCCCATACAGTGACAACTGTATCACCATTTTTCCGAAGAGAAAGCAGAGTCTCAGAAGGCGGGGCAGCTCGCTTGGACTAGTAGAGGGCAGAGTGGAGACAGAAACCCAAACCCGTCGCTCTACGCAGTACGTGTGCTCAGCCACGGTGCTGGGCGGCCACTCGCACCTCCAAGGCTCTGGATGTGCCCAGAGCCCATCACATACCCAGGGCCTAGATCACCTTATGTATCTGTCTGTATCTATAAAGGCGGATTGGTTCTATAACTTAGGAAAACGTGACAAAAAATGTTGGCCCTCTTCTTGGCAACTTTCTAGATCTGGTCCCGAGGACCAGGGCAGGGTGCGGGCAGGAAAGACCACTTTGTAGGGATTGGGGGCGAGCTACAGTGAGCCTTCTTAGAATGTCACCTCTAAATCCTCAGACTTATGGGCTTGGCAATCAGTGAAAACATCCAGCTGAGGGCGGGGGCTCAGGAAAGGAGGGGTCCAAATGTGAGTTGCAGATGGCACATCCCAGGGCATGCCCTGTGGGCCCCAGGGGGGAAGGTGTGTCTGAATGAGGCCCCAAAGACACATGCAGGCATCCAGCTGGTACGCATCAGTGTGGTTACCTGAGCCACTAAATCAGCACAGGCCAATGTCAGTATGCCAATAACCAAGAGCCCTCTACCTCAACGGACTGGGCTGATGTCTGGGCCCCCAGCTGTGACCCTCCCGGCCGGTGGAAGCCATGCTGTCCGGTGTTGAGACTTCAGCAGCATGCCCGGGGTCAGCAGTGGGTTCTGCTGAGGGTAGGAGGTGCTCCTAGATGCTCAGGCGATGTGTAAAAGAAGATGAGGGACAAGGCTGTTGGCATAGAGACCTAGGCAGGCTGGGCTAGAAGGAGAAAGTCACATGAGGTGGTAAACTAAAGGGCTGGGGGGCCGCATGGGTGCAGAGCCCAGGTCCCAGGTGCAGTGGAGCGTCTGTGGCCTCGACTCTCTGGAGCCGGGCTACAAGAGTAGTGGCTTCCTCACCATGTACACTTCTGAGGGCCCGCCGGGCTCCTCCGGTGGTCCCTCTGTGTCAGGCGACGGGGACGGGTGGGACAGGATTGTCTAGTCTCCTGGCTCGTGCTCTGCGCCTGGTGCCTTGCAGAGAGGATGGCAGGCTGGGGTGAGCAGGGCCTCGGGTTGGGCGGAGCCTCGCAGGGAGGACGGGCAGGCTGGGGTGGGCGGACCCTCGGGTTGGGCGGAACCTCGCAGGGAGGACCGGCAGGCTGGGGTGTGGGCGGAGCTCGGCTGGGCGGAGCCTCGCAGGAGTGACGGTGGCTGGGGTGGGCGGAGTCCCTCGGGTTGGGCGGAGCCCGCAGGGAGGATCAGCAGGCTGGGGTGGACGGAGCCTCGGTTGGGGCGGAGCCTCCGCAGGGAGGACTGGGGCAGGCTGGGGTGGGCGGAGCCTCGGTTGGGCGGAGCCTCGCAGGGAGGACGGGCAGGCTGGGGTGGGCGGAGCTCTGGTTGGGCGGAGCCTCGCAGGGAGGACTGGCAGGCTGGGTGGGCGGAGCCTCGGGCTGGGCGGAGCCTCGCAGGGAGGACGGGCAGGCTGGGGTGCTTGAGCCTCGGCTGGGCGGAGCCTCGCAGGAGGATCGGCAGGCTGGGTGGGCGGAGCCTCGGTTGGGCTGAGCTCCCGCAGGTTAATCCGGCAGGCTGGGGTGGGCGGAGCCGGATTGGGCGGAGCCTCGCAGGGAGAGTGACGGGCAGGTTGGTGCAGCGGAGCCCTCCGGTTGGGCGGAGCCTGCAGGGAGTGACGGGCAGGCTGGGGGTGGGCGACTGGGTGGGCGGAGCCTCGCAGGGGAGTGACGGGCAGGCTGGGGTGGGCGGACTGGGTTGGGCGTGAGCCTCGCAGGGAGTGGACCGAACAGGCTGGGTGGGCGGATCTCGGGTTGCATGAGTTTCAGAGGAAGGACTGGGCAGGCTGGGCACGGGAGCCTCGGGTTGGGCGGAGCCTCGCAGGAGGACCAACAGGCTGGGTGGGCAGAGCCTCGGAGCATGGAGCCGCAGGAAGGACTGGCAGGCTGGGGTGGGCGGAGCTCGGGGTGGGCGGAGCCTCGCAGGGAGGACGGAGGCGGCGGAGCTCGGCGGCGGAGCCTCGAGGGGAGGATCGGCAGGCTGGCGTGGGCGGAGCCTCCGGGGGTAGGCGGAACCTCGCAGGGAGGACGGGCAGGCTGGGGTGGGCGGAGCCTCGGGGTGGGCGGAGCCTCGCAGGGAGGACGGGCAGGCTGGGGTGGGCGGACCCTCGGGTTGGGCGGAACCTCGCAGGGAGGACCGGCAGGCTGGGGTGGGCGGAGCCTCGCAGGGAGGACCGGCAGGCTGGGGCAGTCTGGGGGCCTCTGCCTCTGCACGAAGCCACTCCAGTAAGCGAAGCCCGAAGTCCCGCAACAGCTCCGGGACCCCAAGGGCACACACGCGGGGCTCCTGGCCCTCTCAGCGCACCGTGCCTTCCCTGCCGGCTCAAGGCGGGGTGGGCCCGCCCCGCCCAGACTGAGGGGCTGCTCCGGAGCCCGAGTCCCCGCGGGCAGGGCCCCTCGGGGCCATCTTGCAGAGCGGCTACCACAGCCCCCTGGTTTTCCAGAAAGCGCTTCTCTCGCAGCCGGGACGGGGAAGGCCGCCGGCGGGCTTGCGCGTGGAACGGGCATGCGGTGCCCACGCTGGTGCTGTGGGGACAAGTCCTGGCCCCTGGTGAAGGCTTCGAGCTGGGAACCAAACCGACATCCGTTCACGAAATCGTTCATTTCTTCACTCATTCGGCCACACCGGAGAGGCGGGGCTGGGTTTGGGGGTCGTTCCTCGGAGTCTGGAGGGAGGGAAGGGAAACAGCTGGGTAGGGTCTGTGCCGGGCACCCCGGGGAGTCTGGGACAAAGCCCGGAGGGGACAGAGGTCCCCCGGAGGTGAGGCCCCCGGCCCCCCGCAGCGGAGACTTGATTTTGCTCTCACACCGTGTGGGTGGCGGCTGTCACGGGAGGGTGGGGTGCCCACAGGGAACCAGAGGCCCTTCCTGCGAGCGCCCCTCCCCACGTGGGAACGGGCAGCGTTTGAATGCCCAGGAGCCCGAGGCCCGTACTGCCTTCCAGCATCGTCCATGTGGCGGCCTGAGAACGGGAAGGGCTGAGGGGCCCTGGCATGGGGAGCCGCCCCCCCGCCCCCACCTGCGTCCCACCTCGGTCCCCGGCATGCAGAGCCCCTGGGTCGGCGCGCCCTCTGGTGGCAGCTTGAGAAAAGAGCAGAGGCTGGCGCGGGCACTGTCACCTTGACAAGTGTGAAGTCCCGCTGCGCCTCCCCCGCCGCCCGCGGACACCACCGGCGCACACGGCACGTGCTGAGATCCACGCGTGCACACATCTGAGGGCAGCCGGCACTGGCGGCCGTGGGCTATGAGCTCGATCGACGGGAAACGACAAAGTGAACCCCGCGTCCACCCGCGGCGGGGGAGGGAGGGGCCAGCCAGCAGCCAGCACCTTCTCACCGAGCTGAGGAGCCAGGGTCTAGACCGCCTGAGCTTGGGGGGAAAGCCTGGAGAGAAGGGCCCGGAATCCTGCGCGCAAACCGCTCAGGCCTGGCGCCCCCGGGCTGCCCGACCGCGGAGAGACTGCGAGAACCGGCGGAGAGGGGCAGCTGCGGAGAGAAGGACGTGAGCTGCCCGGCTGGAAGCCCAACCCGCGGGCACTGCGCCAGGCAGGCGGCGCAGACGGTCCTGGGGGCGCGCAGGGGCCCCACTCCTCGGGAGCACGAGCCACCCTCCCGGGAGCAAACCCGCCCTCGTGAAGCCCGGCTGCAAGGCCCAGCCAGCCCGGGATCCGCTGAAGCTGCTCCCCCTGCGACTACAGCCCCACCCTCGCTGGGAGCTCCAGGGCCCACCCAGCACCCCATGCAAATGTACCCAACGTCCAACATCAAATACAAAGCACCAGGCAGCGTATGAAAGGGGAACAGATCACTGACAACCAAGAGGCAAAGCAGGAGAGCCTCCCCAGGTGACAGATGGAGGAGCTCTCAGATGCGGTCTTCACATCGCTGACCCGCGGCGCTGTCGTTCAGGGTCCCACTGCGGCTCAGGTCATGATCTCCCCGTTTGTGGGTTCGCGCCCCGCGTCGGGCTCTGTGCTGACAGCTCAGAGCCTGGAACCTGCTTTAGATTCTGTGTCTCCCTCTCTCTCTGCCCCTCCCCTGCTCACACTGTCTCTCTCTCTCTCTCTCTCTCTCTCAGAAATAAATAAAACATTAAAATAATTTAAAAAGAGTCCGTTCCTTGGTTTGTCCCTTCTTTTCTCCTTTGTTCATTTGTTTTTATTTCTTAAATTCCACATATAAGTGAAATAATATATTTGTCTTTCTCTGACTGGCTTATTTCACTCAGTATTGCGTCCTTCTCATTTAAAAAAAAATTTTAATTTTATTTAAATCCAAGCGAGTTAACATATAGTGTAATAACAATTTCAGGAGTAGAATTTAGTGATTTGTCACTTACATATGACACCCAGCGCTCATCCCAACAAGCGCCCTCCGTAACGCACCTCGCGCATTTAGCCCATCCCCCCCACCTCCCTTCGTCAACCCTGTTTGTTCTCTATGTTTAGGTGTCTCATATGGTTTGTCTCCCTCTCTTTTTATCTTATTTTTGCTTCCCTTCTCCTATGTCCCTCTGTTTTGTTTTCTTAAATGTCACTTTAATGAGCAAAATCATCTATTTGTCTTTGTCTGACTTATTTGGCTTAACATAATACACTCTAGTTCCAACCACATTGTTGCAAATGGCAAGATTTCATTCTTTTTTTTTTTTAATTTTTTTAAATTTTTATTTATAGGAGAGAGAGAGAGAGAGAGACAGCATGAGCAGGGGAGGGTCAGAGAGAGAGGGAGTCACAGACTGAAACAGGCTCCAGGCTCCGAGCTGGCAGTCAGCACAGAGCCCGACGCGGGGCTCGAACCCACGAACCGCGAGATCATGACCTAAGCAAAAGTCGGACGCTTAACCGACTAAGCCACCCAGGCACCCCAAGATTTCATTCTTTTTGATCACTGAGTAGTTTTCCATTATATATATACCACAACTCTGTCTATTCATCTGTCAGTGGACATTTGGGCTCTTTCCATAATTTGGTGATTGTTGATAGAGCTGCTGTAAACGTCGGGAGCCTGTGCCCCTTTAAATCAGCATATTTGTATCGTTTGGGTAAATACCCAGTAGTGCAACTGCAGGGTCCTAGGGCGGTTCTGGTTTTCAGCCTTTGAGGAACCTCCACACTGTGCACCAGCGCGGCTGCACCAGTTTCCATTCCCACCAGCAGCGCGAGAGGGTCCCCTTTCTCCGCATCCTCGCCCACATCTGCTGTTTCCTGAGCAGTTGATTTCGGCCAAGAAGGTGCGTTCCTAACAGATCGGTGTGGTCCCGCCGCCCACGACTCCGCCTTCCCGCCGCCTGCCTGGGGGCATGTTTTTGGTCACAGAGAACTGCTCCCAATATGCCTGCTGTTCTCCAAAGAGGTCGTAGACCAGGATAGACCAGCACGCTTGATAGGTTCAGACCCAGTGACCGCAGGGCACTGTCACAGCCGTCGCAGCTCAGTGGTGGCAGCTCTCTCATGCAGTAAGTAGTGTTAATGCGGGCCCGTTGGCTTAGACTGACCCAATGGCCCCGGCCGGATGGGACCACGTGTGTCGGCCACACTGAACAGGGGGACCGTGCCTGCCAGTCAGCGGCGGAGCTGTGTCAGCGGTCATACTGACTCCAAATGACCCAGGGGCGTGGAGCAGATGCTTATGTTTCTCTTACAGAAAGTCACACGCGGGGTAACCTCGCCTGGAGACAGCCTCGTTTGTGGTGGCTTCTGTCTCCTCAACTGTAAAAAGCAGATCACGGCGGGGGTGGGGGGAGCGCTCCCCAAGGATTTCACGACAATGCCCAGCACCAGGCCTGTGGTGAGGAAAGAGCTCTGCGGACGACAACCGTGTGTGCCCGTCACCACACTCGCTCTTCCTCCCCCCACCCCCGAGGAGGTAGCAGGTGTGAACAGCCTCACTTTACAGAGCGGGGAAACTGAGGCTCACAGGCACGCTGCTCATACGCTTACGCCGTGAGTCCAAGCCTGTGGTGTCTACATTCAGAGATATGCGGGTTCTGATCCCGCCTCAGCCATTTTCTGTCTGTCTAGATGCTGCCCCCCTTCCCCCAAACACCCCCCCCCGGATGCTGCAAACACTGATGGACAACTCGCGCCTGACCCACGCCTGACGCGGAGCCCAAGCCGTGCTTCGCAGACAGACAAGGCTCTGGGAGAAGCTGCATCGTCGGTGAGGCCTGAAGAGTGACCCACGGTAGGCGGGGAAATGCGGGAGCGGCACCATAAACTCCTGGGCAAAGGAAAGTGTGCAGCAAATTGAGGGCAAGGAAGGAGCGCACGTGCTGATGGGACAGGCTGGGCAGGTCACGGAGCGGGGACAGCATGCCAAAGGTTCGGGTCTCGCCTGGGGGCAGAGGGAGCCGCTGGAGGGGCCTCAGGCCGGAGCAGTGAGATTATAGGCAGGTGGCTCTTGGTGCCTCGGAGAGGATGGGGACAGGGGACAGAGACGACGCGGGGGCTGCAGCACCGATGCCGGCAGGTGGTGCTGGTGGACGGAGAAGTGGGGGGGGGGAGATTCATGAGGAGGTAGAATCGTGGACAGAGTCCACAGTTCTGGAGGCTGGGAGCCCAGGAACCGGGTGCCTGTGAGGTCCGGTTCCGGTGAAAGCCCTCTCTGGGGCTCGTAGATGCCACCTTCTTGTGCCCTCACATGGCGAGTGGAGGAGGAGACAGAGAACCATGTGCTATCTCTTCTTACGAAGGCTTCATTCCTTTACACGGCTGAGTAATATTCTACTGTACGGATGGACCGTATTTTATTGATCTATCCTCAGTCAATGAACACGCAGGTCGTCTCCCCGTGTGGCTGTTGTGAATAAAGCAGCTTCCCGCACTCATTTGTGTGCAGGTGTTGCTGTGCACGTTTCATTTCCCTCAGGTCGGCTACCTGGCAGTGGCATGGCTGGGTGCTGCTGGGTGCTACATAACTCCGTGAATGCCCTCACTCCTGCGCTGGCTCATCTGTTTAGGCGGCACAGGGCAGACATGGATGAGCTGACACAGCGTCACGGTGTGCCAGACTTACGCGTGGCGAAACGGCGGCAGGCTGCCCCAGGAAGGGGCTCTTCTCAGTAGCCATTCCTGTCGGATGGCTGAGCGAAGGCCTGCTCTGCTTAGCACAGCCCCCAACCCTTAATTACACCCAGAACCCGCTTCATAATCTGCGGGGTCCCGTGCAAAATGAAAATGTGGCTCCCTTGTTCACCCCTGACTAAGGATTCTAAGGCCGGGAGAGCAGGGCATTCAACCAAGCCCCAGGACCTTCCTGTCTACAGTGGAAAGTGCCCTCAGAGGGTGGAGCATGGGACTCTCGACCTGGAGGTCCTGAGTCTGAGCCCCACGCTGGGTCTAGAGAGTTACTTAAAAAATAAAATCTCAGGGGCGCCTGGGTGGCTCAATTGAGCTTCGGACTTCAGCTCAGGTCACGATCTTGCGGTTAGTGAGTTCAAGCCCTGCATCCGGCTGCATCGGGCTGCTTGGGATCCCCCCTCCCCCCGCCTCTGCAGGGTGGTCCCGCCCCGAGGGGCTGTGCCCACAGCTGGGGAGTTGCCAAAATGCTCCAAAAGCCACGGACACTGGTTACAGACACTGATCAATCACATTCAGTAACAGGGAGAATTGTGTATTCTCACGGAAATAGTTAAAGTTGTTCAACTTTGATATTTAATTTCACCATCTGAGAAATGATAAATTTGTGCGGATTATTTTTAAGAAAGCGGGAAATGGCTTGGGACGCCTGGGTGGCTTAGTCGGTTAAGCGTCCGACTTTCGATCTCACGGTTCGTGGGTTCGAGCCCCGCGTCGGGCTCTGTGCTGACTGCCGGCTCAGAGCCTGCAGCCTGTTTCAGTCTGTCACTCCCTCTCTCTCTGACCCTCCCCTGCTCACGCTGTCTCTCTCTGTCTCCTAGAAATAAATAAAACATTAAAAAAAAAAAGAAAGCGGGAAATGGTTTAAATTTTTAAGCTTTGACACTTAAAGTCAATACTCAAAGAGGGTCAATCCTGTGTTGAGTGGCTCACACTCAGTGAGCGTAAGCGACGTGGTCCGACAGAAGCAGCGAACACCGCCGGGGCGCCGCGCTTGCAGCTCAGCGCGGGAACCGCGGGCAGCTCGGCGCTGGAGGCGCACATCCGCGTGGGGGGGGCGGCCCGGGTCCGCGGGGAGACCGCGGGGCCTCCCGGCGGGAAGCCGCGGCGTGGAGCGTCACGTGGCCGCGCGGCGCGGCCAACTCGCCCCGCCCCTCGCAGGCGTGGTCGGGCGGCCGGCAGCGCGCGGACTCGGAGACACGCCCCAGGGCGGGGCCTTGGGCAGCGCCTGCGCCGTGGCGGGCCCAGGCGAGCGCGCGCCGCGGGGGTGGGGCCGCGCGGAGGCGGCCGCGCGGAGGCCGGAAGGAAGCGGGCGGAGGGCGGGGCGAGCGAGGGAAGCCCGCCGGCCCGCAGGACGACCGTCGCGGCCTGATGACGTCGCACAATGGCCGGCCCCCGCGGGTAGTGGAGCCCGTTTGTTCCGCCCGCGTCGCGCCTCAAGCCGGAGCCTGTGAGGAGCGGAAGGGCCGAGGGACGTCTTCCCCGCGCCGCCCCGACGCCAGCGGAGCCGTGGCCCCCTCCCCGCCCTCGCGCTGAGGTAAGTGGCGGCGGTGGCTGGGAGGCCCGGCCGGCGGGGAGGAGGCCGAGGCGGCCGGGAGGGGAGCGTGGAGGCGGCGCGGAGCGGAGGCCCGGGAGCTCCGGCGCTGCCGCCTCCGGGGAGCGCTCCGGGCTGCGTCCCCGGCCGAGCGTGGCCCTCGGGCTCTGGGAAGGGGTCGCTGAAACAGTCGCGATCCCGCCTTCAGTCCGCGGCGAGCCGGCCCGGGAGGCCCTGGAACCCACTCCGAGCTCGAACTCCCCGCGGCTTCCTCTGCGCCCAGCGGCGGAGTTGATTCTCCCGAAGCTGTCATTTCTCTTCCGGGACATTCGCGTGGCACATGTTTGCCGCCCACCGCAGGGGTAGCGGGGGGAGCCCGCAGATTCGCCCCGCGAAGGAGGCCCGCCAGGACTGGGGATGGGCTCTTCGGGAACTTTGAGCTCTGCGGAGCCTCCCGGAACTTGCTCCCTCAGCCTCACGGTGCACAGGTTGGAGGTGTTGGCTGTGACCCAACGCGCGCGCCACTCTTAGGAATAAACTTACTCCTTAAGTTAGGAAGGAGCCCGGATCGTGCCGAGTCCTTTGGAAAAACTCACTGCAGCTATTGTGCTGGGGGAGCCTAAGACTTCGTTCACTTCCAGCCTTGCTTCTCTGGAAGTTGAGTTTTCTCGAATACTTTGTGACAGCTCGTTTTAAGAGAGCGCCGTTCAGCGGGCTTTCTGGCCAGGCTAGGGCTGTCTTCCGCCCCGTTTGGGGGAAATGGAAGAAGGGAGTGCTTAGCATCTGTAGTTCTGTTCGGGGGCAGAGCAGTGTCTCATCATTTCGTGTTCGAGGCTCGCCTCTCGTATTGCCTGTGGATGGGGTCTCGGCCCCAGAATTGTACAGTCTGAGCACACATGTGGAGTCCAGCCAGCTCTGTGTCCCGCAGGCTGGAACCTCTCTCTGGTTTGGGGTGGGAAATACCCTTTCAGAGAGCAAACAGGTAAGCGGTGATCTTGCTCATGTTTAAGGAGGTTTTTTGCTCTTTCACAGCTACAGATCACCTCAAGGTGACTGCTTCTTTCCTGAGGAGTTTTGGCGGTCAGGCTTAGTCCCTTGGGGTGCCCTCCGCCCCCAGCCTTGACCTCTTTTCTTTAGGTGTTGTAAATCCGTGACGTTTTGAATTTTTTTTTTTAATGTTTCATTTATTTTTAGGAGAGAGAGAGACAGTGTGAGCAGGGGAGGGTCAGAGAGAGAGGGAGTCACAGACTGAAACAGGCTCCAGGCTCCGAGCTGGCAGTCAGCACAGAGCCCGATGCGGGGCTCGAACCCACGAACCGTGAGATCATGACCCAAGCGAAAGTCGGACGCTTAACCGACTAAGCCACCCAGGCGCCCCAAATCCGTGACATTTTGAATCAGGATTGTAGTTGGATGTGCCAGAACGTAGGCAGTCAAATGGGGGTTGCTCTCTTCAAAGTTATTTTCCTGAAAGGCTGGGCTTGCACTTCACTGGTGCTCCTCTGCCAGAGCCTCCTTAGAACTCTTGTTTTGGTAGAAAGTACCTAAGTCAGGCGAGAAAATCAGTCTCGTTCAAGAGTTGTACCCTGCGTCTGACCAGGAGTCCTCTTACCTGGCGCAGGAGCTCACCTCGTGGGTTTCCTGTGATTTCTTCAGTGGCCCGCCTTGAGAGGGGAGCTTCTGCTGTCACTAGAGTGCGAGGAGAGAAGGTTCCAGACGTCATTCACAAGGAGAAGTTCCCAAAAGTTGGGTGCTGCTGTTGGAATCCATGTGCTGCCCTCCCGAGTGGCTGCTGGGTGACGAGCTGCCACTTCATGTCCGAATTCTGGTATCATCTTTGAAAAGTGGGTTTCTTTCTGGCATGCGACAGGTAGTTTATCCAGTAACAGGATGTTGTCATTTAGCCAACAAGCGTTTGTCGAGTGTCACCCACCAAAAGCAGCATGCAGTGGAAACACAGCGATGGACGCTTGCCCTTGTGTCTTCCGGGCAGGTTCACCATCTTGGGAGTCACAGGTCCTAGACTTTGCCTGGAATCCTCAGCTGCAGGGTAATTGTGTGAGAAAAAGAGCTGAGTAAAAACCCTGCGCCCGGGAGGTGGTGAAGCTGTGGCAGGAGGGCCCTCCGTTACCCTGTCTGCATCCGATAGGCTGCGCGCTCTCCGTGCTCCCGACTCAGGGTGGACGCTCACATGGTCGCTGCCCTGACTTCATCTCAAAACAGGACATAGATGCCCCGAGAGACAGCCTGCCTGGCACGGGGCCTGGGATGCAAGCCTTCTTCTGACCCCTGATGACACTTCCCTCCTGGGCAGCGAGCTGTGACTCGGTGGTTTCTAATAGGTGGGTTCTGTGGAGTGTTTCTCTGCAGTGTGTTCACCTGTGAGCAGCGTCATATTGTGAAGTCCCAAGGGGTTCCATGGGTAAAGAAAAGATGTGTCCCCTCAGGACATTATCAGGGCCTTCTGAGGAGTGTGTGTCCCAGTGTGCCCAGGACAGCCCCTCTTCGTGGCTGTTGTAACTGTTAACGGTGCCTCCCCTACAGTTTCAAACGTGACCCCAGTTAGATGGCAAAGTACATGGGGCGGTGCTACTCCTTGCCAGCTGTTTGCTACGCTTGGGGAGCACAGAGGTGAGTCTGAGCCTCCTCCTCGGGTGCTCCATGTGCGGTGGGGGCGGGGCCTGCCCACAGGCTTCACAGATTAACAGTGGTGGACAGCGGGGTAAGCGTGGGTTCAGAATCCACAACATACAGTGTACTTAGGGCAGGAGCTCATAATCTGGGGACAGTGGATGAACCCCAGGGGGGTTTGAACTCCCCAAAGTGGGAGATGCATTGGATGTATTCTCGTTTGCCTGGGGGACCAGCCATCCCCTTCACCAGGGTCTCAGAACCATCCGTGCTCTCCTGACGGCCCAGCACCACCCCTGGAGAGCACCGGGCCACCCGCGTAGCGGCAGGTGCGCTCAGGACCTTCAGCCCTGCCGCCTTCTGGTCAGCTCTGAAAACTGCCTTTGAGAGTCAGGAAGTTAGCTTTGTGTCCTTGGAATGTTGAATTGGTTCCCATAATTTACACTGTGGGGGGCATGTGCTCAATAAGTACTCCTTTTTTTTTTTTTTTTGATTTATTTCTAGGAGAGAGAGAGCGAGCGAGCAGAGGAGGGTCAGAGAGAGAGGGAGACACAGACTCTGAAATAGGCTCCAGGCTCTGAGCTGGCAGTCAGCACAGAGCCCGACGCGGGGCCCGAACCCACGAACCGTGAGATCATGACCTAAGCGAAAGTCGGACGCTTAACCGACTAAGCCACCCAGGCGCCCCTCAATAAGTACTTCTTAAAGCGACCCTCCTGGCACAGTGCACCAGCCTCTCCACTTGGTAATCTGAGTCTGCATTGCCCATGGGGTCAGTGTACAGGTGGGCACCTTTGAGGCTGTTTTCTTAGATTCGGGTTTTGTTTACATGCCTAAGATTCAGACTTCAGATAAGTTTAAAATAAATGACTGGGTCATTTATTTTAGCGTCCGACTTTGTTTGGCTCAGGTCATGGTGTCCCAGTCTGTGGGTTCAAGCCCCACATCGGGCTCTGTGCTGACAGCTCAGAGCCTGGAGCCTCCTTCAGATTCTGTGTCTCCTTCTCTGCCCCTCCCTTGTTCACACTCTTGTCTCTCTCTCGAAAATAAACAAATATTTAAAAATTAAAAAAAAAAAAGACCTTTAGAAGTTGGATCTCCATATGTTCATCACTGTTTTTTCACTAATGGACTATATAAGTCATGTAACTTTTTCACGAATACGAAAATGTGTTTTTGTAGAAGGGCTAAGATAGAGGTTACAGACAGGTCAGCACAGAACTTCAAAAGGAAGAAAGTAAAAACAGGCAGACCCTGCTGGTTCGGTAGCAGTCGCCAGTTCGTGTGTGGGTTCTGTTCCAGAAAAGAGTTTCTAACATCAGTTTGGAACTTAGGTCCCATTTCCTAGAGAAACAGTGGCAGAAAGTAGGGGTGGGTTTCTGGGCAGGGAGCACCTGCTCACGTGTGGTCCGAGGCTCTGTAGTCGACACACTCTGGGTGCAGTTCTGACTTGTGGTCCCCGGATACCCACTCAGTGGCCATGTGGCTTAGGTCTCCTTGTCTGTGACAGGGAACACGAACTGTTCGGAAGGCTGACGTGAGGGATCGGTCAGGTGCCTGACACGGGGCGGGGGGGCGGGTGTCATTTCTCAGCAGGTGTTGGTAGCTCTCAGCTTCCTTGCAGAGTTGTTTCGATGATACAGTCTTCAGCTGAGTAGACGGCTGTTTGTTGGATGAAACCACGAATGAATTAACTCCTAAGTCTCGCAGAGACTCGAAGTGTGAAGTGTGTCTGTCTGACGGGCGATAGGAGTCTGGTTCTTAGAAGTTGAGGATGACCTTACTCCTCTTCTCACTAATTCAGTTTAAATTCAAACATGTGGAGCCTCTGCCCGGCAAAGTACATACGGTCATTCTCATATCTCAGATGTAAGAGACCTACGGAGGTGTGGCAAGGTTACGTAGTCTGCCCAGGTCCTGCAGCTGGGACGCGGGGGAGCCCGGGTTCCGGTCTGACGCGGAGACCGTGCGCGTCTGCACGTGCCGGTAAGATGCGGCGCACCGACGGGTCAACTGCCCACGCTTTGCATTGGCTCGAGTATTGGAAGTTAGGTACTGTTTCTCTTCTGTTTATTACTCTAGGATTCAGTTTCAAGTTCCCAGAGTCCAAAAACCAATCTGGTTGGATCTGATCATAACAATGAAACCAAAGTGCAAGCCAGTTTGCACACGGCCCCAGAGGAGAGCTGTTTCCAGGCCTGGAGAGCTTGTGGCCGTGAGCAGGATAGTATGTTGCGAGGCCAGTGAGGCCTGGGCCCCCAGTTCCTGCAGCATATCTGGTGCGTGATTTTTAATGTAGTTTGAGGGGACGTTGAATTTTAGATAACAATTGGTTGATTTAAGTAGGAAGTCATTTTGTTTCCAGGGTTGCCATTGGACTATAAAATGTGAAAACCCGAATATGTCAGGTTTCTAGTAGGGACTTCTGAGGCTCCATAACCAGCTCCCTGTGACTGGCTGCCCCCAGGGCCCAGGTCTAGATTCGGCATCTGGCGCGACAGAAGGCCCTGCCCTGGGCTGAGAGGTGTCTCGTACACAGTGTGAGAAGAGGTGTGCAAGGGTGGGCCCGGGACTCCTGCACTGTCCACCCAGGCAGGGGAAGGGCCCTGAGTGCTTGCTGCGGGGACGGCCCTTAGCTTCCCGGCACCCTGCTCACCTCACCTGCAGGCAGTGGGCGTGCTGTGCTGGGGACAGCGCTGTCCTGGGCTGGGAGGGGTGGGGGGAGGGCCGCTGCATGATACTCAGCAGGGGCCACCATTCGAGGACTGATTTTTAATTTTTTTTTTTAATGTTTTTTTATTTATTTCTAGGAGCGAGAGAGAGAGACAGCATGAGCAGGGGAAGGTCGGAGAGAGAGGGAGTCACAGACTCTGAAAGAGGCTCCAGGCTCTGAGCCGGCAGTCAGCACAGAGCCCGACGCGGGGCTCGAACCCACGAACCACGAGATCATGACCTGAGTGAAAGCCGGACGCTTAACCAACTGAGCCACCCGGGCGCCCCTCGAGGACTGATTTTTAAAAAATTCTCCCCAATAGGGGCGCCTGGGTGGCTCAGTCGGTTGAGCATCCGACTTCGGCTCGGTCATGATCTCACGGTTCGTGGGTTCGAGCCCCACGTCGGGCTCTGTGCTGACAGCTGGCTCAGAACCTGGAGACTGTTTCAGAGTCTGTGTCTCCCTCTCTCTCTGACCCTCCCCTGCTCACGCTGTCTCTCTCTCTCTCTCTCTCTCTCTCTCTCACACACAGAAATAAATGAAAACATTAAAAAAACATTTTTTTTAATTCTCCCTAATAGTCCTGCCCCTGGACAGGACAGTTAGAAAGACTGAAAAGTGAATCCTTTTCAAAATTGTGGCTATGAATGGATGATCAGGTTTGTAAATTTCTATTAGTGGTAGTCATTTAGTTGACTTATAAAGTGATAAATTTTAGGTGATTTGTCCTAATGCGTGTTCAATTATAATAATTTCTATTATTATAGAAGTTTCTATATAGAATTTCTATCATTATAGAAGCAAAAATAGTGTTTTTAACTGTAGGTTTGGGTACCAGCTCTTGGTATATGCCTCCTTAAACATAAGGTCTCCTTTCAAAAGTATACATTTGAAAGGTGACATGTTTAGTTTTTAGTTATGTAAATGTGTAAAATAATTATATATATATAGTTTAACGTTTATTTTTGAGAGAGAGAGCCAGAGCATCAGCAGAGGAGGGGCAGAGAGAGCATGGGGGACAGAGGATCCAAAGCACCTCTGTGCTGACAGCCGACAGGCTGATGCAGGGGCTCAGACCCATGAGCCATGAGACCATGACCTGAGCCAACGTCAGACGCTTAACTGACTGAGCCCTCCAGTCGCCCCAATAATTTTCTGTATTTACTTAAAGTATGCAAGTATAGGTATGTGTTTCCAGATCTTACTGAAACACCAAGTGTCATAATTGTGACATATGTTACCTTAAATAATGACTTTGAAGACTCGAGTGAACACTGAACCTGTCATTCTCCTGTTACTTCAGCAAGTGACTCGCTCCAGGCTGCACTGGTGAATGGTGACTGTTGGCCTGATTATACACCGGGGTTGCTTCCTGCACATACACCCCCGTCCCGCGGTACGCAGTCTCCAAAGTGGAACCAGGGGCGCCTGGGGGCTCAGTCGGTTAAGCGGCCGACTTCCGCTCAGGTCATGATCTCACCATTTGTGGGTTCGAGCCCCTCGTCAGGCTCTGTGCTGACAGCTCAGAGCCTGGAGCCTGCTTCTGATTCTGCCAACGTTAGAAAAATGTTTTTAAAATTTTTTAATGTTTCATTTATTTCTGAGAGAGAGAGAGAGACTGTGAGCAGGGGAGGGTCAGAGAGAGAGGGAGACACAAAATCTGAAGCAGCTCCAGGCTCTGAGCTGTCAGCACAGAGCCCGACACGGGACTCCAACCCACGAACCGTGAGATCATGACCTGAGCCGAAGTTGGACGCTTAACTGACTGAGCCACCCAAGCGCCCCAGAAAAATGTTTTTAAAGAAATGGAACAATATACCGTCTTCGGTCGCTAAGGTGGGAAAACCAAAAAATATGCACTTTATTACTAAATCCCGATTGGTAAAAATAAAAACAAAGTCTTCTGAAATGATAGCCTTCTTACGTGTGAAACTACTCACACACGTGAGGTTCTCTCTAGAGTCCTCGTCCACGACGTGCCCGCATCAGCGCGGCCCGTGTCCGCCTCCCTGCGGGGAAGTGTCGGGCCGCGTGTGAGCACCGCCTTCTGGACACCTGGTCCAGGCTCCAGCGTCCTGGTCTGTGGCCGGGCCCGGGTCTGCATCCCGAGCGCTCGTCCCGAGTGCGTCTTCGGGGCGGTCAGGGCCTTGCGCCCAGAAGTGCATCCGGCAGCGGGAGCCACAGCTCGTGACCTGGGGACTCCCGGGCCGGCCAGGGCTTCTGCTCCAGCCGCCTTCAGCTTTGTTGCCTCGTTCAGTCATGCGGCTTTTCTTGAGTTTCAAAAATAACTTTCTCTAATAATGGCAAAAGCTGTCCTTTGCAACACAAATTATTATTACTTGCTTTACCGGGTCGCCCCCGTGATGAGAAGGACACCAGGGCTCCGCCAGACAGCTGCACGTGTGACATCGCACAGACGGGACCCGGCTCAGGGCCCAGTCGGTGCGGCGCAGCCTGCTGGAGGCGCCGGGGTGGTGGCGGCCTCCCTGCCCCGGGCCCGGGGGCTGGCGGAGCCTCGTGGGCCGGACCCTCCCGCCGGTCGGGCGGAGCGTGGCCCCGGGCAGCAGGGCAGACCGGCTGTGCGTTTTGGTAAAGGCCGTGCACGTGTTCTCTTTCTTTTGCAGAATCGTGGGTACTGATGGATGTGGCCGAGAGCCCTGAACGGGACCCTCGCTCTCCGGAGGACGACGAAGAGGAGCGGCAGGGGCTCTCGGACGATGACATTCTGAGGGAGAGTGGCTCTGAGCGGGACTCCGACGGGGCGGGGGACCTGGAGGATGAGGGGCACGCGGCCCCGGGGCTGAGGCAGGAGGAAGAGGAGGAGGAGGAGGAGGGCCCCTCCGACGAGGAGGACCAGGACCCGGAGTCTGAGGCTCAGGACCCGGGCAGGGGCCCCGCGAGCCCCCCTCGCGGGGAGGAGGGGGACGGGGGGGAGGAAGAGCGCACGAGCGACCTGAGGGACGAGGCGTCGTCGGTCACCCGGGACCTGGATGAGCATGAGTTAGACTACGACGAGGAGGTGCCCGAGGAGCCCGCGCCCGCCGGGCAGGACGACGAGGCCGAGAAGGCCGGCGCCGAGGACGACGAGGACAAGGGGGCGGGCGCTCCAGGGGCCGGGGGGGCCGCGGGCGCTCACGGCCCGGAAGACAAGGAGCCCCTGGAGACCCCCAAGGAGAAGAACAAGGAGGACGATGACGGGGAGCTGGACGACGGGGAGCTGGATGTGAGTGCCGGGGCTGGGGGGGGCGCCCTGGGGGCAGCCTCCTGTGGTCACGGGCACGGGGAGTGCTCTGATCACGGGGTGCTCTGGGGGCGGCCACCGTGGTCACGGGGCCGCTCTGGGAGTGGCCGTGCGGTCTCTGTGGTCACGGGGAGGGACCGCTCTGGGGCGGCCACTTTGGTCACGCGGGGACCGCTCTGGGGCGGCCACCGTGGTCACGGGGGCGCTCTGGGGCGGCCTCTGTGGTCACGGGGGAGGCTCTGGGGGCGGCCGTGGTCACGGGGGACCGCTCTGGGGGCGGCCACTTTGGTCACGGGGGAGGGACCGCCCTGGGGGCGGCCACTTTGGTCACGGGGGACCGCTCTGGGCGCGGCCTCTGTGGTCACGGGGGGACCGCTCTAGGGTGGCCACCGTGGTCAGGGGGGACTGCTCTGGGGCAGCCTCTGTGGTCACGGGGGGCCGCTCTGGGGCGGCCACTGTGGTAACGGGGGGACCGCTCTAGGGTCGGCCACCGTGGTCACCGGGGGACCGCTCTGGGGGCGGCCTCTGTGGTCACGGGGACCGCTCTAGGGCTCGGCCACTGGTCACCGGGGGGGACGCTCTGGGGCGGCCTCTGTGGTCACGGGGGAGGGACCGCCCTGGGGGCGGCCACTGATCACCGGGGGACTGCTCTGGGGGCAGCCTCTGTGGTCACAGGGGGCTCAGGGCGGCCACTGTGGTACGGGTGGGACGGGGCAGGCCCAGAGCTTGGCCTGCCAGGTGTGCACCCTGCCGCTCCTGCTGGGAGGGCGGTGACGCCCAGCCCCAATTTTTTCCTTAGGTTCTAGGTTTGTGTAACCAGAGCTCATTTCTCTCTTTGCTACTTTAAATAATACTTATTTAGTTGAGTTCACGTTCAACTAAAACCATTATGGATTTTCAGCTCCTGTTTGTTCTCGAGGCCAATGGGCTCCAGAAAGCTTCTGTCCAGCCTTGTCTGTTCTTTTAGGCATTTGTACCTTCCTGCCAGCCATCCCCGAGGGTCCCGTCTGGAAGTGTCCCTGAAAGACTCTTAGGAATGGATAATGGGGGCTGTGCATCCGAATACCTCAGCTTTTTTCCGACTTGTCACACTTGGTTATAATTTATTAAAGTAATTTGACTTTCAGGTCATGGAGAAGGTACCGTTGACACACCATCTCGGGCACAGATAGGCTGGGTTTTCCTGACGCCTAATCCTGTTGACAGGACTTTAGGCACCATCTAGCTCTTCTGTTAGTTTTTTATTTAAGTTCCAGTTAGTGAACATACAGTGTCGTGTTGGTTTCAGGTGCTCAGTACAGTGATTCAGCACTTCCTACATAGCCCGGTGCCCAGCACACCAAGCGCCTCCTCAGGCCCCCTCGCCCCCTTCGCCCATCTCCACCCTCTCCCCCGCCCCGGGAGCCATGGTTGTCTCTGTCCCTTTGCTCATTGGTTTCTTAAATTCCACATGCCAGTGAGACTGCGTGGTATTTGTCTTTTCTCTGAGTGATCTCACTTATTCTAATATGCTCTGATTCCACCTGCGTTGTTGCAGATGGCAAGATTTCACCCTTTCGATGGCCAAGTAGTATTCCATTATATACGTACCACACTTTTTATCCATTCCTCAGTCAGTGGACACCACAGCTGCTTCCGTAGCTTAGCTATTGTAAGTATGCTGCAATAAACATGGGGTGCGTGTACCCCCTTGAATTAGTGTTTTTGTATTTTGAGGGTAAGTACTTAGTAGTGCAGTTGCTGGGCCATAGGGTGTTAGTTCCGTTTTTAGGCGTGTGAGGAGCCTCCACTGCTCTCCGGAGCGGCTGCACCAGGCTGTGCGCCCCGCCCCCCAAGCCGTGCACACTGTGCCCCTTTCTCCGCATCCTCGCCAGCACCTGTTATTTCTCATGTTGTCGATTTTAGCCACTCTGACAGGTGTGAGGTTGTACCTGGGTGTGTCCCTGATGACAAGGGACGTGGGGGATCTTGTCGTGTGTCTGTCAACCGTCCGGGTGTCTATTCAGATCTTCTGTCCACTTTTTAATTGGATTATTTGTTTTCTTGGTGTTGAGTTTTTTAAGGTTTGATTTTTGTTTTTTGTTTTGAGAAAGAGTGCGCTCATGCCAGCAGGAGAGAGAAGAACCCCAAGTGGGCACTATGCCTGATGCAGAGCTTGACTCCGTGACCACGAGATCACGACCGGAGCCAAAATCAAGAGTTGGGCGCTCAACCGACTGAGCCACCCAGGCTCCCGATAAGTTTTATTTATTTAATCTGTACACCCCACGTGGGGCTTGAGCTCATGACCCTGAGATCAAGAGTCACACGCTCTTCCGACTGACCCAATCAGCCATCCCTATAAGTACTTTATGTATTTTTATATATTTTTTTATATATTTATGTATAAATATAAAATTCATATACATACATTATATATTTCGGATACTAACCCTTTAATGGTTATGTCATTTGCAAATATCTTTTCCCATTCCATCAGTTGCTGTTTAGTTTTGTTGATTGTTTTCATTGGTGCTCAGAAGCTTTCTATTTTGATGTAGTCCCAGCCGTTTATTTTTGCTTTTGCTTCCCTTTGGAGACACGTCTAGAAAAATATTGCTATGGCCAGTGCCAGAGAAATGACTGCCTATGCTCTCTTCTAGGATTTGTATGGGTTCAGGCGTCACATTTAGGTCTTTCGTCCTTTTAGAGTTTGGTGTGTGGTGGAAGAAGGTGCTCCTGTTTTCCTTTCACACGTCGTGTCCGATTTTCCCAGCACCGTTTGTTGAAGAGACTGTCTTTTTCCCATAGTGTTTTCTTGTTTCTTGCGTACTCACGATCTTTAAAAAGTTGAGTTTCGGGGAGAAAGAGCCTGAAGTCCTGCTGAGCAGCGCTTTTACTGAAAGGAGTTGAGAGAGGAACAGAGCACACTGAAATAACTGGGGGTGTTTAAGGACAAAGGCGTGTGGGATCTCTCAGAAACGTTCTGGGTTGGAGGAGGAAAAGGCTGCTGGTTAAGTACCTAACCACGGGCTCGCGGTGGGCACCGCACCGCCTCAGGTGGTCGCTGGCGCGTGTGTCGCCTTCAGTGGTGCTGGTTGTGCCTGCTCAGCGCATAGGGGTCTAAACACCGCGTATCCAACTGTGGCTCATCAGAACAGGACTTGGGGGCAGGAGGGTTATGCGGTCACAAGCTTAGAGTTTTAGCTCTTCTCTTCCAACTCAGTTAATAACCTTTGCTTTATTTAAAGGGCGGCTTCAGGATGTTGTCATGCAGGTGTCCTTAGGTGTCCAGCCATGCTTCCTTCCCACTTTGGGTAAACGTACCACAGGGTTGGGTGAAATCTTAGGCAGAAGATGAAGTTGTTGGCGGAGGTCGCCTGTGAGTGTGGTTTTTCAGTGTTACCCAGGGCGAAGCCCCGTCTGTTCCGTCCTGAGAAAACGAGGAGGGAGGTCCCGATTACCAGGACGCAGTGGCCCGGGGCTCCTTGGCCGCCCATCCCCATTCAGAGAGGGCCAGTTGCGAGTTCTTCCTGCCTCCGCTGTTGAATACGTCTTGGGGGAAACTCAGCTCCTTTCCTACATTTCCACGATCGTAGGGGGTCAGGCGTCTCCCTGCAGGTCCCGGGCGACCTGGTGTCACCGCAGCAGCGGGTGTGCCGGCCGCGCTTAGCTGTGGTGGTGCGGGACCTCGGGTTGAGCTGAGGCAGCCCTGGAAAATTTTGCCGTTGTCTGGAGATTGCTGGTTGCCCTATAAAAAGCATGAGGAGTAAGAACCCAGTTTGGCTTTCTCGCCCCGCCAGGGTCCTGTGCTTGGCTGGCCGGCCGCTTGCTCCCATCGCACCCTGTCATGAGGGCCCCCAGCCTCTCTGCGAGCAGCGCTGCTGAGGAGACCTGGGGACAGCTTCGTTCGGCCACGCAGAACCAGTCTCCTTCCCGCACCGCGCACACGTGCCTCTCCGTGACTGCGCCGGCGGCCCCGTGGTGGGCTGGGCCTGTGACCGGGCAGAGCGGGGATCGAGCCCCGCCTGGAGACAGACCTCAACAAGCAGAGGGCGGGTTCCGTGAATGGTGGCAGGAGCACACGTGGCCCCTGCGGGCGCCTCTGCTGGTTTCTGCCCCTGTCCGTGCCTGGCCACGCTCGGCCGTGTAACCGGCAGCGTGAGTGTCGCTTCCTTTCCGTGGGCTCTGCCCCTGCCCTGACTGTTCCCCGGGCTGCAGACTGTTGTCCTTGCACAGTTTGACCGCACCTGGTCGGCGGGCTCGTCTCTGTCTCGTGAGAACAGGCCCGTTGTGGGCAGCCAGTCACGGCCCCCCGAGCGGAGAGACGGAACCCCCATTACTTTGGGTTACGTGGAAGTTGAGTGCCCTCGAAACATAGAGTGGCAGAGGCAGAAGGAAGGTCTGCCCCGGAGGGCCGTTCACACGGGCGGCTCCAGCGTCGCCCTCCCCCCCCCCAGCTGGTGTGCCTGCTCCCAGCTGCAGCCCGTCACTGCCGAGACGCCGCCCTGTCCTAGATGCCCTGTCCGAGATGCGGCCGGTCCTGTGCCGTCTCCACTCCCGGCCCGGGTCCCTGACGGCAGGGGAACCAGAGGTGCGCGCTTGGGTCTGGAAACGGCCTGCCTTCGCCAGGCCTTTGGCGGGGGCCCTTCAGTAACCCCTGCAAAGTCGCCTCTGGCCTCGCGGAGTGTGCGCGTCCCCGAGGGGGTTTCCCCATTGCTTTCAAGCCCGCCCGTATCAGGCGAGCTGCCTGGGTGTTTTCTGAGGAGGAAACGTGCGGTTTGGCAGATCCGCACCTCGAGGATCTGCATTTGCTGTTGTCCCTAAGGCTCCCCGTGCCCATGAGGCTCCCCGTCCAGAGGCCCCTCCCGCACGCCTGCCCCTCCTCCCTGCAGCCTCCCGGCCCTGAGGTGCCAGAGCAGCCGAGTGGAAGAGGCTAAAGCCACGCGCTTCTCTCGTTCTCCCCCTTTTAGATGTTGGGTCCTTGGGACATGTGACTTGATATGTGGAGGAGTAGGCCCTTAAAATTCTTTTTTTTTAAATTTTTTAAAAAATGTTTTTTGTTTATTTCTGAGGGAGAGACCGCGTAAGCAGGGGAGAGTCAGAGAGAGAGGGAGACACAGAATCTGAAACAGGCTCCAGGCTCCGAACTGTCAGCACAGAGCCCGACGTGGGGCTTGAACCCACAAACCGTGAGATCATGACCTGAGCTGAAGTCGGACGCTTAACCAGTTGAGCCACCAGACGCTCCGGTCATTAAAATTCTTTAGTCTAAACCTCACAGTCTGTGACCAAGACCTTGACTTACATTTATATGCGTTTGGTGTGCTGCCAAAGTACCTTCAGATACAGATACAGCTCTGGAAACGGTGCTTTGCGCCTGTGGGGGGGGGAGGGTGGAAGGTGGGATTTCCCACACAGGCGCCCTGGCTTGTTTGTGGGGTGGAGGCCGGGGGTCCCTGACGGCCTGTCCCCTGAGAGCCTTGCTTAATCGGTGGTCTGTCACCTGTTGTGGAAGCCGCACTTAACCCGGCCGTACCTGTGGCTTTGCCTCGGCCTCTGCGGCTCTCAGGAGTGGGTGGGGCCCTGCTGTGTGAGCTTCCTTCCTCTTGCACCTGCCGACTCTGGCCATGACCCTTCCTTCCATCGGGGTTCGAGGGAACACTCAGATGAGTATTTGTGGGTCTTCAATGTGCCTTTCCCGACTCAAGTCCCCCCTTTCTGGTGTGTCCGTCCTTCCCTTTGCTCATGTGTTTTGTCCTGGTTTGTACGTTATGTGTCCTTTGGTGCCATCCATGTGGGAAAGGGTGGACTATGTATTTTGTTCCAAACCTGCTTTCATCCGTCAGTCACACTAGCAAGGTGGCCTCTCAGACCGCAGGACAGCAGACACGTCCCGTCCCCAGTGGACAGTCCATGGGACTCCTCTTGGGCCCCCACATATACAAAAATACTTTGAAATGTTTTCTTTGCAGGTAGCATTATATATTTTCTCCTATTCAAATCCACATGTTCCTTTTTTTTTTTTTTTTAATTTTTTTTTTTAAATGTTTTATTTATTTCTAGAGAGAGAGAGAGACAGCGTGAGCAGGGGAGGGTCAGAGAGAGAGGGAGTCACAGACTGAAACAGGCTCCAGGCTCTGAGCTGGCAGTCAGCACAGAGCCCGACGCGGGGCTCGAACCCACGAACTGCGAGATCATGACCTAAGCGAAAGTCAGACGCTTAACCAACTAAGCCACCCAGGTGCCCCTACATGTTACTTTTTAAAAAAAAAATTTTTTAATGTTTATTTTCAAGAGACAGTGTGAGTGGGGGAGGGGCAGAGGAGGAGACACAGAATCCGAAGTAGCTCCAGGCTCTGAGCTGTCAGCACAGAGCCTAATGCGGGGCTCAAACCCACAAGCCGTGAGATCGTGACCCGAGCTGAAGGGGGACACTCAACCGACTGAGTCCCCAGGCGCCCCCCTACCTGTTCCTTTTATGTCTAGATATGTGATCTCTTCTTTTTTTTTTTGTTTTGTTTTGTTTTATTTTATTTATTTCTAGGAGAGAGAGAGAGAGACAGCGCGAGCAGGGGAGGGTCAGAGAGAGAGGGAGTCACAGACTGAAACAGGCTCCAGGCTCTGAGCTGGCAGTCAGCACAGAGCCCGACGCGGGGCTCGAACCCACGAACCGCGAGATCATGACCCAAGCGAAAGTCGGACGCTTAACCGACTAAGCCACCCAGGCGCCCCATTTGTGATCTCTTCTACAAAAGGTGGTGCTCTGTACACTCCCTCTGGCGGCTCAGGGTTTTCGCTCTCTGCGGGGCCCTGCTCTCCTCTGCTTCATGGCCTTGCTGAAGCCTCAGAAGCAGCCGCCTGCCCTGCATTTGAGCAAAGAGTCCACGCCAGATTAGCCACGTGATGAGCGCAGGCCACAGCCCTTACCCTGAACCCAGGGTTCAGGGGCTCTGAGAATGGACACGTTTCCTTGCTCGCCCGGTGGCTGACCTTGCCCCACGTGACGCAAGGCTGTTTGTGGTCCCTGGTGTGGCTGGTCAGGCGTCCCCCACAGGATGACTGTGTCCGTTCCTGGTTACTCTTCTGACCCCTGCTATATCACCTTCTAAAACCAGAACATTCCTGAATCCCCAAAACACATCTGGCCCCAAGAGATCGTAGACCAGTATTGTCACCCCCATTTTACAGATGCAGCACCAGGGCGGCACACAGGCCTCTGCTCTGGTGCCCGTGTGGCACACCCGCCTCCCCACGTGGCGCCGTCATGGGTGCTCACTCACCCGCCCTTAGTGCAGGGCTGCTGGGGTGCATGTGGTTCTTGTCACATAAGTAATAGTCAGGCATTGGCTTTTATGTTCTGGTTTGTTTTTATTAAAGCAAAATAAAGGCCTGCACCGAGAAGTCAAGCTGTGCTACCGTTGTTTACACAGTCGAGTTTTTTGATGTTTGTTTATTCTTTTTTTTAGATTAAAGTCTTTTTTCTTTTTTTCTTTTTAGTTTTTTATTATTTATTTAATTTTTAAAGTTTGTTTATTTTGAATGACTGGGGGAAGGGCAGAGAAAGGGAGAGACAGAATCCCAAGCAGGTTCAGCACTGACAGCACAGAGCCCAATACAGGGCTTGATCCCACAAGTGTGAGATCACGGCCTGAGCCACCATCAAGAGTGTGATGATCAACAAACTGAGCCACCCAAGCACTCCTAGAAAATGCTTTTTCAATAAATATTTTTAAGGCAGAAATTATACAAAGATTTAAGCTTTAAAGATAAGCCATCGTAAATCCAGGGCTTGACTTTACTATTTTTCATTCAACAAATGCTTGCCAACCATTTGCTATAAGCCCAGCACAGAGCTTGGACCGGTGACAGTCCTGCCTGGCGGAGGCCCCGTTCAGTCAGAAAGGGCCATGGTGGTTGTGACTCATGGTGGGGGGAGCCGGGGCGGGGGGGGGTCCTGAGGAAGGAGACTCCTCCACCATCTGAAAATGAGGTGAGCCGCACGGTAGCAGAAGCGGAGAAGGAAGAACACGGGCCGGCTTCACAAAGGTCACTGCGCGTCACGGCCCGTGCGGAGCTGGGAGAGTTGGGGGCACCAGTTAGGAAGTGGCCCCTAGGCCAGGTGGGACTGGGCAATACTTTGGATGCGGGGGTGGGGGGGGTGCTTCGTTGACCCCTTGGGTTGACTGTCGTGGGGTGTCCTGGAACAGGCTAGGTAGGACATGGGGCCAGTGAGGAGCTTCAGCTGGGACCCCCCAGCAAAGATGTCAGCAGGGCACCTGCATACCCGCTTTGGGGCTGGGACGGCGACCCCTGGGGATGGCATCTCCCCCGAGGGGCACAGGGGAGTGTCTCTGCAGGTCAGTGGTGACCGAGGCCCTGGGGTAGCAGGGGTGGATAGGGCAGAGCAGTCGTCTAGGTCATGGCTGTTCTTTGGAATTCCTGGCGCGAAAACCACCCAGGCTTTGGCGTTTGTGAAGTTCCCACATCACACTAAAGCTCGAAGGCCAAGGTTAGGAGCTCTGGATTGAGAAGGCAGGGGTCTGGGTCTGAGCCTGACCTCCCTCCCCCCCACCCCTAGACTCTTAAATTAGAGGACATTAGTGTTGAGTCTTAAGAACAAAATATTTTGGTTTCTAAATACTGTTTATTTTTTTATAACATTTATTTTTGTTTTTGTGAGAGATACAAAGCTGGACCACGGGTGGGGCAGAGGGAAGGGGAGACACAGAATCCGAAACAGCTCCAGGCTCTGAGCTGTCAGCACAGAGCCCGACGCGGGGCTCGAACCCACGAACCGTGAGATCATGACCTGAGCCGAAGTCGGACACTTAACCTACTGAGCCCCCCAGGCGCCCCTATGAATACTGTTTGAACGCACAAAGTACTGAAAACGTAAACTGGAACCATTTCCCGCCCAGCCTTGCTGATGCAGGGAGTACGGTAAAGCTTGCTTTGTACTGAGCATCATGTGCGTCACGGAGCATTTTAGTTGGTGTTTTGTGGGGTGCCTGGTCTTGCAGGTGAGCTCTGGCATGCCCCGTGAGGGTTCGGAAACTGTGAACCGCCGAGCGGCCGAGACGCCGGTCTCACGGAAACGCCCCCTCTGTCCTGGGGCAGCCATGCGTGTTGACTGCCCTCCCACCTCCTGTCTCTCGCTAAAGTGAGTCTCTTTTAAGTCACGTTGTCCTCTGTTTCAGGATGATGATCTGGAGGAGGGTGAAGTGAAGGACCCCAGCGACAGGAAGGTGAGGCCGCGTCCCACCTGCCGATTCTTCATGAAAGGTAATTGTCTGTGGGGCCTTGTGTGGGCTTGGCTTTTCCTGGGACTGCGGTGGCAGCTCGGCCTTGCCCGGGGCCCGGGGGCCTGTGCAGGGAAGTTCTTGGGGCCGGACCGTGACCCTGGCAGGGGAGGCACCACCCTTTGCTCGTCCTCGCCTCACTTGGCTGGCTTGGCCTGGCCGTTGGCACCTTGTGGCTCCGGGGCCTCGTGACAGCAGAGCCGTAACCGTGCCGGACGGTGTCAGCCCTGTGCACGCGTAGGCCCCGTCCTGAGGCGCGTGACGCTTGCCGCCCTGCGCAGACCGCTGCGCTGCTGCTGCACGTATCCAAGTACATGCTCCATTTGGAATGGTTTCTAAATAGCAGAGGGACAGCCTCTGAGTGCAGCGAGGTCGCTCCTCCGGGAAGGTGGATGGTGCGGCCAAGTGGCTGTGACAAGTGGCAGAGAGACAGAGCAGGGGCGACCGGAAGTGGCGGAGAGAACCCGGTCCGTAAGGGTCTCTGCCGGGCGGCAGTAGTGTGGGCGCGGTCCTTGCACAGGTAGGAAGCAGTCTTTGTCTTAGCCTCGCCGGCCCGGCCTGCGTGTGCGCTCTGAATTTCACAAGCGCTTCCTGTACTTCTCTTCCAGATGTTGTGACAGCCTTGTCCACTCCTCTTCCACCAATATCACATTCCTTACCAGTCAGAGGCCAGGTTAAAGGTACAGAGTATACGGGATTCACTCTCTGCTCCGGAGGCCAGACTTCTTTCTCCTGGATCCAGAATACTGATGTGAAGCCAGAAGGAAGGGGGAGGGTCTGAGGGGCAGAGAGCGGTTGTGGATCCCAGTTCTTAGTGGCACTTGACGAGGCTCACGGGGCTTTGTGGGTCGCGGGGAGCGGGGGTTGGAGACGGGTGGGACAGGAGGGGCACGGTGGAGTCCCGTCTTCCCGAGAGGACAGGCCCTGTCCCTAGACCCAGGGTGATGTGACGCAGAGGGTGCACAGGAACTGAGGAGCCAGCATGCCCGGGACCCAGGTCAGCTCGCTCCTCGGGAGTTGTGGCCCTGGCCTGTGCTGTGTACCTGTGTGGTTTTGTTTTGGTTTGTTTTTTTAGTTTATTTTGAGAAAGAGAGAGAGAGAGCGGGTTGGGGAGGGGCAGAGCCAGGGGGAGGAAGGAGAGAAGCCCAGGCAGGCTCCACACTCAGCGTGGAGCCCGACGCGGGGCTCGGGGTTGGAACTCATGAACCGCGAGATCATGACCCGAGCCGAAATCAAGAGTCAGACGTCTAACCGACTGTACCCGCCAGGTGCCCAATGTGTGTGTTGTTTCTGCCAAGCGTAGATACCTGGACTCGTGAGTCAGACATGCATGTGGCGCGTCTGCCGTGCAGCACGGGCTTGGTCCTCAGGAGGGTGGCTGGCAGTTGTCTGGTGGACGCGTCATCACCCTGAGGACGCACACGAGTGTGTGCTGTGTTTTGGAAAGTAGCTTCTTAGCGGTTCTTTACAAGCTTTGGCATTTGAAATATCAATATTTCAGAAAATTTTAAGCAGAAGACCTCTTTTCCATAATTACGGGGGAATAAATGTCGTCGTCCACCTTAGGACCCTACCAAGGAGACACACGCAGCCACGCATAGATGCGCGCACCGTCATCTCCGGTTGGCTCCTATGTCCAGCTGTGCAGAAGCCTGGCCGGCCCGTGCAGGTGGGGGCTCCCACCCAGGCTCCGGTCCAGGAGCCATGGGGGTCACAGCACCGAGGCCGTGTCCGGAATTTAGCCACAGATGCACACAGACCAATGAAGTCTTGCTGGGACCACAAACGAGGATCCGCGGGATGTGCCTCGCTGGAGGCGCAGGGCTGCCTTGCGGTGGGAGGGCGGGCAGGCGGCCTCCAGAATGCTCAGCTCGGGTTTCAGAGGCCGAGCCAGCGCAGGACTACGCACGGCAGCCTGAGGCTCGCGGCACCCGGGCTTCTTGGTGACTCGACTGGGCGTAATCAGCAACTTCTCTCGGCCTGTTTTTGAGTGTACGTTGACCTTGCTCCTGGATTCCCGAGTTACTCTGCGCCGCGGCAGGGCGCAGTGTGGAAAGCAATGGTTGATTCTTGGGGTGTGCCGCAGCACATCTCGCGCCTTTTGTTTTTTGAGAAAATTTTTGGGAGAAAATGTTTTTGCTTACCTGCAATTTATAAGCCTGGTGTTAAATTGACATGAATCCACGTAAGTTCCCTCCAGTCGCAAGAGAAGTCTCTTAAAAAAATTAAAGAGTTTGTCATATATGACGAAGATGTGGAGAAACGGGGCCTTCGCACCCTGCCGGTGGGGACGCAACCTGGTGCAGCTGCCGGAGGACAGTCGCGGGGCCCTGCGTGCCCCATCGATTCTGCCTCTCCGTCTCCTTCCAAGAGAGATGAAAACATGTCCACACCAAACTTGTGCACAAACGTTCATACCAGCAGCGTTCAAAATAGCCAACAAGCGCAAATGGCGCCCATTCTGTCGGTTCACAAGTGGTTAAGCACCGTGAGGTCTGTCTGCGTGGCAGAGTATCACTCAGTATTACCACGGGAGGGGTGACCTGTGGGTCCCTCAGCGTGGGTGAGCTCTGAGGACGTCATGCCGGGTGAGAGAAGCCGGGCACAGAAGGCCTCGGGCGCCAGCTGTGCAGAACAGACCAGAGAGGCAGGAGCTGGGTCAGCCGTCATCCAGCTGAGGCGCCCGCCCTTGAGCACAGGGTTCCTTCTAGGGCGATGGCTGAACAGCTTTGTGCACGTGCACTAAAACCTGCTAAGTCGTGCGCTTTAGATTGGGACGTTTTATGGTATGTAAATTGTATCTCAATATGAAGTTTCTTCCTAAGAAAGTTTGTTAGTTCTGTTTCTATTAAAAGATACCCACAGATTAATCATTAATTGCCCAAATGGATACATTGATATTTGTGACCATTGGCAACAAAATGTACTTAGGAATATAAATTGAAACGTCTTTAAGCGCCAGTGCTTTGTGATATATTTTTACCTCTAGTGTATTTACATTAAATCATCAAGACAGGAAGTTCTACCTACAGCAGCGTAAATAACATTTCCTTTAAACTATGTTCTACTTTGGGTTTCTGGCTGGGCCAGCTGTCAGCAGCACCCAGCCCATTCTGTGGGCCAGACCTCCTACTCTCTGCTTCTTCTTTTCTTTCTCTCTCTTCCCCTCTCTCTCTCCTCCCTACCCACCCCCCAACACGATTTACCATCATAACTAAGTTTTTAATGGTTTTTTTTGGGGGGAGGGCATGAGTGGAGGAGAACCAAAGAGAGAGGGAGACAGAGAATCCAAAGCAGGCTCCAGGCTCTGAGTTAGCGCAGAGCCTGACGCGGGGCTCAGACTCAGGAACCGCAAGATCATGACCTGAGCTAAAGTCAGACGCTTAACCAACTGACCCACCCAGGCGCCCCCCCATCCTAACTGTTTTTAAATGCAACAGCCCTGTGGCATTGAGTACATTCACACACAGGCATCACCACCATCATCTCTAAAATTCTCCATCTTGTAAAACTGGAACTCTGTGGCCACTAAACAGTAACTTCCCTTCCCTCCCTCCCCCTCTGCCGTCTGTGAATTTGGCTGCTCTTGGTGCCCTGGTACTTGTCCTTATGTCCCTATGTGGCTACCGTACTTCACTTCGCATAGTGACTTCACTTCGCGTAGTGTCCTCGAGGCCCTGGGCCTCCGCTGCGCGGTCACTGCATTTTGTTCATCTGCTCGTCCAGCAGTGGACCCCAGGCTGTTCCCGTCTTGTGACTGCTGTGGACTTAGGTGTGCACATGTCTTCAGGATCCTGCCCTGAAACCCCAGGCTGTGTCCCCAAAGTAGAATTGCTGGACTGGATGGTGGTTTTGTTTTTAGTTGCTTGAGGAGCCTCCTTACCGTGTCCAGTGTCCTGGCAGCCACCACCGAGGCCCCAGGGCCGCCGCACCTACACTGAGTATTTTCCGACGTGCTGTCCCCTTGTGGTTGTGCTTTACGTTTCCATGGTGATCAGCGCCAGCGAGAATCTTTCCGTGTGCTTATTGGCCGTTTGAAGAGGACGCTCTCCTTGGAGATGGGCTGTTGCCTGCTTGGGAATCTCTGTTTTCTCTTCTATGTTTAAAGCAGCAGGTCTTAAAATGTGGCCTATGAACCCCTTGCGGTTGTTGAGACTCTTTTCCAGGGACCCTGAGGTCAAAACTACCTTGGTGATGCTGTGATGAGCAGTCTGGCGCTGCCCCGTACTCGGAGCCACAACCGCAGTTTCATTAATGGTGTCTGTCACAGAGTAGGGACAGTTATCTCATGCTTGAGTACAGGTCGTTTTTTAAAAATGCAACTTTATTGAGATGTAATTTCCATGCCAGATAATTTCCCTGTTTTAAGCCTGCAATTCAGTGATTTTTATGAAATTTGCCGAGTCGTGCGGCTGTCACGCAATCTAGTCACGTGACACCCATCAGCTGCAAGACCCTGCAGTCTGTACGCTGAGCGAGGCGCTCTGGGAGCACTCTAGAGCGCCTCTGCCACAGCAAGGCCCACGTCCTCTCCAGGAGGGCGCACGCGGTCTGCGCCGTGAGCTGGGCTGACAGGCCTGCATGTGGAGATGGGCACGGCGACACAGAACCAAGTGTGGTCAGAGCGGAGCAGAGTCTGCCGCCTCCTGGGGAGCAACCGACGGTAGCAGATGCTAATGACAAGGGCCGGGCTCTCAGGTGGAAATCGGACCCTTGGAGGGCCTGAGTCCCCGCCTGTAGCGTTTGGCGACTTCCCAGTGACCGTCGCCCGGTGTTGCGAAGTCCTCTCTGGGCAGAAGGGCCACTCACGGGTCAAGATAGACCACGGGCGTCGGTAGTGCAGTTGGAAGCGCTCAGCGAGAGGGTTCCGGGCCCCCACGTGGCAGCTAACGGCTGAGAAGCCTCTGCTCGACCAGGTCGGTGAAACCAAGAACACGAGAGTCTCCTCGAAGGTTGCGAGTCCCCTCCCACATCCAGCCGCATCTCCACCTGAGGCTGCGTGCTCTTCACCTGCTCGGCCGCAGCAGGACCTCGCAGCAGAGACTCAGCAGCAGGCAGGAGAGAGCGGCTGTCTTCTGCTTAATGGCAGGGCTCCAGAGGTTTGCGAAAAGGAGGGGCTTGAGCGGCCCAGTTGGCTAAGCATCCGACTCTGGATTTCGGCTCACATTGTGATCTCACAGCTCCGAGTTTGGGCCCTGAGTCAGACTCTACACTGATGGCATGGAGCCTGCTTGGGATTCTCTGTCTCCTCGTTCCTCTCTCTTCCTCCTCCCTCCCTCTTCTCCCTCTCTTGCTGTCTCAAAATAAACAAACATAAAAAAAAGAGGTTTACAGGAAAAAAATAATGATCATATCACTATTTTTAAAATACAGTTATGGGCGGGGCCCAGGTGGCTTAGTCGGTTAAGCGTCCGACTTTCGCTTAGGTCATGATCTCGCGGTTTGTGGGTTCGAGCCCCGCGTTGAGCTCTGTGCTGACTGCCAGCTCAGAGCCTAGAGCCTGTTTCAGTCTGTGACTCCCTCTCTCTCTGACCCTCCCCTGCTCACACTGTCTCTCTCTCTCTCTCCTAGAAATAAATAAAACATTAAAAAAAAAATTCAGTTATGGGTACTTGGGTGGCTCAGTCATTTAAGCGTCCGACTTTGGCTCAGGTCATGATCTCCCAGTTCGTGGGTTCGAGCCCCACGTCGGGCTCTGTGCTGACAGCTCGGAGCCTGGAGCTGCTTCAGATTTTGTGTCTCCCTCTCTCTCTGCCCCTCCCCTGCTCGTGCTCCGTCTCTCTTTCTCTCTCTCTCAGAAATACATAGAACATTAAAATATTTTTAAAAAGTTATTTTTCATAACACACCTATGTTAACATATCGTTAACATAAGTACACGTGCCATATATTATATCTTCACGTTTCGTACGCTACATTTCTGTAGTAAATGCCAATAGATAAAACCCATATGTGACTCTTTGGGTCCTAAGATCTGAAAGTTAAAGAACCACTGCCTTCAGATCTCCGTTATTTACAAAGCAGCCCAGATAGTACTCAAGTATTCTAGTCGCCCGAGTGACCACGCTCTGTAGAGAATCTAAAATATCCCGGAACACCGCTGGCGGAGACTGGGCGCAAGCGGAATGACAGAGGAAAGTGCTCCTGAGGTCGTGTTTGCTGCCGGTAAAAACTTGCAGGCGAAGGTTTGTTGGGCTCCATGCCCGTTTGAGTGCACACTTGGAGCTTTTAGGTTTGTTCTTCATATTAATTACTAGATTGTTACATATTCTGCCTTCATTTCAGTGGTAATTGAAAAAAATTTTTTTTTAATGTTTATTTTTGAGAGAGGGAGAGACAGAGAGTGAGCAGGGAAGGGTCAGAGAGAGGGAGACACAAAATCTGAAGCAGCTCCAGGCTCTGAGCTGTCAGCACAGAGCCCGACGTGGGGCTCGAACCCACGAACCGGGAGATCATGACCTGAGCCGAAGTCGGACGCTTAAACAACTGAGCCCCCCAGGCTCAGATAAGAGTCTTTCTCCCATGCAGCAATTCGGGGTGTCTTTCCAGGCTTTTTTCTACACAAAAATTCACTTTGAAAAAGGCTAGTGAGCAGCTGGCTCAGTTGGTGGAGCGTGCGACTCTTGATCTTGGGGTGTTAAGCTCAAGTCCCGTGTTGGGTATAGAGATCGCTTGAGAATATAACCTTAAGTAAAAAGGCCACTGGGAGCGCACCGCCTTTGCTGCCGGGTTGTGTGCGCATGCCGGGCGCCTGTCCTGGCCGTGCCGCTAGGCCCCCCCCGCCTCTGCCCAGGGGCAGCCGTCACCCTGTCTTTGGTGGCCAGCAAGGGTCTTCTCACACCTGGAGCAGAGGGTCCAGGAGGACGGGCTGCGGTCCCCCGCCGGAGATGCAGCAGGCAGATGCCGCTGCTCTCACCCCTGCGTTCCCATCTGATTGCTTTTCTTCCTCTTTTCTCCCTCTGCCTGTGGCAGTAGTAAAAGATCGTTTTTGTCTGTGGGCTCGTGGGAGATGTTTTTTATTTTGTTTGGAAATATTTTAAGTTTAAAAATCAGATATGAACTCCTTTATCCACCTCCCAGTTACATATTTTAGGTTACAAAAGTCACAGAAACCCTGGCGCTTACATTAATGCTTCTCTGCGCTTGGAAGTTTTCTGCAGGAAGCCGCTGGTAGTGCTCTAACTGCACAGCAGCGAGGAGGGCCGGAGGGAGGAGTTCTGCGAGGCTTAAAAGGCGAAGGACTTGATGGCATTTGGAGTTCTTTAGATACAGGACTGCATAGTCTTTTTTCTTTAAACCTGCCTGAGACTCTGTAGTATAATACAGAGCCCCCTGTAGTATAGTATTTCCCAAACCCTGACTTTTGACTTTTGTGTGATCTCTCATACACTCTCAAGAATTCCAAAAGCAAGGGGCGCCTGGGGGGCTCAGGCAGTTAAGTGTCCGACTTTGGCTTAGGTCATGATCTCATGGTTCGTGAGTTCAGGCCCCGCATCAGGCTCACTGCTGTCAGGGCAGAGCCTGCTTCAGAGTCTCCGTCCCCCCTCCCCGCCCTTTCCCTGCTGGTGCTTGCTCTCTCTCTCTCTCTCTCTCAAAACTAAATATTAAAAAAAAAATTTTTAAGTTAGTCATTTTCACATTTCTAGAGAAGTAATTTAAACATACTTTATTTTGCATTTAATTCAGATCAATACATTAAGTTGGTTTTAATAGAAGTTAAAATATTCATGATGTTTAAAAGGTAGATTTAGCTTTTTTTCTAAATGTCAAATGATTAGTTCTCTGTAATTTATACAAGGAAAATTATGTTCTGTTGACAGAAACATTCAAATGGAATATCACGTTTGGAAGTGAATATATAGGGGCACCTGGGTGGCTCAGTCGGTTAAGCATCTGATTCTTGACTTCGGCTCAGGTCATGATCTGATGGTTCGTGGGATGGAGCCCCGTGTCAGGCTCTTTGCTGACAGTGCAGAGCCTGCTTGAGATTCCCTCCTTCCTTCCCCACCCCCCAAAATAAGTAAACATTTTAAAAAAGTGAATACATATTAAAAGATGGTTTAAATTTTAACTACATGTTAACCTGTTGAAAATATTTCTAGGGGTGCCTGGGTGGCTTAGTTGGTTAAGCGTCCGACTCTCGCTTAGGTCATGATCTTGCAGTTCGTGGGTTCGAGCCCCGTGTCGGGCTCTTTGCTGACTGCCAGCTCAGAGCCTGGAGCCTGTTTCAGTCTGTGACTCCCTCTCTCTCTGACCCTCCCCTGCTCACGCTGTCTCTCTCTGTCTCCTAGAAATAAATAAACATTAAAAAAAAAAAAAAGAAAATATTTTTAAACCATTTAGATCTTGTATGCTATGTTTTTGAGCTTGTATACATGCTGACTGTTCAAAAAGTTACATTTTTATTTTTATTTTTTTAATTTTTCCATGTTCTCTCCACACCCTGAGATCAAGAGTTGCATGCTCCACCAACTTACCCAGCCAGGTGCCCCCCTAAAATTAGTTTTAAAAAGTGATTGATTCACTTACTGATGAAATTAAAATGTGGCCTTCTTGCCTCTGCTCTGAAAACTCAGGCAGTTCCCTTGAATAACCCTGGTGTTCTGTCATCAGGTAATTCTAAAAGATGACGTTTTTTTATAAGCACCCAGATCATTACAGCCGTCAATCCATTTTCTCTTTAATACATTTTTCAAGTCCAGAAATGTCCTGAAATGGTATGGGAGGCTTTGGTGGGGGAAATGCAGACGTCTAATGCAGGTATAGACGCCCGGAGAACTGGCACAGTTCTGGGCGTTTGATGCTTCTCTGTGACAGCTGTCTCAGTACGCATGGTTTCATGAGTCAGGATAAATAAGGGTCCTGCACGCGCACCTGCCGTGTGAGCAGGCAGCTCGGGGCTGCCCGCGACCGGGGAGCTCTTCCCGTTTTTAGGGGAAAATGAACTGCTCACACAGCGACTTAGGAACGGGGGCCACATTTCTTCCACTGCATGACCACAGCCCCTTGGGACGTTCCTCGGCCCGGGTCCCATCCGGTCCCGCCTGCCAGGAGAGAGAGAGAGAGAGAGAGAGAGAGAGAGAGTGTGTGTGTGTGTGTGTGTGTACGCGCGCGCGTGGCACGGCCTGCAAGGCTGGAGGCACGGGTGGCGGTTGCTGTGTCCAGTTCAGGTGTGGAGAGTGAGCTGGGCGGCCCGGCCCTGTGCCGTGACCCCGCCACCCCCTCTGCCTGACCCTGGGCCGTGCGGACACGGGTTCCCACCGCCTTGGGGTGGCGAGGGCGCCCCGCGTGGCACCGTACGAGGCCCCGGTGAAGCCACCACTCCCGGAGCCGCAGCGGGCCACGTGGGCAGGAGGCCGCCTCGCACGCTGCGGTTCGCTCCCCTCTCTGACCCGGCTGTTGTCTCCACAGGGAACTGCACGTGGGGAATGAACTGCAGGTTTATACACCCTGGAGTCAACGACAAGGGCAACTATTCCTTAATCACCAAAGCCGAACCTTTCCCGCCTAACGGTGCCCCTCCTCTTGGACCTCACCCGCTGATGCCTGCCAGCCCCTGGGTGCGTGAACACCTCTTTTCTTTCGTTGCTGGCGGATGGGACAGCCGAGCTCTCTGAGCCTTCCGCTCACGGCCCATCAGTGCACCTCGTATAAAAGGCACTTCTGTGACTTCACAGTCACTGGGTCGCCTTCCAGATGCTTCCATGTCTCCGTGATGAGGTAGCCTGAGACTCAGGGCAGCAGGTCAGGGGCCAGACTGAGGCTTGGAGAGCCGGTGGTGTGTGGCCAGTAATCTTCTAGCTGGTGTTTTTGCTCCCATTTCTTTGTAGATTTTAAGGTTTTGCTTGCTTTCTCAACTTTTCCCTTCTTGTTTTTTACTAGGGTGGGCCCGTAGTTGATGAAATTTTGCCTCCACCCCCCCCAGAGCCCCCCACGGAGAGTGCCTGGGAACGAGGACTCCGGCACGCGAAGGAGGTAACCGGAGGGCCAGAGAGGAAAATTCTTGAGCACGAGTGGCATTGTTTTGATTCCGAGACAGCGGCTGGCAACTCAGTAAAGTCCTGAAGTGAGGGAGCTCTTTCCTAAGAGTTGAGAAAGCTCTGTCAGGGTCTCCAAGGCGGGCCAGATGCGCTGCCTTCACGTGGCTTGGGCGGCGTCCCGCCACACCCAGCTGGGGCTGCAGCCCCCCGGCCCCCAGAGCCAAGGCCCGTGCGCAGAGGTGCTGTCCCCTCCTGAGACGGCTGTGGTGATCACCGGCACCCGCCCTCCCTCCCTCCGAGCTGTCCCGTGGCTGTGGCCATCAGACTCGTGGTCTAGTGGCACCAGGCCTGCTCCCCCAGTCCCTGCTTTACTTTCTGTCCATGAGGCGACAGAATATAACAAGGCCATTCCCCTGCCTGGCTCAGTGCCCAGCCCAGCCCTCTCACACCAGAACCACGCCCCTTCCTCTCTACCGCGGGCCTCGTCACAAATGAGTGTCTGGGGCTCCCTGGCTCAGGAGGTGGCGGGCCCTGTCCCCCTCTCCAGAAGGCAAGCGAGCGCCATGGCACTGCCAGGGGGGCCTGTCCTGACTGCCGGCGCAGAGCCGGTGTGACCCAGACCCCAAGCCACTCTGCCGCCACTGCCGCCCTGGCCTGGGCGCTGGGGTCTGCTCGGGACAGGCTCCCCTGTGCCCCTCCTGATGCTGACTGGTGCTGACTTCTTCTTTCTTATAACGGTAGGTTTTAAAAAAAGCAACCATTCGAAAAGAACAGGAGCCTGATTTTGAAGAGAAAAGGTTTACGGTGACCATCGGCGAAGACGAACGGGAGTTTGACAAGGAAAACGAAGTTTTCCGAGACTGGAATTACCGAATCACGAGGGATGTCCGAGACCCAGTGTAAGGAACCTTCTCCTTCCCTCCTGCGGGAGAGCAGAGCGGCCCCAGCTGTGCAGGCCTGGGCCTCAGGGGACCGTGCCTGCCCGTCCCCGTCCCCAGCCGGGAACAGCCTCCCCGAGACCATGTCCGGCACCCTGCACGGACTCCCTGGGTTTTCTGCGCCGTGAAGGAGGGGCCCGGCCCCGCCAGCCCAGATTCCTGCAGAGGGCTCACCTCTGGTGGCTTCCTCTGAGCCCTGAGCTTCTAGAGCCCTGGCCTCTTCCCACCCTCCCCGGGTCCCCCAGCGGCCAGCAAAACCCGTGAAATTGTCACCAGAGTCCAGAAAATCGGCTCGTGTGACAGTTTTCACTATGAAGGCTCTCTGTCGTTTCTTTTCTGAGACGGCTTGTCACTGGCCTGGTAGAGGACATGCCCACGGCTGCAAGGTTTTGGGGCTCTCCTCTCCCCCGCGCCTCCTCCTGGGGACGCCCGGCTTTGTCCTGCTCCCCTTGGAGGGGCAGGCGGCTCTCCCGAGTGGCCGCTGCAGCATGGGCTTGGGTCACCAGGGACTGTCATAGCAGCGCTCCGACGCCCCACTTGCTCAGAAGAACGCGCTCACGGGTTTGTGGCCCGGGTGGCGGTGACTGCAGGGACGCAGAGGAGGGGGTTCGGGGACAGGGCTTGTGTGTCGATCCTGCCGTGTCTGCACCGGCTGCTGCTGTGTCATGCACTCCGCCCCTGGCCCTCTGCTTGCAGAGAAGGAGGGGGAGGCTCTGTGCTCACGCTGGTGTCCCGGGACCACAGAATTTGAAGGGGAGAGATTCACAGCTGTGGTTCGGACTCCCGTGTTTTCTAACCCTGGGCGTGGAGGCCGGTTGGACCCTGGACAGGAGCGTGGGGTGGGAGTCAGAATGGTGTGCCAACTCCCGCGGCTCCCCTTGGGTCCTGGGCCCTCATGCTTTTCTCGTGGAAAGTACAGGTGAGGACCCTGTCCCGCGGGGCTCCAGGGCAGGCAGAGGGTCCCAGGAGCCAGGGTGATTAGCCCAGAGGCTGCTGAGTGTGCGTACTCTGAGCACTGAACAAAGCGGCTTGGAACCTCGACACTCCGCCTCCCGGCCATGGCTGGAGCGGGGACCTGGGACGTGTGCGCAGGGGAGTAGTCTGGCGAGTCTGGTGCCGCAGAGCAGGCCCTCGGCCATCCAGGTGGCTGTGCACTGGGCGTCCCTGTGTGTGGTGCCAGCGGGTGCTGGCCGCGGATCCCGCGCTCTGTCCGCGGAGGGTCCGTGCTGCAGGGCCTTTGGCCTCTGAAGCCCAGAGTTTGCACTTGTGTTTGGTTTTTCAATGTCAGCACCTTAGAATTAACCGTGTGCTTCTGTGACACCACCGCCCCACCCCGGAGGTGAGAAGGCAGAGGTGAGAAAAGCAGAGGAGACCCCCCCCTGGCCATCTTAATGGAGAGAGTTTAACGTGAAGATTGGGGAAGCAAAGAAGGGCACCGGTAGGAAGGGGGCGGGGAGGGAGCTGGAGTGGTTCAAACCTAGGAGCTGGAGGAGGGGCTGGGCCCCTGAGGAGGGGGTGCTGGCCGGCTGTGCCGGCGGCTCTGGTGGAGGCTGGGGTGCAGAGGTCCCGCGGGCACCATGGGCAGAGGCCAGGACAGAGAGAGCCTTCACCACGGCCTGGCCAGCTCCACGGCATCTGTTGTGGGCCAGCCTCGTACGGGGCAGCTGGGGGAACGGGGTGTGCCTGGCGGAGAGAGAGGGGCGGCTCACGTACCAAGCAGAGCGGTTCGGGGGCCGTCGATGTAGGGCTCAGCACCGCCGGCCTCACCGGTCCTCTCTGCCTGGGACCGTGCAGCGCAACAAGTCCTGTGGCCGGGTGCGCTCCACCTGGTGATGCGGCCGGCCCGCGGTCAGGGCCCACGTGTGCCAGGGGAGGGAGGGTGGGGAAAGGCGGGGGCTGAGCCCCTGGACCCTCAGCACCACCCCACCAGGGGCTTGTCAGAGTGTCCAGGGAGGGTGGAGCCCAGCTGGCTGCTAACAGGCCTTCTGGATGATTCTGATGCCCACCCACTGCGGTTTGAGAGCCGTGGACTTCCGTTCTGGGGGTCTGGGCTCCCCGCCTGACCTCAAGGGTCGTGGCACCCAGTGCCCTTAGTCTGGTCAGGTTCTGGTGTGGTGGAGCTGGGGGCTCTGCTGTGGAGCCAGTGGGGAAGGGTGCGCATTTGGGAGGTGGTGAGGAAGCCCCCCGAGAGTAGGCAGTGCAGGAAAGCTGATGTCTCCTCTATACCATATTGTTCGGGGTTTGCCGTGTAGCAGGACCACTTGGTAAGGATAATGCTCTTCAGATCCCTGCCACCTTTGGGCCCTCGTGCACACCCGTGACTAGGCAATGTCACCCTGGGGGTCGCCTGGGCAGCACAGTTGGTCAAGCATCTGACTTCGGCCCAAGTCATGATCCTGTCATTCCTGAGTGCAAGCCCTGTGTCAGGCTCTGTGCTGAAAGCTCAGAGCCTGGAGTCGGCTTCTGGCTCTGTGTCTCCCCCTCTCTCTGCCCCTCCCCTCAAAAACAAATACACGGACACAAAAAAAAAAAGAAACAAAGGTCACCTTGGGGTGCCCAGCCGGCTTAGTGTGCATGTGACCCCTGATCTCGGGACCATGAGTTCAAGCCCCACAAGTAGGTGTGGAATCTCCTTTTATTTTTATTTATTTATTTATTTTTTAATGTTTTATTTATTTCTAGGAGAGAGAGAGAGAGAGAGACAGCATGAGCAGGGGAGGGTCAGAGAGGGGGAGTCACAGACTGAAACAGGCTCCAGGCTCCGAGCTGGCAGTCAGCACAGAGCCTGACGCGAGGCTCGAACCCACGAACCGCGAGATGATGACCTAAGCGAAAGTCGGACGCTTAACCGACTAAGCCACCCAGGCGCCCCGTGGAACCTCCTTTTAAAAAAAACACAAAAATTTGATGTCCTCTGCGCAGGCGGCTGGCATACAGTGTGCGTGAGAACGTGCCCTGAGCCCGCAAGAGTATGGGAGCAGAGAGACTGGGTGGGGACCCCAAGTTGTCACCTGCGAAGGGGGAGAAGGAGCCAGGGTCCTGGGGCAGCGCCCATCGCGGATCCCTCCTCCGCGCGGGCGCTGCTGCCGTGTACTGCCCGCTCGCTTTCCCCGCAGACCAGGGCCCCGCGGCTCCGAGCCATCCCGCAGGGGAGAGGCCGCTCACGCCGCTGGTCCAACTCTCCAAGAGTGAGTTGTCGGCACAGCCCTCCATTGAGCGAGCACCACCCGCACACCCTTTGGGAAGGGGTCTCTCCCAGGGCCTTGGTGGCTGTGAATGGTGCTGGCACCCCGGGGGCAAACTCTTGTCCAGCTGCAGGCAGGGCCTCCGCAGCTGCTGACTGTTGTCTTGAACAAGACCTGAGCTCTGTGGGGCTTGGGCACTTAGGAAGAGGCCTGACCGTGTCCTTCAGCAGAGCCAGCCCCGCGTGACTCAGTCTGCGGGGGGCCTGGCCGAGGCAGGGCACACACCTCCCAGAAGGCAGCCTGCTGGAGGCCCTCGGACCACCAGATGCTCGGCCTGGCAGCCTCTTCGGGTTGTGGGCACCTTGGTTTCCCCCGCCAGCTCACCCGAAGGGGAGAGAGAGCTGGTCTGGAGCCAGGAAATCACTGAAAGAATGCCCATCTGTTGCTGGGCTTATGTCAGGGTCCAGGGCACCCTCCAGGGCAGGTCCCCTGGGTCAGTGGATGAGGTGGAATCTCCTTACCTTCCTCCGGCGGTCAGCGGCTGTCATTTTCCTGTGGGTTACAAGCCTGCCTGGCCCCTCAGAGTCCCTGTGTCCTGTATCGTGCATGCAGGGTCTGTCTCTGGACTGTTTCTTTCTTCCTTCCTTCCTTCCTTCCTTCCTTCCTTCCTTCCTTCCTTCCTTCCTTCCTTTCCTGTCTGTCTCCCTCCCTCCCTCCCTCCCTCCCTCCCTTCCTTCCTTCCTCTTTCTTTCTTTTCTGAGAGAGGGACAGCATGAGCAGGGGAGGGGCAGAGAGAGAGGGAGACACAGAATCTGAAGCAGCTCCAGGCTCTGGGGTGTCAGCACAGACCCCGACGCGGGGTTTGAACTCACGCACTGTGAGATCATGACCTGAGCCGAAGTCGGACGCTCAACTGACTGAGCCACCCAGGCGCCCCTGGACCATTTGTTTCTTTGTGAGGAAAGCTGCAGGGCCATGTGGCCGCAGAGGCTGTGCCTGTCGTGGCTGCTCGGGCGCACCTGTGCCTCCCTTGCGTTGGGGGCCAGTTGTCCGGCCCTGACACCCCACACAGATGCTCGCCGGTGTTTTCACTGGGATTGCCCCCCTATGTTTGTGAATTTTTAAAAAAAATTTTTAATGTGATTTTTTTTTTCATTTATTTCTGAGAGAGAGAGACACAGCATGAGTAGGGGAAGGGCCAGAGAGAGGGGGAGACACAGAATTGGAAGCAGCTCCAGGCTCTGAGCTGTCAGCACAGAGCCCCACACAGGGCTTGAACCCACGAACCATGAGATCATGACCTGAGCCGAAGTCGGACTCTCACCGACTGAGCCCCCAGGCGCCCCTGCCCTACGATGGTGAATTAATGGAGGGAGCTGACCTTGGGGCAGTGTCCAGTCCTGGCTGGAGACCGGGACCAGTGTCCTGTGCGTCACACGCTCTGTGCTCTCGGGATTGTGTCACTGCTCTTCTTACGTGGGTTCTGCTCATTTCTGGTTTGACACACTCTGTTCCTCGGTGTTTCCTCTTCCCGCTGCTGTAAAAGAGGGCTTCTCGGCTCCGCGTCTGGCACGGTCGCCTGCGTGCGTGGTAGCGTCGGTCTCGCGCGTCCCTGGCCCTCTGGCTGGCTTTGCCGGGGCTGGGGCTGGCGCCCTCTAGTGGGCGGGGCGGGCTCTCGTCCTCCTCGCCGTCCTCCCCTACGGCTTCTTCCGTCTGGTGGCGGCAGTCGCGCCTCCGTCCCGCTGGTGGGTGGTCACGGGGGCCACGGCGCCTCGCCTTTGCCCGGTCTTACAGAAATGCCCCTCTGCTCCCGTGGAGCGAGAGGCTGGCTTTCGTTCTGACGTGTGTGTGAGTTTAGTCTCGTTAGGGAAGTGTCGTCTCCAGTTCCTTACCGTGTTTGTCATCGTAGGTGCGATCCTGTGTGGTTTTCTTCTCAGGTCTGTCATTATGTGTGTGGTGTAGTCACGAATTTCCTCCTTCTGACTCATCCTTGAATTCCTGGAATAAATCCCACTGAGTCATAGTGTATTTTATTTCTTAATGTGGTGTCAGATTCTGTTTGCTAACATTTTATGTAGTTATTTTGCCTTAATATTCCTAAGTGATAAGGTTTGCCTTTTACTTGCTCATGTCTCAGCCTGGAGCCTTACGCAGATCCGTACTACGACTATGAAATCGAGCGTTTCTGGCGTGGTGGGCAGTACGAGAACTTCCGGGTGCAGTACACGGAGACGGAGCCGTACCACAATTACCGGGTGAGTCTCCCTGCGCTGGCCCGTTTCTTAAGATTACCCCCTTTTCACCTGTGGGACTTTGTGGGTGTAGCAGTGCGCAGCCCTGGCTGTTTGTGGAGAAGCAGTTCGGATCCACAGATTAAATTGGTGGTGGTTTGAACAGACTCCCTTCCGTGGTTCTCTGCCCTCGCTGGTTTGTGTCAACGGTAGGTTTGCCGACTGGATTGTTGACACCGGCCTGCACGGGATTGTGCTCCGCCCTCCCGAGCGTGTTACTCCTTCAGGTTTTCCAGCGGTGCCGCTGAAACCGCGCCATCCTTACCCGCTTTAGGGACCCCGCCCCCCACTGTGTCAGGCTGCTCTGTGCCCGTGCTTCTCTGGACAGGCGTGCGTCAGCCTCGAGTCCCTGCTGATCTCAGGCTGGTGGGGACAGCTGCCTCGGGGAAGAGGAGGGAGGGGGCCCGGGAGAGGCAGCTGAGTAGTTCGTGTCCCATGACTTCGGGACAGGGTGGTGAGTTTTCAGGGCCCAAGGGCAGTGACTGCCCCGGGAAGCCATGTGGGGAGAGCTGGCGGAGACCGGGGACCCCGGCTGGCGGTCCTGTGCCCGTCTTCCCGTAGAGCAGGTGCCTTGGGGGGCTGGGCTGCAGGGTACGGGTGCGGCCTGCCAAGCAGGGTCTCCTTGAAGGAGGGAGCGACTTGTTGGAGCCCCTTTCCACCGCTTCTGTCCCCCACCGCGTCCAAGGCTGCGGGCCAGCGGAAGGGCAGGGGCGCACGTCATTACGTCACGGGCCGCTTGGAGCCTGACGCCCCTGTTCGTGCTGTGATTTGGGCTTTGTCGCATTTGCCTTTGAATGTCAGAGCAGACGGACGGAGGAGAGCTGAGTGGTCGTTCGGGAAGGTGCTTGAGGCGCGTGCTTAGGCAAGCAGGGCCGTGCCCCGCGCTGCTCTAGACTCGGGCCACCTGGCCTGGCTGGGTCGTGTCCACCCCCAAAGGAGGCGCGGGCGGGGGGAGGCGGGCCGGTGCTGAACCCGGACCCGGTCTGTCCCGGGTTGGTCGCGGCCCAGAGGGGGCCCCCCGGGGGCAGAGCCAGTGTGTCAGGGCCCCCCCGCGGCCTCCCGCTACCGGCGCCGCCACCCAGCGTGTGTGTTTGGTTCAGGACCGGGAGCGCGAGCGCGAGAACCGGCAGCGGGAGCGCGAGCGGGAGCGCGAGCGAGACCGAGAGCGGGAGCGCCGGCAGCGGGAGCGGGAGCGCGAGCGCGAGCGCGAGCGGGACAAGGAGCGGCAGCGGAGGAAAGAGGAGTGGGAGAGAGAGCGAGCCAAGCGCGACGAGAAGGACCGGCAGCACAGAGACCGCGACCGGGAGAAGGAGCGCGAGAAGGAGAAGGAGAAGCCGAAGCCCCGCTCCCCGCAGCCACCCAGGTAGGTCGTCCCCAGGACCCCAGCGAGAGGAGGGACTCGCCCTGGGTCCCAGCTGCTCCACACCCGCGAGGGAGAAGTGTCGGTGTTCGGGGGCGAGGGGGTGCCAGCCCATCCAGAGCACGCCCCGTGCACCTCGTCACTGCCCTGCGGGAGGAAGGCCTCCGATTCCCAGTCCCCCCGCGTTGGCAGAGGGGGGAGGTCGCCATCACGGCTGGAGTGCGGGACCCGAGCCTCCCTGGGGGGCTGGTCCACGGGGGCTGCGGGTGTGGCGGCCTGGCGGCCAGGGAGGACGCACCCTCCTCGTTCAGGGCATGCGTGTGCGTGTTTGAGGCCCAGAGCAGGACACGTCCTGGTGAGAAGATCCCAGAAGCAGAGGCAGCGTGTGTGTCTGTCCCCAGCCTAACGGGACGGAACACACGTGCCCTGTGGCACAGCTGTTCGCAGCGGACGGTCTGTGGCTTGCGGCCCCATCACAACTTTAAAGCACTTTGGTGCCTCAGAAAGAAATCCATATTCGCGCCCATTAGCAGTCAGTCGTCATGACCCCCAGACGCCTCCCGGCTCCCGGCAGCCACCCATCCTCGTGGTCTCCAGGGCTGCGCCCATCCTGGACGGAGAGCAGGCTGCGCCTGCCCAGCGAGGTCTCTGCGGCGCACCCAGCGTGCCTGCGTCGGCCGAGGCACAGACAGCGCGTCGTTCCCTGTCCTGTCGGCGGACGGTTAGGTCGTCTCTTTGTCACAAGTATGGGCATTTGCGTACAGGTGTTTGTGCAGAAACGGTGTTCATTTCCCTCGGGCATAGAGCCAGGAGCGGAACTGCTGGGTCGTGTGGCAGCTATGTTTCGCCTCTTGAGGAGTTTCTAGAATCTTCCAAAGTAGCTGCATCGTGGTGCATTCCCATCAGAGGCGTGTGAGGGATCCACTTCCCTCCACGTTACCTGCTGTTGTCCGTCTGTCCTAGCGTAGCCACATCCACTGGCTGTGAGATGCTTTGCCCTCCGGCTTCCTGATGACGGATGATGTTGAGCCTCTTTTCACTGCTTCTTGGTATCTGTTCTTTGGAGAAATGTCTCTTCAGATCCTTTGCCCGTTATTTAGAGGTCGGCCCTAGCACTCAGTTCCGTGCGCGTTCTAGGCGCAGGCCCTCGTGCGACGTCTGACCTGCACGTGCTCCCCGTTCTGCAGTTGGAGGATTCGCACTCTTGACGACGTCCATCCTTTCTTAATTTCTTTTATTTTTTTAGTGGAAGTCTCTTATTTTATATTTTTTCCAGCTTTATTGGGCTGTAGTTGACACATGACGTTGTATATGCTTGAGTACACAGTGTGATGACTGGGTCCGTGCACGTGTTGCAGAATTACTGCCTTGATGAAGCTGGTTAACGCCAGGATTACCTCACATACCTGCGTTCCCCGTGTGCAGGGCGAGCCTCGAAGAGCAGCCCTCTCGGCACCCGTCAGGGACGTGACAGTGTGAGCTGCGGGCCCGGCGCTCCGCCTCGTCTCAGGACTGGAAATCTGCACCATTGGACCAACGTCTAGCCATTTCCTCCACCCGCAGCACGTGGCAAACAGCCTTCTCCTCTCTGTCTCTAGGTGTTTGGTTCTTTTAGATTCTACGCGTGAGTAGGAATGCACAGTAAGGACAGGAGTCTGTCTGTGTCTGACTTCACTGAGCATAACTCCTCAGGGTCCATCCATGTTCTCACAAATGGCGGGACGTCCCTGTCTCTCGTCTGTCGTATGGCTGACCACCTTCCTCACCCGCCAGCGGGCGCTCAGCCGCCTTCCACGCCTTCCTATCGAGAAGGAAGCTGTGGTGAACAGCGGAGTGTGGACGTGCTTGCGTTTCGTTTGGACGTTTACCCAGCAGTGGCTGCGGATCACGTGGTAGTTCTTCTTTGGTTCTTTGAGGGGCCTCCGTGCTGTGCTCCACAGCGGCCCCGCCGGTTTGCATCCCCACCAGCAGTGCACGCGGGTCCTTTTCCCGACCCTCGCTGACACTTGTTACCAGCTGTGCTTTTGATGACTCCTTCTAAAAGGTGGGACGTGATACCTCCGTGCTGGGTATGCATGTCCCTGATGGTGAGTGGCACCGAGCACGGTCATGTCCCTGTCGTCGGCCGTCTGGATGTCATCGTTTGGAAAATGTCTAGTCAGGAATTGCCCATTTTTAAATTGGATTGTTTGGGTCTCGCGATTGAGTTGTGTGAATTCCTGACATATTTTGGATATTAATCCCTCATCAGATAAGTGGCTTGCAAATATTGTTTCTCGTTCTCGTAGGCTGTTCTTTCACTTTGTTGGTGATTTATTTTGCTTTGTGGAAGCTTTTTAGCTGGTATGGTCCCACTGTTTTTGATCTTGTGTCTGTGATGTGAGTGAGACCCCGTGTCAAGGAGCTTTATGATTTCGAGTCTTTCTTCCATTTGGAGTTATTTTGTGTCCAGCTTCTCTCTACTGTACGTGGCTGGCTGATTTGTCCAACGCCGTTGATTGAAGAGGCTGCCTTTTCTCCTTTGTGTGTTCTTACCTCCTTTGTTATAATTGACCGTATACGCATGGGTTTATTTCTGGGCTCTCCATTCTGTTCCATAGATGTGTGTCTGGTTTCTAAACAATTTTTTTTTTATATGTTTATTTATTTCTAGGAGAGAGAGAGACAGCGTGAGCAGGGGAGGGTCAGAGAGAGAGGGAGTCACAGACTGAAACAGGCTCCAGGCTCTGAGCTGGCAGTCAGCACAGAGCCCGACGCGGGGCTCGAACCCACGAACCGCGAGATCATGACCTAAGCGAAAGTCGGACGCTCAACCGACTAAGCCACCCAGGCGCCCCGATGTGTGTCTGGTTTCTGTTTGCTTGTTTGCTTTAAATAGTCTCTGCACCCATCGTGGGGGTTGAACTCACGACCCCAATTGCACGCTCCACCGGCGGAGCCAGCCTGGGGCCCTGATGTGTCTCTATGCCAGCACCATGCAGCTCTGGCAAGTTAACCTTTGTGATACAGTTTGAAATCAGGAAGCGTGATTCTTGACCCAGCTTCGTTCCTGTTCAAGAATGCCTTGGCGGTTAGGGGTCTTTTGCGGTTCCATACAGTTGTTTTCTCTATTTCCAGTGGAAAATGCACTTGGGATTTTGATAGGGATTTCATTCAGTCTGTACATGGCTTCAGGTAGCGTGGACATTTCCACTACATCAGTTCTTCCAGTCCGTGAACGTGGAATGCGTTTCCTTTAATTGTGGAGTCTTCAATTTCTTTCATCAGTCTCTTATCATTGTCAGGGCGCAGGGCTTTCACCTTCCTGGCTGTGTTTTTTCCTAAGTATTTTATTTTTGATGCAGTTGTAAACGGGATTGTTTTCTTTGTTGTTGTTTCTCAGGTTGTTATTGTATAAAAATGCAACAGATTTTTGTATGTTGAGTTTGTGTCCTTTGTACCGAGTTCATTGGCTAGTGACAGTCCTTTGGCGGGTGAAGCTGAGCTCTCCTTCTAGACCTGGCCCTCTGTGCCGGCACAGCTGTGTTTCCAGCATCAGAACTGTGGTCTTCGCTTTCAAGGTCACTTCTGGCCTCGGCAGGACATTGGTGAGAGCACCGGTTTCGACCGCCCACACCCTCCACGCGGCGACGAGTTGCCCGCAGTAAACTTGCTATGTTTTTTCATACTTTCCTAACATCGGGCAGAATGTTTTGACAGCACATCAGAGTGACTCACACAGCCTAGATGTGGGAACAGTTCATTCTCCAGAAGACCCCGCTCTGATGAATCTTTATGTTGCAGAAATCACTCTTTACATTACCGTGAAATCCATCACTTCATTTGAGGTGCAAAGCTTGGTTTTGATCTTCCTGCTCCTGGTCCGATGAAGCCCCTCTGTGAGCGCTGCCACAGCCTGGGGCCCAGCCCCCCCCTCCACCACCCTCCCCCCCCCCACCTCGCCACCTGCCCTGCTCTTTGTCTGGCCTGGGCCTGGCCGTCCTCTGCCCCCGCTGGACCCTGGAGTCTCCAGGACTTTGCTCCAGCCTTGCTGCTCAGAGAGGCCTCCCCGCGCACTCCTGTCTTCGCACACGGCCGACAGGTCCTCGTAGCTGTCGTGACTCCCTCTGTCACGTTGCTGTGTCCGCCTGTCTGCTAGGTGCGCTGCCGTCTACAGTGTAATCTTCTCAGGGCCGGGCACAGAGCTGGAGCCGACGAGCCCCCAGCGCTGCTGTAGAGGAGTTCTGGGCTCAGCCTGCATCTTACCATACCTGCCACAGCCGGTGTTGTAGGGTGGATGAAATTGCAGGCCGAGTTCTGCAGACAGAACCAGTTCCGTCTGCTTTCCAGATTCATAAAGTGGCTGTTTCCGTGCACACGCACGTCTCGTCTCGGAGAAACACCAGACAGATGGGCAGATGGTGTGTAGGGTGTCACCTCTGCCCTGTGACTGTGGGCTCCCAGATCATGTCATCAGGTCCATTCTTGTGGCTTGGTGGCTTATGAGCGTGTCTCCCCACGTTTACTCTCACTGCAGATCCCTGCCCTGCACTCCTACCAGCACATCCTGCTTGCCTCTACGAAGCCAGGCAGCCCTCCAAGTCGGAGGTGTGTATTTCCAGCACAGGGACGCCTGTACACACGAGAGTGTGCTTCGAGCCCGGCGTGGGGACGTCTGTATACACGAATATGCTTTCAGAGTGCTGTTGGAGGAGAGCTGCACGTGGCTGTGTCTGTCTGCGCTTCTCATTGATGCGTGGGACAGACGCCCCCGAGTGCTGCCCGACCCCCTCCAGGGGAGGGTACGTGGGAGTCCGCCAGATCTGCTCTAAGGGCTCGGGCCACACACACCGCACCCCTGTGAGAACAGCCTCCACGCACAGCCTGCATTCTCACAGCTACGATCTTCGGGGGCAGCCGGGGGCGGCCGGGGGAGGCCGGGGGCGGCGGGAGCGCGACTGAGCCAGCAGGGCGGCTCCAGGAGGCTCGACTCCGGTCCGTCCCAAAAGGAGGTGCGGCCCCCTCACCAGAGCAGGCGGGCGCGCGCTCCGCCCGCTTCTGCCTGGTTGGCTTCCTGCTGTTAGGCTCACATCCCCTCCTTTCTTCCCTGGACTGCCCCTTACGCTCCTGCGGAGCCCCCGACAGCACGTCTGCGATGGCAGAGACCGGGGCGCCCAGGGACCGGTTTGGATTCAGCCTGTCTCACCGGTGCTGGGGGGTCTTGAACCCCGGCTTGGGTCGCTCTGGCTGGAGCCCAGCCAGCCCTGCTACCAGCCTGAAGGGCTTGGGTTTCACCAGAGCAGAGTTTCCGACCGGGCGTGACCGTGTCCCCAGGAGGCCGGGTGTCCCCGGGGTCAGTGCCTGTGTGATCTCCCTTTCTCAGGAGACGGGATTTTACATCCGCAGCTGGGCGGCAAGGGTTTTCTCGCCAACGCCTGACACGGGAGACAGGCGGGGTCGCGTTCAGAGTCAGGTGGGCTTTTGTCTGTGCACTGAGGGGCCGTGTACCGCAGTCGAGGCTGCGCCCGGTGTTCCTTGCAGAGCCAGGTGGACGTGAGGAAGAGCAGGCGATGAACTCAGTGTCGTGGGGGCTCTTCCACCTTGTGTGCGGCCACCCAGAGTTCTTCCAACCCAGGCCCCCAGGCCCCAGACGGCGCGCAGACCCAAGGCCCCCCGCCCCGTCCTGAGCTGCTCCGCTCTGAGCCACTGCTTGGTGAGCTGTTGGGGCTTCTCGCGAGCTTGCCATGAGGCCTCTGGGCTGGATGCAGCGTCACGTGTGTACAGACGTGTGTCTCTCTCTCCATTTAGCTTGGCCTGTGATTGTGCCTTTGGGGTCCTTGCCCGCTCCTGCGTCTGGGCTATTTTTAGGTTAGACTAGAACCTTGTGAGCAGTCTTATCAGAGGCATCTATGTAAATAGAGGGAAATCCCTTTCGTGAAACCTCCTCCTGATCTTTACAGCCACGCAGTGGGTGGCTTCTCGGGGCGGGGCGGGTCCCAAGGACGGGCTTTGGCGCCACAAGTGCGTCCGCCCCAGCGGAAGACAGTGATTGGCATCTTCTGGAGGGATTGCCCACACTACCTGGTATCTCAAAAGCCGTGCAGGGTGGAGGCATGGTGACACAGGGGTGACATGGCGAGCTCCTCGTTTCCCGGGAGACGTCTCCCATCCTCATAGGGAGCGCGGTGCCTGCCCACGTCTCCACGCCCTCTGAAGCCTGCAGTCTCCTCGGAGGGTCCTTGGCATCTCCGGCGTGTGTGTGGCCCGTCGGTGTCCGGTCTGGGGCGCCCCTCGCCGAGCCCTGCTCTACACCTGCCCCCGGGCCTGCAGCTGCGCCCTGTGTCGGACCGGCTCGGGGCTGCCTCTTCACTTGCCAAGACCACACGGTGGGCTTCCTTCTGCTCTTGGTGACGCCCCTCCCTGCTCCCCGCGCTCCCCTCCCACCCTGCCAGTGGCCGTGTGCCCGGCTTCTGTCGTCCGGCCTCGGCTGCCGCGGTGCCTCACCACCTTCCACGGGCTCTGGCGCGCTCTGTCGGGCTCCTGAATGTGAGCATTACAAGTCGTGGCCCTGTGTGTGCCCGACAACACCCGGGCAGCGTCCTGAGGCATGTGGTGGCAGGTGCCCCACCCCCCCCTCGCCCCCTCAGCTGTGTGACACTTTATGCCGCGTGCCCAGCCCGGCGTTCGAGGCTGCCTGGAGCTGGCTCCCCAGCACTTAGGCTCTGGAACCATCCCCCGTCTTCTCTCCGGGCAAGGAACATAACCCGAATGTCGCAGCTCTGGTCCCTCGTCATCTGTCCTGGGCACAGCTGAGGTGCCTGGCTCTGAGGGAGTGCTTGTATCTGGGGACATTTTTGAGGAAAAGTGTACCCTGTTATTCAGCTCCTTGAACCCCTGTACCCTGGATTACCCAGGACTTGCCCACCTGGCGGCAGAGACGAGGAGGCGGTGATGGCAGCGTGTCGGGCACTCGGGCACACGGACGTCTGGTGTGGGGGAGTGGGGGGTCCGGATGGACGCAGGCGTGGCCAGGACTCGGAGGAGGTGCCAGGGAGCCCCCTCGGGGACGCCACTCGGGAGGAGCCCTGGCAGCATCGGGACATGTGTGAGGGCCGCTTGCCTGGCCCCTGACTCGGTGTGGCTCTGTCCTCTGCTCCCGCAGACGTTCGGGTCGGGGTGCGCGGGGCCTTGCATCTCCCTCAGGTTTACTTGTCCCTGATGAGGTTCAAGCATGTTTTCAGGGGTGGAGGGTGAACGTGACGTCCCCGCGTGCCCCCTGCCGGGGAAAGCCCTTCCGTCGACCTCCCCTGGAAGACCGGGCGGCCCCTGGACTTGCTGGGACTCTGGGGGTCTGCGTGCCTTGTGCATCAGGCCCGTGCTGCAGCAGCCGTCAGGTCCTACGCGGGCACCGAGCTGGGGGGGCGGGCGGCCCAGTGCGGGGGAGGGGCTGCAGGAGGGCTATAGCCAGAGGGAAGCCCGACTTGGGGAGGAGGCGGGCGTCCTGGCAGGAGGAAGCCCCTTCCCGGGTCGGGGTCCTCCCAGACAGGCGTGTGAACCAGTTAGGTCACTTGCAGCTCCCTTTTCCTGGATCCGCATTAGAGGCTCGGCCCTTTGATTTCAGAAGAACACCTTCTGCTTTTCACCTTGTTTCATCTTTGAGCTCACGCCTGGCAGTGGCTCAGCTCGGAGTTTCCAGACACCGCGCGGTCGCCTCTTGACGTCACCACCACCTCACACCTCTGTGGCCCATGGGAGGTGGGAGGCGTGTTGGGAGTTGACCTGGGCCCCTCTGTTCTGTTGTGTTCTGACGCTGGCGTTCGCAGTCCGGTACTGCTGACCTTTGCCCCTTGAAGTCTCTCCCGGAGGCCTTGAACAAGGGCTGCTACCTCCCGGGGAGATAAGCTTGTGTTGTAGCCCGACTGGGGAGGCCACTTCCTCCGAGGGACAGGAGCCTCGTTTCCCCCTCTCCCTGTGGAAGGGTTTATGCAAATTCCAGGCATGTTCCAGACTTGGCCTCCGTCACCTGCTGACCTGTTCAGCTGGGTTTTCCTCCCCTGCACACGGGGGCGGGGCTGTGGTCACACTGCTGCCTTCCGTCTCAGCGCAGTCGTTTGTCACTTTGTCACTGGCCGCCGGGTCCCCAGGCCTCGGCCCTCCTCCGGGTGGCGGGGTGGCACTCTCTAAAAGGGGCTTCACGCTCGGGGGCCTGGCCTCCCACCCTCCCCAGCGCCCAGCCGCGTTTCCCGGTGGGGCTTCTGCGAGCTCCTTGCAGGATGTTCGGTCAGCCGTTTTCCCAAGATCACTTGCCATTAAAGCTGATGGTTTTGGTCTTGGGTCCAAGTCTGAACCGGCTCCTGCCTGGTCTGGGTCCCCAGCTCTGCAGCCCCGCCCGGCGTGCCCCCCAGGCCGGTCCACCCCCGTGCCACCCGCACGGCTGTCTGCGTCTGGGTCCCACCTGCGCTGCTTACGTTTTCTGGTATTTTCACTTTTTAAGGTTAAATACGTTTAAAAAGGAAACATTACATTGTGTCCGTAAAGTACGCCTGGTCATTTGTCTTAGCGAGTTGCCGTAGAAATAAAATCAAAAGTAAAAATGGTTGTCTCTGTACTAATTGGTTACAACTGAGACCCCCATTTGCCATGCTTTGGGGACCCCTGGTTTCACGGGGTCACCGCCAGGCATGGTGCCAGCCCATCAGAAGGCAGGCCCCCCATTCCGGCACCGGGGAAGGGGCAACTCCTTGGGAAGCCCGTACTGTCGTTCCCCGAGCGGAAGGTGTCCCTGGCGAGCGACGCGGACTCCGAGGGAGCCTCAGTGCTGTGGTGGGGACGGGGTCCGTGTGCCCTTTCTCCGCTCTGCGGCAGGGGCCCTTGCTGCGGCCACCGCTGCCTCACAGCTCGGTCCCTTTTCCAGCTGCTTTGATGCCCCTGGTAGAGGGGGCGCTCCAATGACTCATGGAAACCCGGCGACCAAAGTATGCTGATTCCTATTGCATTTTTAGAACGAGATTAAGATAGGACGTGGGAAGGTGACGGCAGCCGGGACGGCAGGGTCAGGCTGGGAGTGACACACAGGTTTCCCTTCCTTCTGGGATTGCTCTTCTAGGAGGACGTGCTTGTGGGTTTATGTGGCAGCAGCTCTGGGGTTTGGGGCCGACAGAACAGGGACTTTAGGCTTCAGTTCCCTGTGTCCTTAGGGCAGCTTTAACTGCTGGTCATCGCTTCTGCTGTGGGCTCTTTGCAAGTAGCAGACCTTGGACTCACTAGTGGCCCCGCGGGAGTCAGCAAGCGACAGTTTTTATATATCGTGATGCGATGTGACAGGAAGTTGGCCACGGCAAAGCCAGGTGGAGGCCGAGATGCTCAGATGCTGGTGGTGGAGAATCCACAGCAGCCGAAACTCTGCCCTAAAACGGCGGGACCTTTGCTGGCCCCCACGAGGGAAGACATGGGGAAATGGCAAGATGCCATCAGCTTGTTCTGGGCCGGCCGGAAGGCCGGGGTGGGGGCAGCATCTGCCGGCGCCGGGGCAGGACGCACCGCGCACTCGGGGGACTCGGAAGGGTGGGGTTCTGCCCTGTGGACCTTCCCACGGGGACGATCCTGGGGGGAGGGGTAGCTGGCTTGTGGGACTCAGTGCACAGCAGAGAAGGCCCCGCAGCACCGCGCCCTCCGCCTCTGCTCTGCCCCACACGCCACAGACAGAAACGGCGCCTCCGGGCATAAAGAGCATGGAGTCTAAAACCAGAAAGAGAGGGGCGCCTGGGTGGCTCAGTCGGCTGAGCGTCCGACTTCGGCTCAGGTCATGATCTCACGGTTCGTGGGTTCGAGCCCCGCGTCAGGCTCTGTGCTGACAGCTCAGAGTCGAGCCTGCTTCGGATTCTGTGTGTGTCTCTCTCTCTGACCCTCCCCTGCTCGTGCTGTATCTCTGTCTCTCAGAAATAAATTTAAAAAACTAAAAAAAAAAAGTAAAAATAAATAAATAAAACCAGAAAGAGAGAAAGGAGCCCTGGATCTCTGAGAAGAAAACCACGAGCAAGCACAGCTCTGAGGGGAGCAGGGCCCGCGGGCCCGGAGGAGGAGGGGCCGGCCTGACGCCTCCGCCAAACCTGAGTGAGAGCCAGGAGCCGGGACAGCGGCAGGACAGGAAGGGCTCCTTCCCACCTACAGAACCTACCAGAAAAGCAGCCAAGAGGGCGGCTGACCACCAAAGCTCAGGGCGGCCGGGAGGCGCGGGAGACAGCCCTCCCTCCCCGCTGCCGCCGGAAGCCGCAGGAGCCCTTTCCACGTGTGCGGTCGTCACGGCTAGAGGTTTATCTCGCGTTTCCCTGGGGACACGGGGACCCAGAACGGTCGAGGACGAGGCCAGATGGGCGCCTCGTGCTGCTGAGCGTGCGCAGGTCGGTTTTGCTTTGGGGACAAAACAACTTACCAGGAACTGGTAAAACATTCATTTCCTTTGACCCACCGTTTCCACTTCTTAGGAACCTGCCCTTAGAGGAAGCAAGTTGTGCATAAATATACGAGGGGCCGTCTTAATGGTGTTTGCGGGTTTAAGTTAGAAACAGCTAATGGTGTAGAAACGCTGAGGTGGTGTGATGCGTGGCGTGGATTGTCACGCGGCCCAGGAAGAGTTCGTGTGCACCGGCAGGCGCCACGGAGAACCTGCCGTGGTTGGGGTGTGAGGGGTGTGCGTGCCCACGCGGGCGTTCGCCGTGGCCGACAGCATGGGGCGGCTGCGGAGGGTAAATAAATACTGGCCATCTCTGGAAAATGAGAGGACAGGATTTGTATTTATTTCCTTGTTTTTATTTTCTGTGTTTCTGAGAACTTTTCCATGAACGCTGTGCTACTTAAATGAAGAAGTGTATCCTGGGGCCAGCAGACAGCTGCTGCTAGTTGTCCGGGACGTGAGGATGTTTTGGTTTGTGGGCCGTAGCTGTGGGCACAGGGTGCCCTGGCCGGTGCCGGGCCTCCTCCCAGGGGCTGCTGAGGCCCCTGCGCCCGCTTTCCCTCTGCTCCGAGCCCCCGGTGTGCCGGGGCTCTCCAGGGACGACTCAGCCGCCCAGCCACCTCCCACCGCCGTTAAGGAGTGCTCCTGGGTTCTTCCGTCCGAGGTCTGCCGGCCATCAGACCGCGTGGCTTTCACGCTTTAGCCTTGATTCACTTCCAGGTGGTTCTTCTGCCCACCTGTGGTCACCACGGATGCAGCCCCACGGGGACTTGGGCTTGTCGGGCCCGGCCGGGACCCTCACACTGGCCCCCAGCCCTCAGTCCTGACGCTTGTGTTAATGGCTGTCACATAGGAGCACCCCTCTCTGGGCCACTGCTTGCTCTCTCTCCTCACCCCCCCTTCTCTCTCTGTCTCTCGCTTTGATCAGGAAATTCCATGGGTGAATTAAATCAGTCTCTTTAAACGGAACTCAAAGAATAAAGGAACTATTTAAGGCTTGAGTTTGAGTATTTACCACATTTCTAATGTGTGTGAAAACACAGTGTGCTTTGTTACCTTTAAGTTAAGTATTTGCTGTGCACCCGCTGCGCGCCAGCCCTGCAGGGAGCGTGCTGACGAGGCCACCTCTGTCCCTGTCCTCCCCAGAGCGTGTGGTGTGGTGGGGAAGGTAGGAGCTCGGCAAGCACTTAACGCCCCCAGGACATAGGCACGTGTGGTGAGGCGCCCTGAGGGAGGAAGACGGGTGCTCCCCGGCAGGACGCGTGCGGCGCGAGGGAGACTGTTCACGGAGCGCGCTCTGCTGCCAGGGGACTGTTTGCTGCCCCCGGAGGTGACCCTGATTTGCCAGGCTTCTCTTGGCTAAGGCACTTAGGCCGTGAAGGTTGCGCCTCTCAACGCTTTGCCCAACAGCACCATCTCGGAAGCGCTCCCAGAGTCGCTAACCTCTGTGTGATTTTAGCCGTCAGACTGAGCCACCGAAGAAGGAGGCCACTGCTGCAGGCCCGCAGGTGAAGCGAGCGGATGAGTGGAAGGACCCCTGGCGTCGGTCCAAGTCTCCCAAGAAGAAGCTCGGGGTGTCCGTCTCCCCGAGCCGGGCCCGGAGGCGTCGGAAAACATCAGCCTCGTCGGCCTCTGCCTCCAATTCCTCCAGGTAAGGAGGCCGCGCCGCCCCGCCTGCCGACGCGCAGTGGGGCGCAGGGGGCGTCTGCGCAGACCGCCTGAAAGCTGGGGTGCTCGAGCGCCGGCGGCAGACAGGCGGTGGGGGGCAGCCGGGGCCCGGCGAGCCCGGGGGTCACCCCGCCGCGGCTCGGCCCCTCTCTTTCCCTGTGAGTCGGGCTTCTGTGTGTCCACCAGGTGTGAACACACGGGCGGGGGAGGGGTGCAGAGGTCACTGTGGATGCGGGTGTCCGCGACGTGCACCAGGGCCGGGGGTGCATGCGCACGTCGCATGCTCGCCTGCTCGCGGGGCGCAGCCGCCACCCGCCCGGCCGCACCAGCCGGGCCTGTGCCCGCAGGCAGCAGGTCAGCGCCACGGGCCACGGGCGGGGGGGCGCTGGCCCCACTTGCGTCCTGTCTCCGGGCACCCAGGTCGTCGTCGCGGTCGTCCTCGTACTCGGGCTCCGCGTCGTCCCGCTCGCGCTCCCGCTCGTCCTCGTACAGCTCCTACTCCAGCCGCTCCTCCCGGCACAGCTCGTTCTCAGGCAGCCGCTCCAGGTACGTGGGGGGCCGAGCGGGGGCGCCTGGGCCCCGCGTCTCCTGCTGCCTGCAGGGGGGGGGCGGGGGCGACATGGAGCGGGTGGGCCCCATCCCCGGTGCTACAGCTCCTCCATCGTCACGGGAGGCTCCACGGGACGTTTCTAGAAAGACCAAACAGTAGGTGTACTTTCCCCGTTGAAAACAGGCTCGGAATTTTAGGGAATCCTTCGTCATCACTTGTGTAGGAGCGAACTTGTTTGTCCGTGTAAAGGACGGGACCATCGGGGGCTGTTTCCACTCTGGTCCCTCTAACCAGGGCCGGTGGCCTGTTCCCCCGCCCTGCACCCGGGGCCGGTGCCGCCTGCCTGAGTCCCTTCTGCCTCGTTCCGCTTGCAGCTAATGCCGCGAGGGGAGCACCACCGGCTCCCTTTTCTCTTCCCTCACCCCAGTCAGGGCTTAGCTCACAGAGGAGAGGTCCGGGACCGCGGGAGGCGGCGGGGGGCTGCCCAGCACCCACAAATAGGCCGCCGCGCCCCGAGATGTCATCATCCCAGTCGCTGACCGGCACCCGCCCAGGCCACACGCGTGTGCACGCACACAGACCACGCGCACACGACACTTCTCTGGCAGTGCATCACCACACGCTCTTGGAATAAATCGGCGGGTCCCACAGTGGCGCCCCTCCCGGCAGGCCGTCACGGGGATGATTTGAGCAGCATCAGGGTCAAGGGCAAGGTGCCTGTGCAGGGCAAGGGGAGTAGAAAGCGTGGGTCCCGCTTTCTGGGGACGTTGTATCTTGTGCCGCCCAATGCTGCTGAGAAAGGGGAGTGTCGGCGGGGTCAGCGAGGTCTCACAGCCTCGTGGCCAGGGGTACAGTACCCGCGGGGTGCAGGCGGAGCTGCCGCTCACGGGGCGGTCAGGGAGAGCTACCTGTCGGAAGAGAGGTGGAGGGTGGGAGGGATGCCAGCCAGGGCAGCTGTGGCAAGAGAATGTGTGCGTGGCTTCGTTGGCACGGACGGGCAGTGAGCTCTGGGCCTGAGGCCCCGCTGAGAAACTGGGAGATTCTGGAAATGCTGGGGGGGCGGGGGGGCGGGATGTCGCCTGCAGTCTCTCCTCTGTGGGGCCTTGAAGGCGCTGGGGGACGGGCAGGAGGCCCGCGCTGCAGTGAGGCGTCCCTGTCACTCAGCTCTGCCCGCACCCGGGACCGGTGTCCCTCGTCAGCTTCAAAATGTTTTCACGGCGACGTGGACGACTCAGCGGTTTCCACAAAGTCAGCTGCACTTTCTTGGCCACCTGACCTTCCCCTCAGGTTGCCCGCACGCCCATGCCACCCACAGACCTCTCCCCTACATACTCCGTAGCGGGCGGTGGTGCGGGGCTGGCGGCCTCACTAGGCCTTCCGTCCCGTGGCCCCAGCCACGTGGGCGTGAGGACGGGAGGGCCGGGCGTCTGTCCCGCGCTGTGGCTGCAGACCCGCGCTGTGGCAGCTGCGGGGGCCTCACGGTGTGGGAGCTGTTGCTTCTGCGGTTTGGCTGAAGACGTGGACGGCTCCCTGTGGCCTCCCAGTCGGGAGGGATCGGCAAGCCCGGGAGCCTCGGGGGGCGGGGGGTGCTGGGTCCTGGGCCGGAGTCTGCAGCCTGGCCAGCGCCCCTGCCCTGTCCCTGCTGCTGACACCTGACGCTGTCCCGGCGTGTCCTCTGGAGGGAACACCCTCCCCCCTGGACCTCAGTGCCTGGCTCCCTCGCCTGATGTCCCCGGGCAGGTGGGGCTGTGTGTCTCCTTGAGGGACCCCAGCCTGGTGTCTCCTTTTCCTGGTGCTGTTTTAGGAGAGGACCAGGAACACTCAAAAGCCATTTTAAATCTGAGGCGGATAGAGACTTGCAGTGACTTTCTGTAAACACAGGCAGCATCCCTGACATTGGCCACACGTGACCAGGGCACCGTGACGCCCCCTCCTCACGTGTCTGTTTGCTCCCTAGGTCCCGGTCCTTTTCCTCGTCCCCGTCCCCGTCCCCAACGCCTTCCCCACACAGACCTTCCGTCAGAACCAAGGGGGAGCCAGTCCCGCCTCCTGGGAAAGCAGGGTAAGTGCCCCGTGGGCCAGGCACGCCGCCCCCTCTCCCTGCGCTCTCCCTCGTTCCTCTCCTCTCACTGTGAAGAAGCCCCAGGGAGGCCCTAGAAGGGGGCAGAGGCGCCAGGGGCCAGGCTGGGGAGGCCGCGTGCACAGGAGCGCCGGCACCCGCCGCCCCGGGCTCCCCGATCGCTTCTGCTGGTCCCCCCCACGCGTGCGAGCCCCACAGGGAGCACTGCAGACCCCACAACGCCTCGCATCACAGCGCCCTGGCGGCCAGTGACAGGGCACGGCCGGGGCGCGTCTGAGCACAGGGGCCCCGCCCGCTCGCTGTCCTTCCGCTCGGTGCCCACGGCCGGCCCACGCCGCCGCCGCTCTCGCGAGCGAGTCCTCAGTAACCCTCCGTTAAAGTGAATGGTGCTGAGGGATGCCTTGCGTCAGGGGAGCGCAGCCGTCTAAATTGTGCTACTGGATGGACTTAACAAACGTGAGGCCGCCGCGGCCCAGACGCACGGGGCGCGGAGAGGCTGTCCCCGGCCGGGCCACACAGGAGGGGCCTCGCGGGAGGCGGGCTGCATGGGCAGCCTCGTCCACACAGAACGTGACTCGCCCCTGACGCCATGCCAGGCGATGTGCTTTTTGCCCAGACCTTGTCCCCGCTGACCCCGTCTGCCCGAGGACGGCAGGGTATCTCCCCGCACCGGCAGGGGCGCCAGGCTCTCAGGAGCCTTTTCTCTGCGGCGGCGTGGGCCCCACGCGTGAGCGGGCCGCGGCCCGGGGCAGCCGGGGATGTGCGTCCCAGCAGGCTCGGCGCCGGCTCTGCCCTCGAGGTCCCTCAGAGGGCCCATCCTCTCCCCCCGTTGGGCCGGGCCTGACCCTCCCTTCGTCTCCCGTCACAGAGAGAAGTCCGTGAAGAAGCCAGCCCCACCTCCAGCGCCGCCGCAGGCCCCTAGGACCCCTGCCCCGGCGCCCGAGCCTGCCAAGCCGGGGGACCCTCGGGAAGCCAGGAGGAGAGAGCGGCAAGCGAGGAGCCCCCCCAGGAGGTAAGCCAGCAGGCTTCTGGGTACCTGGTGGCGAGTTCTACGTGTTTGGTGCCAGAGCTGAGGGACGTGACCTTGCCGACCCTCGGTTTCCCCGTGAGCGCGATGGGAGGTGCGAGCATCTTAGGACGGGAGGTGTGGCTGTGAGGGACGCAGGCGCCCCCTCGACACCAAGGTCCCCCCTGGAAAGAGGCGGTGCTGCTGGGTGTTCGAGGAGGGAGAGCAGAGCCCTGCCCGCCCGTGGGAGGCGGCAGCGCTGGGCCGTGGCTCCTGGGACGGGGGATGGGATGGGGGCGGGGGGGCGGGGAAGAGGGAGGCGGGCGCGGGAAGGGCAGGGACAGCAGGCAGTGGCGCCGCCCTCCGTTGCAGGCGGACCATCAGCGGCAGCGGCAGCGGCAGCAGCTACAGCGGCTCCAGCTCCAGGTCCAGGTCACTGTCGTTGCCCCGCCGGCCCCGTGCGCCCCGGCCCCCGAGGACCCGGAGAGGACCAGGGGCGTCAGGCGGCTGCCCCCAGCGCGGGAGGTGCCCAGCAGGCCTGAGGCCAGCACGGAGCCCCCCCACCCCGCTCGTCCTGCCCGAGGCCCGCGGTGGACGGCCTGTGGCAGAGCCTGCGCGGCGACTGCGCGGGAGAGGCTCTGCCGTTCAGCCGCCTGGAAGCAGAGCGCGTGCCAGGCCAGCGCCGAGGTTCCTGCAGCGAACCTTCTCTTTCATCGCTAGGCAGCAGGAGGTTTATCCGTTTGCCCGCATCCGCCTAAAATAGGTTTAAAGTCCCCCCATCTTGAAACAAAAGCGGGCCCTTCTTCTCTACGCGGATCGTTTCGGGGTCTGAGGACCTAGGAAGTGATGCTCGGTGCTTTCGGAGGGTGCTGGGGCTCCGCGGCCTGCCGCGTGGGGGTCCTCATAGCGGGAGCCCTGGGGGCAGCAGTGCCTGTGAGAGGGGCCACCGTTCCCCTGCTTCCCCGAGTCCCGTGCTGGGCCGGGCAGCCTCTGCCTCGGGGTCCGGTGTGCCTGCGGCCCAGGGCCCTCCCCGCCCTCGGGCCTCCTCGCCTGGGCCCTCGGCTCTGCCGCCGCCAGCCTGGCTCGTGCTTAGTCCCTGCCCAGCAGACAGGTGGCTGTGTATTAGTGCAGGACCCTCAACGGGGAACATGGGCGTCCCTTCACCGGGTGGCACCTCGAAACCACCCCGAGCGCCCCCAAAATCTTGGGTTTCCTGGGTACATGTTCCTCAGAACTGGAAACCGGGGAAAGTAGGCATGGAGACCCGCTGCCGACCCCGTGGCCTCGCCCCTGGCCATCTGTCAGTCACGCCACGTGGATGCAGACGCGCTTCTGTGTGTCCAGGTCCCTGAGCGTGAGCAGCGTCTCCTCAGTGTCCAGCGCCACGTCGAGTAGCAGCTCGGTGCACAGCGTGGGCTCAGACGACATGTACGCAGACCTGGCCAGCCCCGTGTCCTCGGCGAGTTCGCGCTCCCCCACCCCAGCCCAGACCAAGAAGGAGAAAGGTACAGGGGGTCCTCGCGTCCTGGGCGTGGCGGCCGCAGAGGCGGGCCGGCCCTTCGTGGAAGGAGGGTGCGCGCCCTGCCTCGCTCGGTCCCCCAGGAGAGCACAGGCGCCCCCCGGCTCTGCCCCCCGCCTCCATGGCCCGCAGGAGACCGCCATGCCCGGCTGGCAACCGTGACTTGGCACTTGTCGTTGGCAGGAAAGTCCAAAAAAGAAGACGGGGTTAAAGAAGATAAGCGGAAAAGGGACTCGGCACAGCTGCCCAAGTCCTCGAAGCCCTCTGCAGGCGGCAAAGCCCCGCAGCCCGCGGCCCCCCCGCAGGCGCCCCCTGGGCAGCCCCAGCAGGGCTCCTTCGTCGCCCACAAGGAGATCAAGCTGACGCTGCTGAACAAGGTGAGTGGGGGGCGCTGTTGGTGGTGGCTCGGGGGGTTCTGCTCCGGGGACCCCACTCCGGGGGCTGCTCTGTTTGCTGGGGCCACTCAGTTCATGGGATTGGACCTCTGAGGGCCGCACACACCTCTCTTGTCCTGCCCCAGCGGACAGCCTCGTGGGAGTGGGGCGGAGGGGTGTACAGGGGGGCGGGGGCGGGTCCCGGGAGATCCCGGCGTCGCAGGGGTGCTGGGTGCTCCGACCCTTCCCCGAGTGCCCGGGCCCTGCCGGCTCCCACAGTGCAGCCCAGGGACAGGGAGCAAAGCAGACCTGTGCTCTGAGCTGACGTCCCCAAGGCTGCATAGGACGGGAAGGGCGAGAGGCCAAGTCCCCTGCGGCCCGTCCCGGGTGGGTGGTCCCCAGAGAACGCGGTGCTGTGCAGGGGCCTTCCCTGCAGAGTGGAGGCCCAAACCCAAGGGCCTTGTGCCCCTCGGGGCCCGGCGAGCACCAGGAGAGCCCGAGGAGGGGTGGGGGGCTGTGAGGCTGTCAACCACCCTGTCATCTGCGTCCCGCCCGGGCTGCTCCCGCGTGGGGCCAGCAGCTCAGCCCCAGGGTCCTCACTGCACCCTCCACTGTCTCAGGCGGCTGACAAAGGGAGCCGGAAGCGGTATGAACCCTCGGACAGAGACAGGCAAAGCCCTCCTCCAGCCAAGCGTGCTAACGTGTCCCCAGACCGAGGTGAGCCCCCCACTGCAGGGCCCAGCGCGGCCCAGGGGCTTTAAAAAGATACCCCAGGGAGCCGATCACGTGGGTGTGTCTGCCAGTACGTAAGGTTTTATGAAGTTAAAGGTAAAGAAGATATTTCCACGTTTACTTATGTTAAAATGACAATAGTAGATTATTATGTTTTAGCATAAGTATCATTTTTTTATGGGTGGAATAACTAAATTTCCAGAAACCGAAGTTAGTGGGTTTGTCATCGTTTTCTCTTGAAAATGTCTTCACTCTCTGGGTGATGCGGGACACACGGACTCTGGGAAGCATAGTCCGCGTGAGAATGTGAGCCAGCGCGCAGGGGCCAGGAGGGGCCTCGATGTCGCAGTAGAAACAGTGTGACCCCAGAAGGTCTCTGCCCTGGACCTGGGGCCGAGGGGCCGGCGGGAGCCCTGGGGCATCAGGAGCAGAAAGAGGGAGAGCCCGAGGGCGCCCCGGCACAGACCCCCATCGCCCTTGCTAAAGGCCTCTCGTCTCATCGGACGGCAGCGCCGCAGTTGCCTCTGGCTTGCTGGTTTCACTCTCCCCTGCCCCCTGGCCCCCGCCCCCCTCGGGCGCTGCCTCAGCGAGGTCACTTTCTGCTGTCGCCAGCGCTGGCCCGTTCCTGTCCTCTGACCGCCTCTGCCCCTCGCCTCGTCCTGTGAGAACGAGCAGGCGGTACTGAGCTGTCGCGAATCTGGAACGGGGTCGCGAGCAACCCAAACCTGTCCATGCGCGCCACCCGCGGGTGACTGGGACCCCGGTGTTACCTCATCCGTGTCATCCAGGTTCTCGGGACCGGAAGTCAGGTGGGAGACTTGGCTCCCCGAAGCCAGAGCGGCAGAGAGGCCAGAATTCTAAGGCACCTGTGGCCCCTCCAGACAGGTGAGTGCCCTGCCCCTGCCCTGGGCACTCAGCGTAGGCGCTGTCGCCACAGGGCAGGCCAGCCACCCAGCAGGTCCCCGAGCGAGGGGGCCCAGGGCAGCAGGCTTTCTGGAGCCCCCAGCCCTGCCCGCACTCCACTGCAGCCTCGGGGTGGAGGTCCGGATGCGTATACACCTCGGTTATCCGTACAGCCCCCACCCCCCCGCCAATGCCCTGGCCCTTGGGGCTCCTGAGTCAGCAGTGCGGGGGGTCCTTGCGGGGGCCGCAGAGAAGCCCCAGCAGCAGCAGGAGGGACGGGCCCGCAGGTGCCAGGCAGGGCCTGGGTGCGCTGTCCCCTCCTCTCTCCACAGCTCAGGGCCCCTCCCACCGCGGCCAGAGCAAGCGCTGCTGGCGGGAAGCTGGCCTGTCTCCACAGGTCCAGGGAGCCCCCCATCCACCCTGGGGGCTCTGCGCACAGCTGCCGGGGTCCAGGGCCCCCATGCCCTGCTCAGCGAGAGGCTCTCATCACAGGGGGAGGCGCTCTGACCTGCCTGCGGCCTCTCCCCGCCCCGCCCTCTGCAGGAAGCGCCAGCTGTCACCCCAGTCCAAGAGCTCCAGTAAGGTCACGAGTGTGCCCGGCAAAGCCTCAGACGCCGGCGCTGCCACCGCCGTGTCCACCGGCACCAAATCAGGGAAGGCCAGCACGCTGTCGCGGCGCGAGGAGCTCCTGAAGCAGCTCAAGGCCGTGGAGGACGCCATTGCTCGCAAGCGGGCCAAGATCCCCGGGAAAGTGTAGGGGCCCCGCGGGCTCGGCCCCCCCGAGTTAGAGACTCTCGTGTTTTTATAAATAGGGTAAGCACAGCCGTCTCCGATTTTGAAGTTAACGTCTAATTTTGGCTGTGATTCTTTTTAAAAATTAAAAAAGGAAAAAAAAAGTTTCTCAGCTGGAAAAGAAGCCACACACGAAGTGAGGGTGATGCTGAATCCCACAGGCTCCCCCCGGAAGGCGGGCCGGCCTGAGCGGCCCCGGCCCAGGGCAGGGGGCCCGGGAGGCGGGCGGGCCGGCCAGCGGCAGGAGCGAGGGCGCGGCATCGGTTTTATTAAATTATACGTCCCAGGCGCCCGGTTCCACCTGCCCGGTCTGCCTCCCCCGTGCCAGCCAGCCTGCCCCGGGCCTGGCCTCTGCACCCTCCTCCCTGCCCCAGGGCCCCGGGAGCCTGTGCTCCCCACCCGCCTCCTCCCCGCCCCGCCGCCCCCAGGGTCAGAAAATAGATATATATTCTTGACTGAAGTCCGATTGGGAAATATTTCCTGTCTTTTATTTTAAGCATCAGATTGTTTTAGTTGATTTAAAGAGGAAAAAAAAAAAACATAGAAAAGACCAAAAAAAAAAAAAGACAAGACCGAGGGTGTTGTTGGGCGCCTAACGTGGAGGGTCTTTTTTGAGGGGTCTCCTAAAATAAAGTATTTTGATAAGCAGCCGTCTTGCCCTGGTGGTGACGATGACGTGGCCCGGGCCCTCACCTGCGCCCCCCCACCCCCCGCACGGCGCTCACCTGGCCCGCCTGGCAGAGGAGTGGCCCCCAGCTGCTGGGGGCCCGGGGGCTCCCCTGCAATGCCCGGGAGCTGTCGAGAACTCGGTGCCGGGACCGTGCGCGGAGCCCGCAGGGGTCACCGCAGGGCACAGACGGGCCGCGAGGTCTGAGCGGGGCTGTCCTCACGCTCTGCCCTGGAGGGCCCCTTCGGGCCAGGACCACGGATGGGGGCCCCCCTTCTGCTGTGGATTTAACTCATGGAGGAGCTCCGGGGCCTCGGGGCGCCCCCACACCGCAGTCGGTGGGCGGCCCTTCTGCCCTCAGGTTGCTTCAAAACAAGGTCGTAAGTGCTGCCGTCCGCAGGTCTGGTCCTGGGGGGAAGGGGGGCGCCCAGGTCAGGAGCCCACGCTGCCGTCCGCAGGTCTGGTTCTGAGGGGGAAGGAGGGCGCCCAGGTCAGGAGCCCACGCAGGTGCCGTCCCCAGGTCTGGTCCTGGGGGAAGGGGGGGCCCAGGTCAGGAGCCCCGCTGCCGTCCCCAGGTCTGGTCCTGGGGAAGGGGGTAGGTCGCCCAGCCGAGCCCAGCGCCCTGCCGTCCCCAGGTCTGGTCCTGGGGGGAAGGGGGCGCCCAGGTCAGGAGCCCACGCTGCCGTCCCCAGGTCTGGTCCTGGGGGAAGGGGGCGCCCAGGTCAGGAGCCCACGCTGCCGTCCCCAGGTCTGTCCTGGGGTGCCCAGGTCCAGCTGCGTCCCGGTGGTCCTGGGGGAAGGGGCGCCAGTCAGGAGCCCACGCGCCGTCCCCAGGTCTGGTCCTGGGGGGAAGGGGGGTGCCCAGGTCAGGAGCCCACGCTGCCGTCCCCAGGTCTGGTCCTGGGGGGAAGGGGGGCGCCCAGGTCAGGAGCCCACGCTGCCGTCCCCAGGTCTGGTCCTGGGGGGAAGGGGGGTGCCCAGGTCAGGAGCCCACGCTGCCGTCCCCAGGTCTGGTCCTGGGGGGTGGCGCTGTGGGTAGCTCCCGTGCGCTGGGCACTCTCCCCCAAGGCTGGCTGGCTCTTGGCAGTGGGGCCCGGTGGGGGGCGGACTGCGCTCCGGTGCGTGGCCAAGGCCTGCAGCGCCTGGGGCTTCGGCACGGTGGCCCCCGTTACAGGCTCAGCCATTCCTCACAGCCGATCCGATTTGCCATCGGGTCAAAGCCGGGTTCCAAGGGAGCTCCCGTTCTCTGAGAGGGGGACCTTCCAGGGCACAGAGCCGGAACCCAGGACGTTCTGGGGCCAGCCTGTGCCTGTGCGCTCTGTAGCCCGGGGCTGCCGGGAGCCCCCAGGTGAGCCCCCCGCCCTGTGCGCGGCTCTCCTGGCCCCTCCCCCCGCCTGCCCCTGGCCTCTGCCACTCGGGCTGGAGCCACAGCCCTGGCTCCGCTCAACCCCGGCCTGGTTTAGGCAGCTCTGCATGTGCCGTCGGCGCTGTGTCTAGGCTAGAACAGCAGGTGCCCGTCCAGGGAAGGGGGAGGGCCGCACCCCAAGCCAGTGTGCCCCACCCGGTCTAGTAGAAAGAACATCCTGGGCCAGGCATCCGGAGAAGGAAGGTCTCTTGTTATGTAATGGGTCCCCACCCCCGCCCCCACCCCGGGGAACATGAGGGCTGAGATCCTGGCTCTTGTGGTTACCATGTAAATAGTGGGGAGAATTGAGGGTCGTCCCTCCCCTTCCGTGTCTGTCCGCCAGGCTGCCCCGTGTCCAGTCTTCACAGCTAGAGGGGCACCCCCTCCAGCGCCTGCTTGCCATTCCTCCCACCCCAGGGCCTTTGCACAGGCTGCTTCCTCTTCTGGGAACCCTGACACTCACTCCTCACTCCTCACACTCCTCCGCCACAGCTCAGGGCAGCCCGCCCGTCCCTCAGCTACCTCTCCCGCCCCCTGCCGGCCGCCTGCCCCTGCGGGAAGCCCCCCGGCCTCCCCCCGGCGGAGCTTCTGCAGCCAAGAGGCTGCCTCCTCTCTTGAATGGATTAAAAAAGCAAAACTGAAGGGTTTTGTTACTTAATTTGTGTTTTCATCTCTCACACGTGAAATACAATCTCCAACGTCCTGAGGGATGGCAGGGCGTCGGCTCGGCCACTCACAGCACCCCCACTGCAGCCAGCGCGTCTCGGCGGACATGCCGTCCCGCACCCTCGTGTCCCCAGCTCCCCGGGCCCCCGTCCCCACCCCGCTCTCCCAGCAGCTCCCCCCAGTGACAGCGGCCACCAGCCCACAGGTGGGCATGTGCAGAGGCAGAGGCGGCCTCACTCGGCCGGAGGGACTCGGGGTTCGGGGCTGAAGGAAGCCTGTGTTCCGAGGGGCATGGCTTGAGGGCGGGGCCTTTTGGGTCACCGCCTCCGGGATGCCCTCCAGACTTCCTCTGGTGGCGCCTTTCCAGTCTTGCCCAACTCAGGACTTCTGCGCTTGCCTCAGCCGCCCGCAGGAATGAGGCGCCGCCTGGGCCCCCGCCCTGCGTCCTTGCAGCCTTGACACCGGGGCTGCCCAGGCCCCCGACCCCGCGCCCCGCCCCTGGGCCCCCTGAGCAGTTCCCCCCACCTCCGGGACTGGCTGTCGGGCCCACAGGGAACAGTGGTGTCACAACGCAGGGGGCGCACGGCCTGACCCCTGGTCCCTCCCCCGGGCACGGTGCCCACCCAGCAGGCTGTTCTGAAGAGACGCGGAAGGTGCGACACGCGTCTCGTGGGGGCCGCTGCGGGCAGGGGCCACGGCTGGGCCTTGCTTGCCTCGTGGGAGGGGACCCTGCTGGCAGAGGCGACCCCTCAGGGCACAGAGGACACCCATGTGCGTGTGTGACCACACCTCCCGGCTGGAGGGCAGCGAGAGCCCTGCACGCCTGGCGTCTCCCCCCTCGGCCTCCCCTCGCCCCACTCCTCCCTGGGGACCCAGGCGCAGCCCCCTTCCCTTCATCCCGCGGTATTTACGGGACACCGAGGCGCCAGGGGCAGCTCCCTGCCGGGGCCATAGCAGGTGCGCCCCCCGCCCCCGCCCCCAGGGGGGAGGCAGGGAGACGAGAGCTCTTCTGAGCTGTGGGCTCGCCTGAGGGGTCTTCGCGGAGAGCCAGCCTGGGCGGACGCGCACCCTGCAGAGGCGGCCGTGGGCTCAGCTGCGTCCCCCCGAAGCCCTGGCCCTGGTGCCTTGTCCAAGGAAGGGGGCTTGGCCGATGCTCTTACGGTAAAGACCTTGAGATGGGCTCATTCTGAATGAGGTGAGTGTCCTTGTAAGACACAGGGAAGGAGAGATGGGGACGCAGGAGGGGCCGCGACGTGGCCACAAGCCAAGGGACCCTGAGGATTATCAGCAGCCACGAGACGCTAGACGAGGGTGGAAGGGCTCTCCCCCGGAGACCGCAGAGGCGACGGGCCCGCCGACAGCACCGCCCAGACCCTGGCCTCCAAGCTGCGGGAATAAACTTCTGCTGTTTTAAGCTCTCGGTGTGCAGTAATCTGTTGAAGCTGCCTTAATAAACTAGTTCAGGTGATGATCTCCCCACTGCAGGGGGTATGCGAGCGGAGAGCTGGGGACCGTGGGCAGGGGTGCTGTAGGGAGGAGCAGCCCTGGGGACCCCGTGCATCCATCCATCACCTGAAGCAGCGTTTCCTCCAGGCCAGCGAGTGACAGGGTCTCCCTTGACCGCGTCCTGCCCCCCGGGAAACAGGCTCGGCACAGCCCGCTTGCCCGTGCACACCCCGGGGAGCCCTCCCCGCTCAAGGGGCCTCGGCGTCCCGGGACGTTAAGCTGCCCGCATGCGGGGACCCTGGGCGGCAGGCGACCCGTCCCTCCACCCTAGGACCCTATTCAGCTGGGGGTCGCTTTAGATTCTGACATGAGGGCCCAGGGCACCCGGGGCTCCTGTCCAAACCCCGCCATTCAACGCTTCACAAGATCACCTCCAGCCGCCCCGGCCCGGATAACAGGCGCCTGGGCACCGCCCCCCCACCCCCCCTGCAGCCGGCAGCGCCGAGGGAGGGGCCTCCTCACATACAGCTGCTCAGGGTGCAGGCACTTTGCGGCTTCCGAGGCGTTCTCACCCCCATCGCTGACTTCCCGCAGAACCCCAACCCGGGCGCACGCGGGCCGGGCCGGCTCCCAGAGCGCCTTCCGGAACCCCTCCGGCACAGGCGGGACGCCCATGGCCCTCCTGGAACACTAGATACAAAGGGGACCAGCCCGTGCCCACAGCCTGGGGGAGGGGCCCCGGGGAGCCCCAGCAGCAGCGGGAGGGAGGGAGGCCAGCCCGCTGCCCAGCCCACGGCTCCACGGGCGCCAACGCCCAGCCCGCTGGCTTCGAGGCTCCGTCTGCAAGTGGTCAGCCCGGGGCAGGGTCCCTCTGGGCGGGGGAGGCGCAGTGGGGTGGGGGTGGGCATGCCCGCCCCGGGCAGGGAGGGGACAGTGGGCACCCGCCCGGAGGGGAAGAGGAAGCGCAGCGGGCGCTTCCCCGGGAGGACGCGGCCCCGGATTTTCCCAGGTGTGGCTGGCGGTATAAAGGGCGCCGGGAGCCGGGCGGGAGCCTCCAGGACCGCGGCCGGTGCACCTGCCCCTCCAGCCCAGCGCCGCCGCCGCCGCCGCCGCCATGGTGAGCCGCTGCGTCTCCCCACGCCCCCACCTGGACGGGGCCACCTGGCCCCGCCCCTGCACAGAGGACGTGGGGAGGGGGTCCGAGAAGCCCCCCAGGTCTGGGGACGGCAGGGAGCCGGGCCCAGGAGCTCTGGGAGGCTCGGGCTGAAGGGCTGGTCCCTGTGGGCCTCAGTTTCCCCAGCTCCGGAGAGAGGGCTGTGCCCCATCTTGCCACGGGAAGGAGGGCAGGCTGGGAGGGTGGTGAGTGCCCGACCTGACCACCCGATGCCCACCCACCAGCTCCTCCCTGGCTTCTTGCTTCTGTTCTGGATGCCCGCCAGCCTGGCCCACCATGGCCCCCAAGTCTGGGGGGACCCCCACACCCACGGGCCCCCACGCTGCTACTCGGCTGAGGAGCTGCCCCGGGGCCAGCCGCCCCCGCATCTGTTGGCCCGTGCTGCCAAGTGGGGGCAGGCTCTGCCCGTGGCCCTGGTGTCCAGCCTGGAGGCGGCGGGCCGCAGAAGGCGGCACGACGGCCCCCCCGCTGGGGCCCCGTGCCCGGTGCTGCGGCCTGAGGAGGTGCTGGACGCCGACATCCACCAGCGCTCCATCTCCCCCTGGCGATACCGGTGAGTGCCGAGGGGGCCCCTGGGTACTGGGGTCCCCGCTCCGTGGTGCTGGGCCATCCCCGGCCCTCTCTGTGCCTCAGCCTCTTCACCTGCTGGATGCGATGGTCGCCCCGGGCCGGCGGCTGGGGCTCCACCAGAGCAGCGCCTCCTTGGCCCTGCCGTGGGCTGCAGTCCAGCCCGGCTCCGGGGCGGGGACGCCCGGGAAACGTCCACGTCACAGCCCCTGCCCCGGGGCGGGGGGGGCGCCGGGGCGGGCGGGGGGGGCTGTCTCGCTGAGGCCCCGCCCGCCTGTCCCCACAGCGTGGACACGGACGAGACCCGCTACCCGCAGAAGCTGGCGGTCGCCCAGTGCCTGTGCAGGGGCTGCGTCAGCGCCCGGACGGGCCGCGAGACCACGGCGCTCAACTCGGTGCCGCTGCTGCAGAGCCTGCTGGTGCTGCGCCGCCGGCCCTGCTCGCGGGAGCCCCCGGGGCCGCCCACGCCCGGCGCCTTCTCCTTCCACGCCGAGTTCGTCCGCGTGCCCGTCGGCTGCACCTGCGTCCTGCCCAGGTCGGCGCCCTGAGCCCCGCACCCGCCGGCCGGGGGTCTCCGGGGAAGCCTCCTATTTATGTGTATGTATTGGTTATTTATTTGCCCCGCGGATTCCCGCGCAGGCACGGAGGCTCCGGGCCTCGGGGCCTCGGAGTGACGGTGGACACCAGGCACCGACCGCCCGGAGGGGGACTCCGCTGGGCAGGCCCGTCTTGTGACTCGGTTTACCCATCTCGCAAAAACAGTTGGACTACAAGGAATCTTTTTATGCTTCTAGAACTTTCTTAACAGACACGGGGTTTGGTGCTCGGTGCTCCTCTGGGCTCCCCTCACGCCCTCCCTGACCTCACGCTGGTCCCAGCCCCCCAAGCCTCCCCTCCGCACCCCCCTCCCCTGTATTTCTAAAACAACTATTCTAAGTGTCAGTGTGTCGTTAAATTGATAAGCGCCCCGCAGAGCACATTGCGGGAGGGCAGAGGGCAGCGGGGAAAGGCACCCTCCTCACCCTCACCCCTGCCTGGCCCTCGGCACCCAGCCAGTCCTGCAGCGGCAGCCGCTGGCCCTAGACTCTCGGGCCCTCCCAGGAAGGGCTGTGTGTGGCCCTAAGGACGGGACGTGGGAGGCGTGCCCTGGTGCAGGTGTGGCCGCTGGCCCTGGCGTGGCCTTCGCACCTGAGGGGCTGCCTCTGGCCACATTGTGCGCAGGCCCTTCCACCCAGGGGACCTCCCTGCTGGATGGACCATTTTCACCCCTGATCAAGGCCAGCTGTGTTCAAAGCCCACGGGACGGGGTCGGAGTGACCTTTGTCTGGGGTTGAAGGACACTTTGCTCGGCCCGTATTTGCCGAGCTTCTCCTATGTGGCTGGCTCTGCGAGTCAGCCCGTGGGTGGCCGCACCGGTCGTCTGCGGGTGAAGGAGTGAGGGCCCCAGGGAGGCCGAGGCCGAGGGCCCTCACGGGGAAGCTCCAAACCAAGGGTCCAGGCCGCCCAGATGCCACCTGAGCCGGGGCCAGCTTTCCCGCAGGGGAACAGCCTGTGTCCGGGGTGCGAGGGGCCTCCCTGGGGCTGGAGCGACGGGAGGGGGCGGGGCGTGGTCCCAGGCTGTGGGAGGAGACGGGGAGGCGGGGGGAGACAGAGGGGGGAGCTGGGGGGAGGCAGGGGAGAGACGGGGGAAGGTACGGGGAGGCAGGTGGTGGGCGGCGTCCACCCTGGATGCACACAGAAGGCAGAGCCGGGTTGGGTGCGGTGTACACGTGGGGAGTCAGGGAGTCTGCTCTCCTTGGTTTATTTTGGGAGCCGCGTGGGGGATGGTGGAGACGCCCGTCACACGACCTCATCGACCACCGGGACCGGGTTCTCCTGGGGACCCCCGGGGACCCCTGCCGGCGCGGCCTCCTCCTCACTGGGCCTCTTCCGGGCCTCAGCCGGGGGCCGGGGTGGGGGGTTGCTGGGCGGCTGCTTGATGGTGCCCCCGACCTGCGGCCGCTCCTTGGGCTTGGACTCGATGGGGGTCCACTGCTCTCCATGGAAGGCCGCCTGCAGGGCATGGGGGGCCAGGTCACGGGGGGCTGACAAGGCCTCCGGGGGGCCAGTCCTGCCCCCGCCCCCAGGAACAGGGCAGGACTTGGGCATGAACCCCTGAGTCCAGAGTGACAGCTAGGACCTCAGACTCCAGCTGCTCCACTATGGGGGGGACCCCGAAAGCAAGGAGGGCAACCTGGAGGCCAAGCCACGAAGGCCGGGCCAGGACCGGAGGCCAAGCCTGGCGGGCCGGGCATCGGCGAGGACTGGGGGTCCCGGGGGGCAGGGGGCCAGGCTTTCTGCCCTGGAGCCTCCGGGGGGCACCCCCAGAGTCTGGCTGAGTGCAGACTCCTGGGCCCGGGGCCCTGCAGCGGCGGGAGGGCCGCGGAACGTGCCCCACAGCCCCCGGCAGCCAAGCAAGTGCGGCAGTGTACCCCGCCCGAGGCAGGACGTCCCGCCTCCTGACCTAAAACTAGCACGTCTGCCCGGAGGGGTAACCGCAGCGGACGCGAGCGAGCAGACGAGCGCGGTCTGCAGGGGCGAGGGGAGGGGCGCGGCGCCGAAAACGCACCAACCAGAAGGCGGACACAGGTGACCCCGTGTCCTTCTGCGCAGGGAGCGATTTCACAAGGTTAACGGACCCTTAACGGGTGGGGGGAGCACCCGGCGTCAGAAATTCTCTCCCAAGGCCTTCACGGTTAAAACATACACGGACCCCCCAAAGTAACAAGGAGAAGAGAAAAGCGCCACAGAAGAACGGACAAAGGACACCAACAGGCCAATTCCGAGAGGAAGGAAGGTGCGACGCGAGTGGAAGTTGAAACCAGCCGTGGCGAGAGCGCGCGGGGGGGGTCGGGGGGCCTCGGGCGAGCTCCGACCCGGCAGCTCTGTGGCGGCGGGTCCTGGGGGGACCGGAGGGGAGGGAACGGAGGTGGATGCGGCGATGCCAGCACCGCCCGTGGGGAGGGCAGAGCGGGTGGACGGACAACAGGAAGGGCTCTCGGGGCGGCAGCGAGGAGCAGCGGAGCGGCGGATGCGGCCCACAGCAGCCCAGACAACATGCCGGCCGCCCCCAGGGCCACGTGCAAACAACACGGTCATCGCCCAGCGCGAGACCGCGCGCACAGGCCCCAGAGCCCCTGCCCCGAGTCGCTGCCACGGGCGCCGGACACCCTTCTCCAAAGACAGCCTTACCACAGGGCCTTTGCACACGTCCCAGCCAGGCAAACCCAACAGGGCAGCTCTGGAAAACGTCCGCGTGGCACCTGCTCCGTTAACAAGCTCCGAGGAAGTGCTCCTGACGGCGCCCCAAGTCGGAGCAAGGATGGTTTAGGTGACAAAGGAGTGACAACGGGTGCCAGTCTGGCGGGGCCCTGGGTGGCCGTGTGACTCCAGGCCAGCCATGTCACCTCTCTGAGTTTCTACTCCCTTACCTGTAAGGCGGGGACCTCACCACCCACCCTGAAGGGCTGAGGTGTAGACAAAGAGCCAGCGCACTTTATGCGAACAGTACATGGTGGCTACGGCCGTCACCGGCCCTGACCCCGCAGGAGCAAGGTCACGGCTCTGCCTGAGCGGCTGGCTTCGGGGACGGCGATGCCCGCGGGCTGACCACAGGGTGGCACTCACCAGCAGATAGATGCTGCTCGCGATGGCCAGGCAGGCTGTCCCCAGGAGGGTGGCCAGCAGGAAGCCGGCAGGTACCGAGAGCCTGGAGGGGGGAGGGAGGGAGGTCAGAGGGCTCTGCAGCCCCGGCCCTGGCTGCCAGACCTCAGGACGCGGTGACTGTAAGCGTGCGGGCCCCAGGACCTCGGGGGACTCAGGGACTCTTGGGGCGCTGGTGCTTGGCCCCCAGCCACCATCCCGGAAGGAAGCCGTGTAACCGTGGCGGCCGGTGCCCGCAGCGTCCCCGGCACGAAGCACCAGACGCAGGCCCAGGGCCACGAGCAGAGCCGCCCGGCGGAGCCCAGTGAGCTGGGCCCTGCCTGTCCTTGCCGTGGGCCACGGGGCTGCAGTAAATCCTCACGCGCCACGAGATGAGGGACACGGGGCTGGGGAGCCTCGGGCAGAGCCCAGGACCCGGGCTGCTGTTCGGAAGCGTCTCCGGGCGGGGACGGGCCTGAGGCTCGGAGCCGGCGGGTGCGGAAGGCATGCTCACCCCAGGTGCAGGACGGCGCGGACGTAGTAGTTCCTGGAGAGCGGGCCCAGCACCTTCACCACCTGGGTCAGGTACTTCTGTCCGCTGGGCAGACGGGAGAGAAGACAGGCCGCGTCACACCCGGCGCCCCCACCGCCACCGCAGCTCCTCCGCCCCCCGGGACCCAGCGGCCAGGCCCAGCGCTGGGGACGCCCCTCCCCACCCCCGCAGGGCTGGCGCACTCACCATCTCTCCATGGTGGACCCCTTCCTCCTCTTCCCCCGTGGGTACTCCAGCAGGCACACAAACACCCCTGCCACGCTGCAGGTGCCGTTAAGGAACAGCTGCGCTCAGCCTGGGGCCCCGGTGAGCCCCCTGTGCTGACACGGGAACAGAGAGGTGCAGCCGCAGCCTGGGGGTCACACAGCTGGGACACAGCCCGGCAGGGTGTGGACAGGCCTGGTCTCTCTGCTGCCTGTCCTGAGCCCTTGGTCCCCTGACCCCTGCCTTGGCTGGCCGGTCACCGCTGGGCAGGTCCCGGGGCGTCCGAGGGGTCGGCTAATACAAGGGGGACACGGAGGGGAAGCCCAGACCCCCCGAGGCCTGGGGCCGCGGGCCCGTCCGCCAGCCCTCACCGGGCCTCGGGGCTCACGGGAGTGGCCTCGGGCAAGTCCTCCCTGCTCCCAGCCTTGGCCTCCCAAACCGTCTCTGAGCGGGGTCCTGCCCTCCCCGCCCGGGGGAACGAGGGGCGCAGCGTGCCCACCCCGTCCCAGCCGCGTCCCGGGCCTGCGGAGGCAGGATACATGGAGTACACGCCGAAGAACCACTTGGCGAACTGGCCGGCAGTGGCCACCGTGCCCCCCATGATGAGGACTGCGGGCAGAGGAGAGGCGGTTAGTGGGGTCCCCCTCCCTCGGTGGGGCCACCGGTCCGCCACCCGCGCTCTGCTCTGCGACAACACGTTCGCCCACGACGGGGACACAGGCAGGCGCAGACCCCAAGGAAGCAACTTGTGAGCTGCGGAAGGCGCGGCAGAGGCGCACCGGCGGGCACGGGCGGGCACGGGCGGGCACAGGTGGGCACGGGGCCCAGCAGCGGCCGAGGGACCCCCGGCCCCAGGGCCCTGGCCTGAACCTGATGCTCGCTCCCCGGGGCTCTGCGACCCCTTGACATTCGGGGTGTCTGCTTCGGTGGACAGCTGTGCCACGATTCTAGCTGTGGCACCCGGGCGTCCCCACGCCCTGCCCTCCGCCCAAATCCGTCAGCCGCCCCCGTCCGTGTGGCCGTTTCCGCCGGAAAACCGCTGCTCTGGGAGGCACGACCTGAGTCGTTTCTCCCCCAGAATTACTTTTTTGTAACTTTTCTATGGTGGTAAAATACACAGAAAAGGTTCCATTTTAAAGTCGACGGCTCGGGGATCTGAGTCCACACACGCTATTATGCGAGCGTCTCCAGGCGCCGGCAACCTGCCGAGGTACAAGTAGGACACGGGACCGTGTGCGGCCGCAACCCTTCACGGCGTTCCCCCACGTGCCCTCACCCACATCGAGATGCCCCCACCCCGAAGCCCCCGGGCCCCCCGTCCAGTCCGGGCTGGCCTCTGCGCCCGGCTCCCTCCGTCCAACACCCCTCAAGGCCGCTCATGCGGTTTCCTGCCCTGGGAACCGGCCACGACGGACTCTCCTCTCTTCTGCCTTCCGGTCATTGGGTTGTTTCGGGTTTTGTGCTGTTGTGAACAAGCTGCTACAGCTTGTCATAGTTTGTAACAGTTTTTAATAGTTCAGCCAACCCGACCGTGAACCTACGTACCTTCCTGACTTCCTGACCGTGGCGGCAACTTGAAGTTCCTCTTTCTCTCTGATGAGGCCTTGTGACACTTTCCCGCCTCCGGCGAACTTGCTCAAACTTTCAATTTTACAATTTCTCTTCCTGGGTCACATGTGGGCTCCAGCTTTGCCTCCGCCTCACCGCCAGGCCGCCCGTCAGGATTAATCACTTACAGCCAGTCCCGGGCTCCGGGCTCAGCACCCCCAGCCCCCCCGCCGGCGGCATCCATCGGGGCCCCGGGCCTCGGGCTGTCTCTCAGCGGCTCAGTTCTACTCCACCGCCTTCTGGCAGCCTTTCTGCGTGACGGACGTGCAACGCTCTGGTCCCGAGCCACTTCTCTCCTCGGATAAATTCTTTAACGGCCTGTAATTTCCTTACAGTGTGTCCAGGAAGGGATCTGCTTTCCGTTAGTCTGTACTCTTTCTCCTTCAGTCTGAGATTCCCCGCTTCTGCAAACGCTCACCACTACCCTCCCCGCGCCCTCCCTCCAGAGCACGACCATCGACCTCTGGACCTGCCCCTGTCCCCGGCCCCCCACCTCCCCAGCCCACGGGGCCGGTCTCCCCGCACCGCTGCACACACTGGCCTCTATTTAATAGCCCCATCTGTGTCTCTGGGCTGTGGGCGTGAGGTTCCCTCAGCCCCATCTTACATTCCACTAACGCTCTCCTCTCTGTACAGCGTTCCGTTCATCCGCTCACCTTTATGACTTTATTTCTAGTGACATTCGCCATTAGCTCACTTTCTGCACTGTCCTGGTTTTGCTGTGTGATTCTCTATTCCCTCCCCTCCTTGAACAGCTATGAACACACTCGTGCGCATAAACACGCGCTCACATCCACAGGTCTTCCAGAAGGTGCCGCGGCCCCGGCCGTGGCGGTGTGTGCCGGCTCCCCCAGGCCGCGTGATTCCTCCCACAGTGGGCACGTGCGGGCCGCTGGCGGGGCCTGCCTTCCCGTGGCGGTCACAGACAAACGACCTTGCAGGGAAGTTACACGCTGGCCTCTGCCGGGGGCCTCCATGTTTCTCTAGTCCCGGATCCGGTCCGTCGGAATGTCTTGGTCCAGCACAGGGCAGGGGAGATGCAGTCCTTCCCCGCACAGCACGGGCCTGGGGCTCCAGGGATCTGCCTTGTGGGTGACTTTGTCCGTCCAGCCCTGGCTGCAGGTGGCACGCGTCCACGGGGGGGACCTTTCCCTGCTCTGTCTCTTGTGCAGGCGGGGCTCCCCAGCCGGGTCCAGTCACGTACCCACACAGGGGCCCTGAAGTCCCACCGAGTAAGAGGCGAAGCCCCTGCTGGTCCCTATTCCCCGGGCACCCCCTCCTTGGGCCCCTGGACACCACCCTGAAACCTCACTCTGCTCTTCCTGCCCGACTTCCTACCCTTGTGCCAAGCTCTGCTGCACATTAACTTCTTGTGCTCGCCAGGCAGCATGTGGGTGGGCTGGGAGAGGGCACTCAGCCAGCATGCTCGCGTTGGGGGCCTGATCCCCCATCCTGAGCTTCAGTTTCGTGGCCGGCCATCAGCAAGAGGGGACAAGCACACCAGTGAGTCACCAGCAAGGCGGGACTGCTCGGTCAACCACCAAATGCCAGCAGACCCCAGCCGAGTGCAGGGCGCGGCCGGAACAAGAAAGGTGAGGCCGCAGCTCCTGTGGGAGTCACGGTCTCGTCCGGGGACAGAAACACCCATCGGAACCAGAACAGGGTAACCCTGGGGCTACATCACGTCTGGTGCTCCCCAAAGACTCCTCCAGGCACGTGGCATTTTGAACTGAGAAACGAATGGAAAAGCCAGTCACCCACAGATGCTTCAGACAAAAGATGCCTCTTCAGCAAAGGCTCTTTGATCTGCTCGGGAGATCCAGGAACAGAAAGGAAGCCTGTGCTCGGAGTTCCGGAGGAGGGAGGGAGCTGGAGGGGCAGGGAAGGGAGGGGCGAGAGGCGGCTTCTGTTGTGTGCACTGGGCAGCCACGGAGGGCTTCCAGCAGCAGGTGACGAGGTCCGGTCAGACGGGGCTTTCCACAACAGATAAACCCGTGGGGTGTGATCGCTGGCGGGGCTCGCCAGGCCTGAGCCGTCCCAGGCGGCTGAAGCGTATGGTGAGAAGAGAAGTCAGCCAGCGGGGAGCTAGGGGAGGGGCGGTGCCCTGGGGGACCTTCCCACACACCGTCTTATTTGATGATAGAGAAGGCTGAGCCCGGGCCTCGACTTCACAGTCCGCACAGTGGACGTGACGACAGCGTGGGCCCCATGGCCCTGCAGGTGTGAGCTAAGGCCAGGCCAGGCCAGCCTGCACGCAGTGGGCCTTCAGGGAACGGGGCCCCAGCGCCCACAAGCCTCTACTTCCGGGGAGGGTGGGAGCTGCCGGGAGGGGCAGGGGTGGCCTGCAGTGGTCTAGGGCATTGCCTCGGGCAGCGGGACAGCCTGTGGACAGTGAGGAGCCCCATCTAACCGACCCACTCAGTTCTCAGCCACTCTGGATGCCAGAAGCAGGAACGACCTGTCTGCACAGGGAACAGGAGGCTGGGCACTGTGTCCCAATGTGCTCCTGCAGTGTGGGGCTGGGGGGTCTTGGTCTACCTCTGACCCGTCCCTCCCCGGGTGGCTGGGGCCTCAGGCGGGTCCCAGGGGAACGGTGGTCGGCTGATACCGTCCTTGTGAGCACATTCCCCCCGGGCACAGGCCCCTCCTTGCTGGGAAGAGCAGGCCCGGGTGGGAAGGGGCAGGAGACGCGTCTGAGCACCCTCCTGCCTCAGACCCTGGCTGGGACTCAGCCTTACCCCACCCAGTCCTGGGAAGTTCCTGCTTTTGGGCGCAGGGCTGGGGTGCAGACCTCACTGCTTCTTAACCAGAGAGCACAGGTGGCAGGGTGACTGGGGGCCCTGCCCTCCTTCCCCAGTCTCTGGGAGTTGAGCTGAAACGGGGTCAGTCCGGGGGTTTCCAGCCACCTTATGAAAGAAATCCCAGATGCCCTTCTGTGCACCTGGGGGCTGGGCCCCAGATGGGGAGCGGCTGGCACCCAGGACCACGAAGAGAGGGGGGGCCCCCGCCATGGCTGGGCCAAAGCCCCCACTCCAGGGCTGCGGCGGGTAGGGGGGTGGGACACCTGCGGCCACTTGCCAGGTTTTCCCAACGCTGGGGGACAGCGACTCCCCGGAAACTACCAAGGACGAAAGGCCTCTTCCCCTGGGTGCAACTTCCTCTTTCAGCGTAGAGGTCCAGACGCGGGTGGGGTAGTGAAGAGGGGACAGCTGGGGGGTGGGGGGCGCGGGGGGCGGGGGTCTCCGAGCCTCTCCGCAGGCAGCGGTCTCTGATCGCCCCCTCCCCTGGCCCGCCCAGCCGCTGCACGTCCTCACCACCACCCCCCGTCCCGCCCACGTCCCCCTCACCCCCCGCTCCCGTCCCCGCTCCCGGCGTCCCTGCGGGCCCGCCCCGCAGCCCGAGGTCCCGGCGCACACTCACTCAGGCCGGACGCCAGCGCCTGCTCGTTGGCCCACATGGCCCACTCGATCTGCCCCATGGCGGCGGAGGCGACGACGGCTCGGCGGGCTCCAGGGATGCACTGCGTCCCACGCTCCGGCCGCCAGCCGCGCCCGAGGGCCGGCCCCGCCCCCGGCGGCAGACCGCACCCCCGGCGGCGGCAGGCCCCGCCCCCGGCGGCAGACCGCACCCCCTGCGGCGGCAGGCCCCGCCCCTCCGCGCGGGTGGGAGTCCCCCTGAGACGGGCCTCTGCCCCGCCCCGCCCCCGGCCGCAGGCCCCGCCGCTCCGGACAGGTAGGAGCCCCGCTGGGGCCAGACCCCCGCCGCCTGCCCTGACAGCCCGGACCCCGCGCCAAGGGGGCCCTGCCTGTCCCGAGCCTTCCCGCTGGCTGGGAGCCTTCCCGCTGGCTGGGTCGCCCGCAGGCCCAGCCAGCCCGCCCCCGGCCCAAGCCTCCCGGCTCACTTCCTCCTCCCAGCCCCTTCCGGGCGCGGGCGGCGGGGGTGGGGGGGGAGCCACTACTCCCCCCTGCCAGCCGCACGTCCCAGCGTCCCGCAGGCTGCCTCTGACCCGGGCGACGCCTGGCGGGCTGGGCCACAGGGAGCAGGCTGAGAGGTGGCCGCACCCACCGGCGAAGGCAGAGGCACCCTGGGACGCTCCGCGTCTCCTCGGAGCTTCCAGACGGAGGGTCGCACAGCTGGCAACAGGGACTTCGCCCAGAGGTGCGGGCAGGCTGGTTCTTGAAGGGTTTCCAGGCCCAGAGCTTTCACCAGTCTACGCGATGGCTACCCCACGAGGGAGCAAGGCGTCCTTGGACGCCGGTACCTGCCCTCGGGTTGGGGGCAGGCCGGGCCCCACTTCCTCCTCTGGCCCAAGCAGCCCTCTGCTCACAGCACCGACTCTGGAGGACACAAGCCGAGTTTCCTAGGAAACCCAGAATGCAAGCGCCTGCCCCTGGCACCCCAGCCCCAGCCCCTGACCCTGACCCTGGTGGGGGAGGGGCAGGGTTCTCCCAGGTCCTCCTCCCGGACCCCTCCCTGCACTACCCGGACATTTTGGAAGTGGGGAAGGGTGGCATGCGTGTGGTTTCAGAACCCAGAAACTTCTGGGCAGCACTCCCGCCACCAAACCTGCTTCCCACCCTCTTTTGTGGACGGGACTTAAAGCAAGGCCCGCACCATATCCCCCGCCTGTCAGGGCCTTAGTGACTGTGTCAGCCACTGTGGTCAGGCACCACAGTCACGGCTGTGTCTGTGGCCAGCAACTGACAGAAAACGCTTCTTCAGGTGCAAGCTGGCTCCGAGCTCCGCCCATCCCGCCCACACCCTCCAGCCTCCCAGAGCAGCACCCCCAGCGCTGGAGAAGGAGCCAGGAGCCTGTCTTTCTTCCCAGCAGCCCACAGGGCTCCGGGTGCCATGCCCCCACCTCGGTGCCACCCTCCCACCTCCCACAGGACACACACCAGTAGGTTTTATGGGTTTTTTTAATTTAATTTATTTTTTTAAAGTGACCTCTCCAGCCGCGGACATGAGGCTTGAACTCAAGAGTCCCGTGTTCCACCCCCGGAGTCAGCCAGGCGACCCCGGGTGGTCGTTTTACACAGAAATATTCCACCACACCTGGGTCTGGGTCTGGCAGAGGCTTCAAGTCTTGTGGAGGGTCCCTGAGGTCTGCATGGACGTCCCAGCCTCCAGCTCTGAGGAGGGACGCCACCTCCCCGTCATCTGCAGCACAGCTGCTGTCTGGGGCAGTGCCAGTGGCCCCAGAGGGTGAGGCCAGGGAGCCCTGTGACGGGGTGCCTGGCAGCCCCATGCCGTGCAACGCGGCACCCACTGGGGGGCGTGCCCCTGACTGCCGGGGTGGCCCGAACAGCCACTCCAAGGAGCCCAACTTGGCCCCAGCAAGTGGCCTGGCCCAGAGCCCAGTGGCTACCCCTCACGCCCCAGTGAGCATGGAGCCACGGCCACCACACCCAGCACCCCTGTCCCAGAGAAGTGGCCCTTCTCCCAGCGGCGGCTGGGGTCCCCTTGGGGAAGGTGGTCAAGCAGCTCCCTTGGGCAGGCCGTCCGGGCCCAGGAGGTGAGCGTGAGGGTCATCCAGGACTTGGGGCCCAGGGCCCACCTGTCAGGTCGGGGCAACGAGAGGAGCATGTAAGTGCAGGTCAGAAGCTAGTCGTCCGCATGGTAACGGCCTGCCCCGTGCCCACTGTGGGCACCCTGTCACTTGACCTCCATCGCCCAGACCTAGGGTGGATGGCGCGTGCAAGGTGGAGGGTAGAGACCGCGGCCTGGGCGGTCAGGTCACGGGACTCTGACTCAGGCAGATCTGAGAGGAAGGCCGGCTCAGGAACTCGGACCTGGTCCCACGTGGCGGGCCCCACGGGTCCCCAGCCCTTGTCTGTCTCCCTAAGTCTCCCCACTCAGCATCGGGACCAGTGCTCCCAGTGTGTTCCCAAGTGCTCCCCTCACATGGTGGGGGGGGTCCTCAAACATCCACTATGAGAGTGAGTGCACAGGACAAGCCCCACTGTACCAAACGCTCTGAGAACAGAAAAGCAGCGTCTCTGTTACTACCTGCAAGCCGGCCTCCTGCCCGGAACAGAGCAGGGCCAAGGGGGCCCCTCCGCCCGGCGGGGCAGGCTGGCCGTGAGCCCCCAGGGAATGCTCCCCTCGGTGAGCAGGGCGGCCGGTCCTCACCTGGGTGGCAATGACGTACGTGACGCCGCCGGGGGTGGGATCCACGTCCAGCGCGGCCCTCAGCTCATCAGAGAGTGAGGCAGGCTCCACGGGCAGCCCCTTCAGAAACCTGCGGAGACGGGCCGCGTGTCCTGGGCTCTGACAGCAGCCTTGACACAGCTGACGGGAAGCCCATGAGTGGCTGCCGAGGCTGGGGGTGGGGGGGAGGCTGGCACTGCGGGGGTGGAGAGGTCTGCTCTGGGGGACACACAGGCTCGGGAACCCGATGGGGTGCTGCTTGCACAGGAGTGTGGGTAAAGCCACTGATTGTGCCCTTCAAGGCTGCTGACACGGTGAGTGAGGAATGATGTGTAACTGGCCTCACACACACAGCCGAGCACGGACGTGCAAGAGCCCGGCTGGGGTGATCGGGAAGGGGCGACGAAGCTTAAGAAAGAAATGCCTCGGTCCGAGCAAGAGTCCCTGGCCATTTCCCCAGAACAGCCAATGCCTGCAAACCACCCACAGGGTGACGAGGCGGTGAGTTCAGAGCCTCCCACAAGGACACCAGCTGCCTGGGGGCTGTCCTCGGTCGTGCGTTCTGTCCACCTGGCCAGGAAGTCAATCTTCTGGCCCCAATTACAGTGACAGAGAAACAACCCCACAGACTCCCTGCACAGAGAACAGGGTCCGCTGGGAGAAATGCAAAGAGGGCTGTGACATGCGTGAGAAGTCCCTGTGGTCACAGGGAAGTGCACCCGGTCCCTGGAGAGATCAATGCCACGGGACCCCCACTCAGCACCACGGCCTCGGGCGCCACCGTCCCCAACCTCAGCAGGAGACACTGCCCTCTGTGGCTTCCCAGATGCGGGGCCCCCCAACTCACTTGTCTCCGTTGGACTCGGGGGGAAAGCAGTGCCTCACAGCAGCCACAAACTCAGGCACGGTGTCGTTCAGGGTAAAGACCACGGCGTTGGGGCCCGCGTCAAATGTGTACGCCACCTGTAACCCACGCAGTCAGCACTGAGTGTCTAGGAGAGGCCGCCCGGCTCACGCCTGTCACCCGGCGGGGACACCCGCGGGCCCCCAGCGGCCCCCAGACGCGCGGTCGCAGGCAGGCCTCCAGAGCCCCCGCCTGCGTGCCTTGGTCTGCCCGTGGTGGGCGTTGAAGCAGTGCACGAGGCGGACGATGCGTCTGGAGATGTCGTTGAGGTAGGAGATGGGCGGGAAGGTGTCCAGGCAGGTGGCGTGGAACTGGTTGCTGTCCTTCATGGTCAGCTGGCCGAAAGCCTGGAAGTCCCGCTCCTGGATGCAGCGGGTCATCTCTGCCATGCGCGCCGGCACCACCGACTCGGCCCGGAACTGCAACACAGGAGCTTTTGCAGCAGGCGCGGTGTCCAGGGCACGGGCCCCACGGTGTGGCCGGGGCACCGAGCAGAGCAGCCAAGGCGTGGCATGCGACATGCAGGACAGGCCCCGGGCAGCCGCTTGTTGGACCCGCCCCCCGCCCCCAGCGCCAGCCTCACCCTGAGCAGGGGGCTGGTCTCCACGCTGGTCTGCATGCCCACCGTGCTGCCTGTCGGCTTCCGCTCGGCGCTCACCTGCCCGAGACAAACAACCTGGCCCCCGGCCTGGCCCCCACCCTGCAACACCCTCCCGCCCCTCCCCTGGGCTGGTGTGGAAAGCGGGAGAGCAGTGCTCCCGACCACAGAGGCCACCTCCCCGGGCAGAGAGAGCATAGTCCTGGTACCGGCAGCCCATGAGCGGTGGGGAAGCCACTAGATGCTCCACCCCCCCAGCCCCCCGCCTTGCTCACCACAAGTATGAGGACTCGGAGTTCCGGCCAGTGGCACTCAGGGGCCACCTGCCGGGCGATGCTGTCCTTCCCGTCGGGCCGCTCCCCCATCTGCCACTCCACAAAGCCGCCGAACAGGCTCCGACAGGCACTGCCCGAGCCCCGGCGAGCCACTTCCGAGAGGTCGCTGTCAACCCCATAGACCCGGGCCAGGGCGTAGGCTGCAGGCACAGGGTGAAGGACACAGGGTGCTCAGACGCGCAGGGGTGGGGGTGGGGGGAAGGCTTTGAAAACCGTGTGGAACAGAGACCAAGCCAGAGGGAGCTGAGAATGTGCATCAGGGAGGCAGCTGGCCGGGCCGGGCGGCAGCTGGCAGGGTTGGGTCTGGCCAAGGGTCTGACGCCAGGATACAGAGCTGGGGGTTCCTGGCCTCGCCCGTCACCGAGGGCGGCCGGAGCAGAGCCCACGCGCCGGCTGAGCAGGTGAGTGTCCGCGCCGACGTTCCTTCTAGGTCACAGTGGCGAGCCCACCGCCCGCACTGCGGTGCCCAGCTTGGCGCCGGGTGGGGAGGGCGTGCCGGAGACCGGGCGGCGCGGGGAAAGCAGAGCAGGGGTCCGGCAGGAGGGAGCCTGTGCGGCACGCGGAGCCAGCCACGCCCCTGGCGCCCTGCTGGGTTAGCGGAGATGCCAGCCCACCTTGGGCTTGAGCCAGTGTGAGGTGGGGCTCGGTGGCACACGACCTAGAAGGGCCTCTACGCGGAGCCCCAGGGAGACGGTGCGGCGGGGCTCCCTGTAGGCGGCGGGAGGGTGAAGGGCCGGCTGCCGCCGCGGGGCTCCCTGCGGGCACCCACCTAGGCAGGCGTAACCAGCCGCGGAGGAGGCCAGGCCCGCGGCTGTGGGGAAGTTGTTCACCGATGCGACGTGAACCTTGTAGCTGAGGCTGAGGGGCGGCGGGTCCTCGTCGCCGGAGCTCCTCCGCTTCCGGGCCAGGCGGCGGACTGCAGGGAGAGGGGACACGGCCACTGGGCAGGCGGCCCCGACGGGCTCCTGGTCTCTCACCTGCCCGGAGTCAGGGAGAGGGAGCGGCGCAGCCGAAAGCCGGCCCCAGCCCCGTTCCCCAGGGTGTGTGTGTGCGCGCTGACCCTACAGAGAGAGGAGGGGACAGAGGGGAAGGAAGGGCAGGGCCCAGCGTGGCGCGCACCCCGGGGCCACTCACTCTCCCCGAGGCAGGCCTGCAGGCGTGGCTGGCCTATGTCCTCCTCCTGGCCATTCAGCCAAATCCGGTCCTCGGTGAACTCCTTGCTGATGGCGGCCGTGGTGGTGGTTTTTAACTGGGAACGGAAACACGGCGGCCGCCTCAGGCATGGGGGAGCGCGGAGCACACCTTTCCTTGGGCCCGTCATGGTCTCCCACTCGGGGGCAGGGCCGGCCGGGCAGTGAGGAAGCCCCAAGCCAGGTGGCCGGCTCGGCGCCAGGCCTGGGCCCCAGAGAGGAGCGCGGAGCACCCTGTGCGCAAGGGGCCCGTCGCGCCGTCCCTGGGCCGGGAACTTATTGCTACAAATGCTAGACAAAAGTTGGATGAGAGCGTGGTGACTACTTACTTCAACCCGTACTAACCTGGTCCTGGTGCAAGGTGACGCTCAGAGAGGAGTTGATGGGCAGGACCAGGTCCTCATCTCGCTTGCCCCCTGGAATAGACAACCCACGGCCAGTCCATTTCCCAGCTCCGCAAGCCAGCCCACTGTGCCCTCGCTCCTCCCCACCAGGGCTCCCTCCCAGCCCACTGCTCCCCCATCTGCCCAGAGCCTGCTGCCTCACTGTGCAGCCTAAGTCCTCTTCCTCCTGTGCCCTCGCCTTCAGGAAGTCCTCCCGGATTTCTCCCCCACTTCACCGGGCTCCCAGTCTCAGAGCAGAGCTGGAGGCCAGTCCATCTCCTGCTTCATTGCTTCTGTCTTATCTTCCTTCATTCATTGAACAAATTACCTCAGCATTGCCTTCCAGGCCCTGAGCGGTAAGGCTGTCACTTCCCAAACAAGAGGAACCCTGGTCCCTGAAAACCCCTCTGATCCCTCCGCCCTTACTCCCTGGAGACGCTCAGATCGGCCCCCACTCCTGTCACGGCAGCGGCAGGGCCTCTGTGAAGCACCCACGTCGCAGGCCACTTGTGTGGGGTCTGGGGCCAGCGGACCGTTACAGGAGGCGCTAATGACAACCCCTGGCGGGGGCTCCCGGACAGTCCGGAAAGGCCCACTTCAACTCGCCCAACGGACTTGACGGAGGCGCAAGAGCCGTTCAAGAGAGGAGCGGGCAGACGTCCACAGCCCAAAACATGGACCCAAGTTTCACACCTCATGCAAAAAAGCGATTAAAAATGGAGGCTTGAATTTCAAACGAAAGACTACAAAACTTTCAGAAGATCTTCAGGTCAGAGGGCCGAGCAGGGGAGTCTCAGACTTGACACCAAGCGCCCGAGCTGGGAATGGGGAAACTGCCACCCTGGGCTTCCCCCGGTGCTTGAACTACAGCACCCTCTGAAAGACCCCGTTAGGCGGATGGAAGGATAAGCCACAGAACAGAAGGAAACATCTGCAAACATCCGACTATGGATCAGCACACAGCCGACAACAGATAAGTATGCAGAGGACACAGCAAATTCTCAAAACTTGACGGTAAAAAAGTACACAATCCAATTAGAATACGAACACGTAATGCGGGCAGGCGATTCACCGAAGAGATAACAAACAGGCACGGGAAACAGTGTCCGCTGTCATTGGCCAGTAAAAAATCATAAAGTAAACCCGCAGTCAGCGGTCACCTGCCAATCAAAATGGGTGAAATAAAAACCACTGAGGACACCAGAGGCCAAAAAGCTGCATCGATCGCATGCATGTCGCTGGTGGGAATGTAAAGTGGAGCAGCCACTCACGTAAAGTTCAACAGTTCGTTTCTTTTTACATTTATTCATTTTTGAGTGACAGAGAGAAAGTGTGAGCAGGGGAGGGGCAGACAGAGAGGGAGACACAGAATCTGAATCAGGCTCCAGGCTCCGAGCTGTCAGCAGAGAATCCAATGCGGGGCTCGAACCCACAAACCGTGAGATCCTGACCTGAGCTGAAGTCAGACACTTAACCGACTGAGGCACCCAGGCGCCCCCAGTTCAACAGTTTCTTTAAAAACCTGAAACGCAACTACTCAGTGTTGTGTCCAGTGACATTCCTGGACGCTCTTCCCCAAAGAATGAAAACCTGCGCTCACACGACTACCTGGACGCAAACCTTTAGAGCAGCTTCATCCACGACACACTGAAACGGCTACCTCTCGGGGGTGTCTGGCTAAGCAGAGCGTGGGATGCCCACACCGGGGACCAGGACTCAGCACTAAGGGCGTAAGATGCAAGCAAGCGCCCCGGGGAATCTCCAGAATCACAGCGAGTGACGAAGTCCACTCCCAAGGCTACCTGTGCAGGAACTCCGTGAGCTGAGCAGTCTTGAAAGAGAACATGATAGACCTGGAGAGCAGGCTCTAGGTGGCCGGTGTCCAGGACTGTGGGAGCCCAGCCCCGGGGACGCTGTCCCCCGTCCCACCCCCGCGGGGTGAAACCGCCCCCGTGGGCCCGGCTCCGTGTTCCTCCACCTGGGTGTGGACTCCCCCGTGGGCCGCCCCCCATCCTGCCCCCGGGGGGTGGACCCCCCACTGCCACGGACCCCGTCTCCCGTTCTGCTCCCCAGGGGGTGGACGTCCCGCGTGGACCCTGTCCCCCATCCTGCCCCCGGGACGGCCCGGGGTCCCCCATCCTGTCCCCAGGGGGTGGACGGCCCCCGCGGACCCTGTCCTCCATCCTGTCCCCAGGGGGTGGACGGCCCCCGCGGACCTGTCCCCCGTCCCTTCACCCGGGCGTGGGCCTCCCGCGCGGACCCTGTGCCCTGTGCGGGCCCCGGGGATGGACGCCCCCCGTGGACCGTGTCCCGCGCCTTGGCCGCGCACTCACAGTACTTGATGACCGCGATGTTGACCGGCGCGGTGCAGGTGACGACCACCAGCGGCTTCTCGGAAGCCATGGCCCAGAGACACTGCAAACGGAGCCGGCAGCCGGCAGCCCGCCGGGCCTGCACTTCACCTGCCGCGCGATTGGCCAGCAGGGAAGCTGTCGCGCTCCGTCCAATCAGCGGCGGGCCCAGCCACCGCTCCACTTCTCAGCCAATGAGCGGGATCGGACGACGGACTGCTGACTCTGGGCCCGCCCCCGTCGGTCGGCGGCCTCGCACCGCCTTTGCGCAGGCGCAAGGGTCTACCCAGCTACGTAGCTCTGGGACTGCGCAGGCGCAGAGGTCTGCGCAGGCGCGTGGCGTCGGACTTTCCTCGAGCGGGCTTGGATGCCAGGTGAACCCGAAAGTTCCCGTGGGTCGACGCGGTAGGGGGCCGCACCCCGAGGGATTGTACGCCCAGGCTGGGCTCAGGGTGTCCGGGAGCTCAGACTCCCTCAGCAGCTCCAGACGAAAGGCGGGGTGACCGCGTCAGGGATGCCGCCGGGGCTGAAGGGCAAGCCCCGGGGTCCCCCTCACCCTGCTCCCGGGACAGATCCTCCCCACGCCCCGCACCCCGAGACAGGTCCTCCCCGGGCCTCACCGCCTGGGGTCCCCTGCGCCCTGGTACCGGGACAGGTCTTCCCCGCGCCTCCCCGCCTGGGGTTCCCCGCACCCAGGGACAGGTCCTCCCCTCGTCTCATCCCCCGCCCTGGCGTCCCCATAGGGTCTACACCCGCACCTCCGGTGCTGGCCGGGCTCCCTGGGCTGGGCCGCTAAGGGATGAATTGCTTTAGAGCTCGGCTCCTTCAAACCTCTCCTTTTTCTGAGCTCTAGATAAGCTGGGGTCCTTTTTTCACTGTGAACGCGGATTGTCAGATCTCTGCACATGCACTTTTTTTATTGTAAAATATTCATAACGTAAAACTTACCACTTTAACCATTCTCAGTTGTGCGACTCTGTGGAATCTGTGCATTAAATGTATTCCCACTTTACAGCCATCACCACCATACAGCAGCAGAACGTCGTTATCCTAAATTGAAGGCCTCCACTGTTAAACACTAACTCCCAGCTTCCCTCTTCCCTTTGTAAACGTTTGTTTAAAATTTTTTCTTAAATCTTTTATTAATTTTTGAAAAAGAGTGCGAGCCAAGGAGGGACAGAGAGAGAGGGAGACACAGAATCTGAAGCAGCTCCAGGCACTGAGCTGTCAGCACAGAGCCAGACGCGGGGCTCGAACCCACGAACCGTGAGATCATGACCTGAGCTGAAGTCAGATGCTTCACCGACTGAGTCCCCCGGGCACCCCAGTAAATGTTCATTTTCCCTTTAAAACGGCCCAGTCTTAAGTCGAGTTTGAGTATGCGCGGTGAACTCTCCCACCCCCGGCCGGCCACCCGGTTCTCTTCCCAGAAGTGTTAGTGTGACCCTGTGCTGCGTGTCCAGGAACCATTTCTGCTTGACAACACGCAGAGACCTCTTTCCACTCGGGGACCTCGTGGAGATCATCCCACTTCAGTACAGAGTGCTTCCTGTCCTGCTGTCCACGTGTGCCTTCATCTTTCCTCCCGTCCCCTGCTGGTGCACAATTAGCTTGTTACCAATTTTTTTAATAGTATAAACTGCTTTTGTGTGTTAGTGTTTGCGTAGGAGGAATTTCAGGAATTGTAACCACCCGGCCAAGTAGAGTGTGTCACGTGATAGTGCTAGCCTTTGGCAAGTTCCTGGCAGGAAGTTGAATCCGCTCTCAAAGGCTGTGGCCCCCAAAGTGTGCGAGTGTGTGCACCCTCTCCAGCACGCGCAGCCCGTCAGACTGAAGGTGAAAAATTGAAACTCGCTGTTTTTTTAGTTTTCTTGCTATTGTGTTTCCGTTTCATGCAAAACAGCTGAAATTTGTTTTGAAAGACGGGCGGTAGACCGTTCCTAGCAACAGTCACAGTTATTCTCAGCAGACAGGTCACCAGTGAGCCTCGGTGAGTTCTGTTCTGCTGTGGTAGCGGCGGGAAGGACAGCAGTGACATTTATTAAGTCTGCAGTGCACCCCCTCCCCCAAATTCCTCTGTGGAACCCAGCCCCCAGTGTGATGGAGTCAGGAGGTCAGGAGGGTGGAGCCTCATGGTGGGATTGGAGCCTTGCCCCTTCTGCCCCGCGGGGACACAGCAAGAAGGCGGCGTCTGTGCACCGGCCTCGGAGCCCCGGCCTCCGGGACTTAGAAGCGGCGGGTGTTTGTAGGCCCCTGAGCCTGTGGTTTCCTCCCGGCAGCCTGGACGAGCTCGCATAGTGTCATGTACCTGTGATTTCAAAGTCAACTACCAGACTGCTTCTCCACTCACCCGCCTCCGGGTTTGGCTCACCAAAGGCAGCTCCTTTCCAGTCTTCTGTCTTTCCCTCTGTATTTCTTTTTTTTAAATATATAATTTTAGTGATTTATTTTAGAGAGTATGAGTCAGGGAAGAGGGCCAGAGGGCAAGAGAGAGAATCCCAAGCAGGCCCCATGCTCAGCAAGGAGCCCCGTGCGGGGCTCAGTCTCACAGCCCAAGGATCATGACCTGAGCCAAAATCAAGAGCCGGATGATGCTCAGGACGCCTGGGGAGCTCAGTTGGCTGAGCGTCCGACTGCAGCTCAGGTCATGATCTCAAGGTTCGTGATTTTTGGCCCCAAGTCGGGCTCTGTGCTGACACCTCAGAGCCTGGAGCCTGCTTCGGATTCTGTGTCTCTCTCTTTGCGCCTCCCCCATGTCTGAAAAATAAATAAACATTAAAAAAAATTTTTTTTTAAGTCAGATGTTCAACTAACAGAGCCACCTAGGCTCCCCTGTTTTCTTCTGTGTCTCTAACAAAGTGCTTATATTCTTTCTTTCTTGATTTCTTTCTTTTTGTTAAGTTTATTTATTTATTTTGAGAGAGCAGGGGAGGGGCAAAGAGAGAGGATCCCAACCAGTCTGCAGTGACAGCCCCAGAGCCTAATGAGGGGCTCAATCCCACGAGCCATGAGATCATGACCCGAACCAAGATCTAGTGGGATGTTCAACTGACGGAGCCACCCAGGGTCCCCTCTTTCTTTTTTTGATTTATTTTTTTATTTTTTCAGTTTTAGATAGACTCTATTGATTCCCACTGAGTAGGAATAAGGGATTCTCTTCCCACCGCATTCCTTCCTCGCCCGTGCTCCCTGCGTGGTCAGATGGGTCTTCCTGTGGTTTCATTACTACGATTATGTGAACCGAATTCCATTCTGGGCGCAGATGTCTGACCACATGCTTGTGGGCAGGGGCCCCCTTATCTATTGAGAGCCTTGAATGAACAACCCCCTAGACGAGGGCTGGACCCACATCCCACGGCAGCACCTCCCGCCCAGGCCCCACCCACATGTATAAAATCAACTCCTCATAGGGCCAAGTGAATGCAATAAGTACTTTTCTCCGTTCTCCGTTTTTTGCCGCATACGTCGTGGGGTTAATGCCTGCCGGGTCCCAGGAAGGAGGATAGACCCACGGTCATGTGGGTCATGTTATTCTGATCGGATGTTGTTTCAAAGACGTGTGTGGAAAACAGGGCGCGAAGCTTGACGTTTCCGGGCGAGGCAGCAGGGGTAAAGACCTCCCGCAGGCCCAGCGCGTCCTCCACGATTCTCCTCGATTTCCTTCTCTGTTTTAAAGCCTATTTTAAAAGCCTGTGCAGGAATACACGTAACATAAAGTTCACCGTCTTCACCACTTGTCGGTCCGCGCAGGGGTGCCAGGTTCGTCACACTGTAAGCAGGCGTCACCGCCACCTCCCATTCACAGACTCGTCCGTCCTCCCCAAGGGGAGCCCTGTCCCCATGAGACCCACTCCCCGCAGCGGCTGAGCCCCCCATCTCCACGGACCCAGCTTTTCAAGGACACCGTCCTCGCGGGGTCCTAAGTGCCCCGTGGTGACCGCTCCTCTCTCCGCAGGGCGCCCTCGGGGCTCGTCTGAGCAGGTGTTACCCCTTCCCTCCTGTCTTCAGCTTGAAGAACCCTCCATCGCGTGGACAGACCACACGGTTTCGTGGGTTCGTGGCCCCCCGAGGGGCGCTTGGCTTGCTTCCCTCTCCGGGCTGTTGGGGGTGAGGCGGCGGGCACACGGGGCACACACTTCACGTCCTGTTGGTTCTTTGGGGCGTCGGCCCCCCGCGGAGTTGCTGGGTCGTGTGGCGGTTCTGCTGCTGAGGTTTTGAGGATCCGCCGAGCTGTTTTCCACGGCGGCTGCTCCTTTCACACCCCACCGACCGTGCCCGGGGCCCTCGTTTCTCCACACCCTCGCCGGCACTTCCTTCTTCGTCTTTGTGTCTTATTTATTTATTTATTTATTGTTTATTTACATTAAAAGGGAGTGTGTTTGTGTTTTTTTAAATTAAATCCAAGTTAATGGGGCGCCTGGGTGGCCCAGCCGGTTGAGCTTCTGACTTCGGCTCAGGTCATGATCTCACCGCTCATGAGCTTGATCCCCGCGTCGGGCTCTGTGCTGACAGCTCGGAGCCTGGAGCTGCTTCAGATTCTGTGTCTCCCTCTCTCTCTGCCCTTCCCCTGCTCACGCTCTGTCTCTCTTTCTTAGAAATAAATATTTTTTAAAAATCCAAGTTAGTTAACACAGAGTGGGACAGTAGTGTCAGGAGTAGAATTTAGTGATTCGTCTCTTACATAAACACCCACTGCTCCTCCCAACAAGTGCCCTCCTTCGTGCCCATCCCCCATTTACCCCATCCCCCCACCCACAACCCCTCCAGCACCCCTCAGTTCTCTGTATTTAAGGATCTCCTGTGGTTTGTCTCCCGTTCTGTTTTTATCTTATTTTTGCTTCCTTTCCCTTATGTTCCTCTGTTTTGTTTCTTAAATTCCACAGATGAGTGAAATCATATGATATTCATCTTTCTCTGACTTATTTCGCTTCGCATAATACCCTCCAGTTCCGTCTACGTAGTTGCACATGGCAAGATTTTATTCTCTTTGATTGCCGAGTAATACTCCCTTGTACACACACCACATCTTCATGCTTTCATCCATCGATGTACATTCGGGCTCTTCCCACACTAGGGCTATTGTCGATAGGGCTGCTCTACACATTGGGGTGCATGTGCCCCTTCGACACAGCGCACCTGTATCCCTTGGATAAACACCCACTAGTGCAATTGCTGGGTCGTAGGGTAGTTCTATGTTTAATTTTTTGAGGAGCCTCCACACTCTTTCCAGAGTGGCTGCATCACTTTGCATTCCCACCAACCATGCAAGTGGGTTCACGTGTCTCCACATCCTCATCAATATCTGCTGATGCCTGAGTTGCTAATGTGAGCCATTCTGACTGGTGTGAGGTGGAATCTCATTGTGGTTTTGATGTGTATTTCCCTGATGATGAGTGATGTTGAGCATTTTCTCATGTGTCTGTTGGCCATCTGGATGTCTTCTTTGGAGAAGTGTCTATTAATGTCTTGCCCATTTCTTCACTGGGTTATTTGTCTTTTGGGTGTTGAATTTGGTAAGTTCTTTATAGATTTTGGATACTAGCCCTTTATCTGATATGTCATTTGCAAATATCTTCTCCCATTCCATCGGTTGCCTTTTAGTTGTGCTGATTGTTTCCTTCACCGTGCAGAAGCTTTTTATTTTGAGGAGGTCCCAATAGTTCATTTTTGCTTCGGTTTCCCTTGAGTTTTTCTGTATTTTAAGAGATGTTTGATGCACATAAAAGAACACAGGTCGTGTGGTCATTTGAAGCATCAAAATATGACCCCACAGCCACCACCACCTGTGGCCCTGCCCCTGTGACCCTGTCCCTATGGCCCTGTCCCTGTGGTGCTGTCCCTGTGGCCCTGCCCCTGTGACCCTGCCCCTGTGGCCCTGTCCCTGTGACCCTGCCCCTGTGACCCTGCCCCTGTGGCCCTGTCCCGTGGCCCTGCCCCTGTGGCGCTGCCCCTGTGGCCCTGCCCCTGTGGCACTGTCGCCGGTGACACTGCGTGTCTTCTGAGCCTTGCTCTTCTCACACAGACTTCCGTCTCTAAGGACCACACTCTGTCCTTTGCAGGACGGACTCGATGTCACAGATCCAGTGCCAGCTTGGCTGGAGCCGAGTGTCAGGAGCCGCTGAGCACGTGCCGCCATCCCGGGGAAGGTGAGAGGGTCACGGGGTTGGGGGCACAGGTGGGATGAGACACGTCTGAAGGGCGGGCGTGCCCCAGGCCGGCAGAGAAAGGGGTGCGGACCACACTTGGTGTGAGGACTGGTGCGAGGCCCCCCGGCCGCCACACCTTCCCACCTTCCCATGTTGCCCTTTTAGTCTGTCCCTGCTCAGGAAGTAGCTGCGTGACCTCGTCGTCACGAAACGGAGGCTCCAGAGCCTTTAGATCCTCCTGTAAGCTGTCAGGGGAGGCAGGGGGCCCCGTCCTCGGGAGATGGACAGCCTGCCTGTGGAGATGACGTGCTCATGACGCGCGAACAGCGACATGGCGTAAGCACCAGGCTCCCACAGGCCGGAGAGGCGTCTGGCCTTCAGTCGGGAGATGACGTGGTCATAACTGTATCTTGAGCGAAGATACTCGGTGACGTGGGTGGACTGCAGCCAGGAGACCCCTACCAGGTCGTCCTGGTGGTCTGGGATCGCTGCTGTCTGTTGAGCCTGGACTGTGACAGTCTGTCACATCCGTCATCTGTAGAGTATGGCTGTCCTACCATCTGTCGTCTGTAGACGGTGACAGTCTGCGTCACCGTGGACTGTGGTAGAGTGGGTCGTCCATGCTCTGTAGGCTCTGATGGCCTGTGTCAACTTAGACCATGATAGTGTGTATCATCTGTCCGTAGACCATGTGGTCTGTGACACCTGTCATCTCTTGTGACACAGACCATACTGGCCTGTGATGGAAGGTTCTGGATCAGTATTGGAAGGCCAGTGAAGGGAGTCTGAGGCCGTGGGAAATGTGTAGGAAGGAAAGAGGACATGTGTTGAGGCCCAGAGGTAGAGACTGAGGGGACAAGCCGCGTAAACGATGGTGGCAGATTCCACTCCTGAGCGTTCTAGAAAGTGCCAGTAACCGATCTGACAGAAGGCGGCCCCGAGGTTGCCTGGGATGGGGCTGAGGGCGGCCTGGGGAAGCCAGGCAGCTGGGGACGTCTGCTCCGTCGAGCGGGTGAGGGTCTCACAGGTGCGTGCATCCCGCTGTCCCAGCTCGTCACCCCAGACGCTTAACGGTGGCGCAGTTGGCTGTGTGCCAGTGCCGCCTCCGTCCGGCAGCCTGGGGCCACCACGACCTCGCCTCTGAAGTGCCAGGAGGGTGGCTGTGAACTCAGGGCTCTGGTCCCTGTCCGTTTTAGACCTACAGGCCTGAGTGGGTTCTCCCCGATGTCAGGGGACAGACAGATGTTGTCTTTGCCAAACTGCTCATCTAAAAATATTTGCCCTTCAATTTCTGAACCAAAATGAACTCTTTGAACGAGGCCTAGACACAAACTGGTCAGATGCCAGCGAAGGCAGCACAGGGTGGCGGAGCAAAGGTGACTTGGGGAGTGCCAGGCTCCCCCCCCGCACGTCTGGAGCCACGTGATTATCTGTGTACTTGTTACCTCTCCTGGGACACAGGACCAGCAGTGTCATTGGGAGGCTCCCGCAAGCGGAGGTGTGGGCCCCGCATTCCAGAAGCAGGCAGAGTTCCCAGAGGAGCCCAGCGGGACGTCGCCCTATGCCCCCCCGCCCCCCCAGTGCTCCGTCCCACCGGGTCCTCCCTGTTGGGCCTGCCCGAGGCGCCCAGGCTGGCGTGGAGCAGGTTCTCGCCGCCTCTTCTGCATCGGCAGACACAGCACAGACTTGGTGTACAGGCTTTGGTTTTTTTAAGTTTATTTAGTTATGGGGGGAGGGGGTGCAGAGAGAGAGGGAGAGAGAGAAAGAATCCCAAGCAGGCTCTGCACAGAGCCTGACACGGGGCCCAAACTCCCAAACTGTGAGATCATGACCCAAGCCAAAACTGAGAGTCAGATGCTTAAACGACTGAGCCACCCAGGTGCCCCTATTTACAGGCTTTTAATCCATTTTTTATTTATTTATGCTTAGAGTCTGTCTTGGGGGCACGTGAGGTGCAGGGTGAGGCACGTCTGCGGGGACGGGGGTGCGGGGCTGAGGACCAGGAGCGGGCAGACATGGGTTCCCAAGCCCGGTCCAGGGAAGGCCAGCGGCCTGGGGGAGACCAAGGCGCTGCCCTGACCAGGGCCCCACCCACCCCGCAGAGCCGAGCTGCTGTCTCCAGCAAGAAACGGGCATGAGGGTCTGGGGGAGGCTGCCTGGTGCAGACCCCGGTCCCGCCGTGTCGCAGCCGGGAGCCCCCAGGCGTGCCTGCGCCCCTGCCCTGAATGGGGCTAGGACGGCACCGGCCTCAGAGCCCAAAGGTCAGACTCCTGGGAAGGCTGCTCGCGGCGCACGGGCACCTAAGGGCCACGTCCGCACTCCACTGTAGACGTGAGATTACACGGTTTGGAAAGGGGAGCTGAGTTGTCCTCTGAAAATTTGTGTGTTGCCATCTTGACTCCCACGACCTCAAGATGTGACTGTTTTGGAGACAAGGGTTTTGAAGGGTGATTAAGTTAAAATGAGGTCAGTAGGATGGACCCTGACCCCAGTGACTGAGGGAGAGAAGGAAACCAGGCACCGGTGCGCTGAGGGAGGCCACGTGAGGCCACGGAGACGACGTCTGTCTGCAGGCCACGCGGGGGCCCAGCAGGGACGTTCCCCCGGGGCCTGTCGCCCCGGGACTGGGAGACAGTAAGTGTCTGAGCTCTAAGCCCCCACTGGCGGGGCTCTGTTACGGGGCCCGCAGATCCTTCTGGACCTATGACACGTCGTCCACTCAGCAGGGACGCGTGTGTCCTTTACTGTAGACGCTGGCAGGGGCCTCCGTGACCGCTCTCGCCGCCTCACGCACACCCCTGCGTGCACCTGCCGGCACCTGGCTGCTGTCTTTGCCGGAGAGGTTTATGGTTCCAGCAGAACTGTGTAAGGCCTCTCCATAAACCAGAAGGAGCAGAGCCCTGAGTCCCAGGGTGTGGGGCCATAGCAGGGGCTGTGCTGGGCAGGTCGCCTGCTGCCCGTGTGGTCCCCAAGCCCAGCTGTTAGTGGCGACATCACCACTGGCTCAGGAGAAACCCTTTCCGCATCTGTCTTTGGACTCATCAGTTCCCGGCCGCACAGTCCCCGGTCACTCCTGTGACCCCCGTCCCGTGGCTCTTCCTGTGTTTTCCGCCCTGTTTCTCAAGCCTGCGCAGCTCCGTGAGATTTGGAGTGTCCTGCTGCCCCACGCTGCTTCGCCGCCCTCGTCTTCCCCTCAGCAGGGGTGAGGCGAGCCGAGCGTCCTACACTCTGGTCCCAGAGCCCCCACGCGGCGCCCCTTCCTGCACATCCTCCTGGCCCTCTGACCCTCTCACCCAGGCTACACCCCACCTCAGAAAATAGCCTCTCTGCCCTGATCTGCTGCCCTGTGTCTGATTTCCAAGAGAAAGGAAAGCCCAGCAGTTCTTACTGAGCAGCAATATGGTTTCGCAGCTGAGATCACAGACTCCGAAGCCAGAGCCCCTGGATTTAAATCGCAGCCTTCCACTGACATGCTGTGTGACTTTAGACACACACATAACCTCTCTGGGCTTCTGGTTCCTCCCCTGTGGGAGAGGAATGAGCTCCCTGCTCCCTCGTGGAGGATAAAATGCTGGGAGGGGCTGTGTCTGTCCACGGTGAGTGTTACTGATTAACTAGTCCCCAGACCACTCGGGCGAGAGCCACCGCCTCTCAGAAGAAAGCGTTCATGCGATTCAATCAGTGAGTGAGACCCAGCTTCCTCCTTGGCTCCAGTCTCTGCAGATGAGCTCAGAGACCCCAACGCCTACCCTGCATTCACAGGCCAGGAGGCCTCGCCATCCGAGGCCGGCGGCTGGTGGCGCTGCTTCACACTCGCCCGGAGACTTCCTGCTGGAGCCACGCACCACGGAGACTGTCGCCCTCATCAGGGCACACGCCCGGCCCACCCGCTCGCTAACGCCGCACCCACCGACTCGAACCACTGTGTCAGGTGTGTGTTGAGGACAGCGGGCGCTTTTCCAGTGGGGAGAAAAGGCCATGATTGTGAGATTAGCCCCAGAAGTGGACTGAAGGGAAGAATCAGTAAAGGCTGGTTTATTGCACTGCTGGTGGGACTCAAACTGTTGCAGCCGCTCTGGAAACAGTGTGGAGGTTCCTCAAAAACTTAAACATAGAACTACCCTGTGACCAAGCAATTGCACTACCGGGTGTTTATCCAAGGGGTACAGGTGCGCTGTGTCGGAGGGGCACACGCACCCCAGTGGTTACAGCAGCGCTGCTGACAGCAGCCCAAGTGTGGGAAGAGCCCGAATGTCCATTGACGGATGAATGGATAAGGAAGAGGTGGTGTGTACACACACACACTACTCGGCAATCAGAAAGAATGAAGTCTCGCCATCTGCAACTATGTGGATGGAACTAGAGGGTATTTGGTTTTGGTTTTGGTTTTTAAAATTTTTCTGTTTATTTATTTTTGAGACACCGAGTGTGAGTGGGGGAGGGGTAGAGAGAGAGAAGACACAGAATCTGAAGCAGCTCCAGGCTTCAGGCTCCAAGCCGTCAGCACAGAGCCCGACGCGGGGCTCGAACTCACAGACCATAAGATCATGACCTGAGCCAAAGTCGGACGCTTAACTGACTGAGCCCCCCAGGTGCCCCTAGAGGGTATTATGTTAAGTGAAACTAGAGAAAGACCAACATCATATGACTTCACCTATGGAATTTAAGATACAAAACAGATAAACACAAGGGAAGGGAAGAAAAAATAATATAAAAACAGGGAGGGGAACGAAACATAAGAGACTCTTAAATACAGAAAAACCCTGAGGGTTGCCGGAAGCGGTGTGGGTGAGGGGATGGGCTAAATGGGGGATGGGCATGAGGAGGGCCCTTCTTGGGAGGTCCACTGAGTGTCACACGTAGCGGGTGAGTCACTGGATTCCACTCCTGCAATCACTGTTGCACTATATGCTAACTTGGATATAAATTAAAAAGTAACTTAAAAAATAAACAAAGCCTGGTTTAGAACGTGCCGCGCCCTCCTCCCTGTCTCTTCCTTCAGTCCTCTGAAGCCTGTCAAGCGTCTGTCGTGATCAGTTACAGGCCAGCCCTGCGGGGCACAGAGCGGCTCCCACAGGGTGGGGCTTGTGGGAGAAGGTGGCCTCCCATGTGATGCCAAGGTCGTGGTCTTGAACTTGAGGCTGCGGGGAGCTGCTGGAGTAAGGTGTGGCTGGGGAGTGGGGGTGGGCAGGGGAGCCCTCACGGGGCGGGCTGAGCCGCAGGGCCCTGAGGACAGAGAGGGGGAGCCTGGCGTGAGGCAGTAAACGCGGGGCCAGGGGTGCGGGGGCTCCCTCGGAGCGGATCCCGGTGCTCTGCACGTGTGTGATGGAGTCGCGTGGCCTCAGGGCTTTGTCCCCGGAGTCTGTGGGCAAAGACAGGAGACACAGGTGGTCACGGTTACCCCAGAAGGCCCCTTCACGTCACCTGTGCTCCCTGCGCCCGGCCCGGGGCGTATGCGCCACCAGTGGGCCTCACCTGCCCGGGAAGGAGCGTGTTCTGCAGCTTTGTGTCCGAGCGCTTCCGCTCCAGACTGGCAGGGCGGCGGCACCCTGCTCGTATGTGGGGCGCCCCTGTGTGTGCCCGTGTCAGGGATTACAGTTGCTGGGGTGTTAAAGATTTGCTATCTCCATTCATTTGAAGTCATCGATAATAAGCCCATCATGTGCTAACACGCTTGGGTGAAAAATCACTACTTTCTGAAACGCAGTTGTAAGAGGGCGGCATTGCTCTGTTCTTGCAGGTCTGGGTGTCTGGCTTCCTAGGTGCCCCTGTCGCTGCCACGGTGTGGTTTGGGGCATGTGCGTCCCACGGAAGCTGCTGGAAACGCACTCTGACAGCGCCCGTGGCTCGTTTCTGGTGGCACCAGACAGACCTCAGCCTGTGGCACTTCCTCCAGCATAGCTGTGACTGGCATGTGGCAGCTGCCAGTGACATTTCATTGTATAATTAAAAAAACAAAAAACCATGTCCTTGTTGGAAAAGCCTTCAAGCTTGGATAGCTGCCCAAAGATAAAAAGCTTCCAGAATCGTCACAGTCTCTTAAAAGTGTAAATATTATCGTGGGCGAGAAGGACTGTTCACTCTTGGAGTGACAGGCTCACCGGGTCCTGTTTTGACAGGACGCCTGCAGGAGCCCCCGCGGGTGTCCCGTGAGCATCCCCTCCCCGGAGGGGACCTTCGTGCTCCCGCGGGGGCGGAGGGGCTCTGTGGACACTTGTGATTCCTTCACTGAGAACGTTGCAGCCACCAGGACGTGGGCACATAGTAAGATCCAGGCCGGGCCCGGGCTGCGTAGGGTGTCCGCGAGTGCGCAGAGCTGACGGCAGGCGCTGGCAGGGGGCGCCTTCCCTGCGTGGGCCTCGCGGCGGGACGTGTGCAGGGCACTTGTGTGTGCAGTTGGCGCAGGGGCGCGTCCCGCCAGAGCAGGAGGGAGACAGCCGCCACCGTGGTAGCCGGAGCCACAGGGACGGGGCCGCAGCTGGTCAGACACCCGCAGAGGGACGGGCCTCGATCCCGGCCTCTCTCTGGCCAGCTAGACCCCGGCGTCCCCCAGGTGGCTCTGCAGATCTCAGCACCGCCCTCCTTACAGATTCTCGTTTCTTTTCTTTTAATTTTTAAAAATATTTATTTACGTCTTTTTGAGACAGAGAGGGAGAGAGAGAGAGTCCCAAGCAGTGTCCGAGCTGTCAGCGCAGAGCCCAGCATGGGGCTCAAACCCACGAACTCGGACATCATGACCTGAGCCAGAGTCAAGAGTCAGACGCTCAACTGAGCCTCCAGGGCCCCCCCCCAGACTCTCATTTCTGAAGTCAGTGTGTCACGTGTGTCCTGGGCCCGGGCCCACTGCCAGGAGGGGGGGGGACTGGCGTGTTTGAGCTCAGCGGGCAGAACAAGTGATTACACGTCCTCGTTCGGTGCCCGTGGCGGGTGCAGCCTTCCAGGAGGACAGAGAGGGGCCCGGGGCAGAGGTGTGGGAGGCGGAGGGGCGGGTGCCCTCCGCGCAGCCTGGGGGCGGGGAGCGCAGCACTGATGGAGGTCATGTGGGAAGGCGGCCTCCGACTTTTGCACGTATCGGAGACCCTCGCGCCCAGCCGCCAAGACGGACCCGGAGCCTCTGCCCCCCGCCCGCCCTCGGCACCACTGTGAGCGCTGCCCAGCGTCTCCCGGGCCCTGAGGACGCTTCCAGCGGCTCAGTGGGCTGGGCGGGCAGCCGGGAGGGGAGACCGGGGCCAGGGCTCGGTGGTCAGGAAGTGCACAGATTGTGAGGGGGGTACAGGTGGAGAGTTTCTCTAAAGTTAGCTCTTCTGTTTTGAGGGATCCAAAGTGTCTTTTTTTTTTTTTTAATGTGTATTTGGCACTCCCCTGAATTCTGAAATAGAGTTTAGCACGATTCCTTTTTTACAGCAGCGGAAGCCAAGGTTTTCTGGTGGGACTGACTCAGCTGGAATCAGAACCCCTCCTGCGGGACCAGCCAGGGCCCCCGGTGGCCGGCGAGTCCCCCCCACTCGGGGGCAGGGAGGTCCGGCCGGCAGCTCGCGTCCTCACAGCCTCCTCGGAGCCTCTCTGAGTCTTGGCCGAGCCATGTCCCTGGAATGTCAGGCTGTCTGCAAGTGATGGAGGCCTGGAAACTTTTGTTCCATTGAACGTTGCCAAGGAGGTATACTTAGCCACTGAGTGGAGGCCAGGAGTGGGTTCTCTGAATAAAGATAGTAACACGCGGGCTATTTTCAAACTTCCAGAGAACCCTCCCCCCAGAACATTCTGGGCCAAAATGATATTTATGGAGCCCTCTGGGCTTTTGGAAGGGAAGGTGTAACCTCAGTGTGTCTGCAGCTTTCAGGAGAGAGCTTTCTTCTGTCGGGGAGGGAGGCGGGGGGGGGCCAGCGACCGCGTGCCCCTCTCGCACTTGTTTCCAGGTCCCGAGCTCGCAGAGGCCGGGCGCTGGCACCTGAGTCAGAAAACGGTGGTTTTCCGTGCCGAGCACCTGGTGCTGACCCTGTCTGTGGGCCTCACGCTGCCATTCAGGGGCACCCATCGTGTCGGAAGATGGGGTCCCCGACCTGGGAGGGCGCATTACATGGTTTTCCTCGTGCCCAGCATCCGAGCTCATCTCGGATGAGCTCATCTCCTGCCTTCAACACACATAACAAGGCTGCAGCCGCCGGCCCAACCGAAAGGCCGTCTTTAGGGTGAAGAGTTGGAATGTGGTCAGCACAGTTCGGGTGGAAAAAAGACGGCCTGTAGGTGCGTGGACCCAAACAGCGCCCTCAGAAAAGAGCCAAGAGCCCCCTCCGATCCCCATCCTGTAGGTGCGGGGAGAGGGCTCCAGAGAGCCGGCTTCTAAACGGGCGTCCCGGGGGAGTTCCGACGGCCAGGCACGGTGACACGGAAAAGGCGAGGGGGGGCGCGGGGAGCCCTGAGGCCTCCCTGGGGTCCCGCCGCGGCCGACCTGCGCCTGGTGGGCTGTGTCCCCCATTCATTCTCCGTCAGCTCCCTGGCAGGTGCCCGGCCTTTCTTCACCCTCTCTGCCAACCCGCCTCCCCTACCCTGCCCTCTGCCAGTGCAGATATAAATATAAGAGCATTTTCCACGGGCCGGCGCAGAAGGGCAAGCATTCGACTTTATTTTAGGGCCGTGAAATTCCCTCCCTTCATACCCAGCAGGTGCCTCGCCTCATTTAGCTACCAGGACCCAGAAATAGAACGCAATTTACAATATAGCTTCCTTCGGGCATCAGGATGCTATTTAAAAAAAAAAAAAAAAAAGCCATCCTGTGAGATGGCCGGACACGGGCCGGAACGCCGGCTTCACCCGCTCCACAGAGGAGCCCAGCGCTTCCGGAGACTGGGAGGGAGGACCACCCTGTGAGGCAGGGGCCCTGGCCGGCATGGTGGACCGGAGGTGGGAACAGGCATAGGAGGTGTTTTCCAGTACCCCCCACAGTTAAACTGACTGCCCCCCCATCCTTTGTGGCCCAAGCGGACAGAGGAGACTGCTCTTCTGTCCACCCTTCAGCCCAAGCACAGGGACCCACCAGGCACCTCTTGGCAAACTGTGTTCACGTCAGCTATTGGGGGTGGGTGGCGTGTGTTGAAATCCTGACCCTATTCAGAATCAGGGTTTCTGCAGGTGATCAAGTTAAGATGAGGCCATTAGGGTGGATCGTAACCCCGTGAGGGCTGGTGTCCTCACTAAAAGGGGAAATTTGGACACACGTGCGGGAAGAAGCCATGTGAGGTGAAGACAGAGATGGGTGATGCGTCCACCAGCCAAGGGACATCAAAGATGCTCGTAAACCAGGAGGAGCTGGGACAGGGGGCGGGCAGGCCCAGGACAGTCTCCCTCACGGCCCCAGAGGCAACCAGCCCTGCGGCACCTCAGGCCCCGACTTCTGGCCCCCAGCCTGTGGGAAAGGACATCTCTGTGGTTTAAGCCGCATGGTGTATGGGACTCAGCTAAGCTCCGGTTCCCACTGTCTGTGCCTCAAGGAACGCGGGTCCCTGCGGACGGGGGGCAGGGTGCAGGCGTGGGCCTGCGGGTGTGGCTCCCCCAGAGACCGTCCTCACCGCACCTGCCAATCCCGCGGCCCTCCTGGTGGCCAGCTCCATCAAGGTCACCGTTGGCCCAGAGAAGCCCCAGATCGTGGTCAGGTCTCCTCTGGGATGTCCATGAGGCCAAACCAGACCCCCAGGGCCCTTTCCTTTTGAGGAGCCGTGGGCAGAATCTACAGGTGCCGCGTGGCCCAGCGGTGGCCTGGTGAGTGCGCCTCCGCGGATCTGCGCGGCTCGGGGCCGACACGGGGCCTCTGCCGCTTGCCCTGTGGCTCCCACTCAGGGCCAGGAACAAGCAGCCTAACTTTGTCCCTCAGCCTGGGCCAGAAGTGGGCAGCTGTCCCCTCCAGGCATCAAGAACGCAGTCTCCGTTAGACACAGGCCGCCCTCCAGGGCCCGGCCGGAGATGCTAAGACACGCTGGCAAGGGCGAGGGCCCGCCCAGCAGGCGACCACCCGGCGGTCCACACTCGGGGCTGCTGGGGAGGGTCTCCCGTGGGCGTCTGCGGCAGTGCCCACTCCCTCTGCTGCGGACGCCTGGCCTTGGGAGAGGGGGCAAGGAAAGGGCGGGCGTGGACACAGCCCCCGGCGACGCGGTGGTCTCGGTAGAGCCGTGTGCAGACCCAGGACCAGGTTCTCTGTTGAGCGCCCTGCGACGCGGACACGCACGGCCCCCAGCTGGCCCCTTCCCGGGACCTCACTTTCCCCAGCTCTGCTCTCCCAGCCTCATCCCTGGCGAGTCCAGGCCCCGCGGCCACTCTCCCTTCCTGTAGAATTCAGTCTCCGTTTCCGGTCTTCTCCTTCCCAGAGAAGGTGCCCCTGCTCACCTGCTTGGAGTGCCCGCTCGCCTCCCCACTCCCCGTCCCGACACCTCGCCCCCCTGCCCTGTGGGCAGAGGCCCATGTTACCCAGGAGTCTGGGTAATTACTCCGGCTTGGCCTCCTCCGCAGACCCAGGGCACAGGCAGGACGCAGGGCCTCAGAGGATGTGACAGGCAGGGGTGCAGGCTCCTCGCTGCCCTATGCTTGCAGATGGGGCCCTGGCTCCGCGTCGGGTCCCAGTGGCGCGTGCGTGTGCGCAGGAGGCGGGGGCGAGCCTGAGGGAGCTGTGCCCACGGAGGCCGAGGGGCAGGAGCTGGGCCAGCGGGCATCCACCCCCAGCAGCCTTCTCTCTTGGGAGAAGAGAACCGGGAACCGGAGCAAGGCACACAGGACGGTGGCTCTCGCTGCCGTGACGGTCTTCCCGCAGTCATCCTAACAGCCCGTTGGCGGCTCTGGTCCTGGACAGAACCGCGTGGCGGCCAGCGGGAGAGGAGGAACGCCCGCCCAGCGAGCGCGGGGCTGGGCCCACCGGGCAGGACGGGTGCCAGGAGGGTGAAGTCCTGTCCCTCCTGCTGTGCTGGCGCACCCGTCAGGGGCCGCGGCGGCAGCCGGACTCCTCGTGCCGCGCCAGGAGCGACATGCGGGAGAAGGTCCTGGTGCAGCTCCCGCACTGGTACTTCTTGGTGTCCGAGTGTGTCTGCAGGTGGGCGCGCAGGTTGGAGCGGTCGGCGAAGGCCCTGCCGCAGTGCGAGCAGGTGTAGGGCTTCTCACCTGGGGGGAGAGGGCGCCACCCGAGTGTCCATCTGCCCCACCCCAGGAGGTGGCCCCGGGCCCCCGTCCCCCCTCCGCCGCCTCCAGATGCTCATGGCAGCTCTGACGCATTGCCCTCCCCCCCCTTCCCCGGGAGATCTGCGACGGGGCCTCAGCGCCTGCCCCGGGAGGAAGCAACCCTGGTCACCCACGGTCAGGGTCAGAGCTGCCTGGGAACAGGGTGGAGTGTCACCCCGGGGCAGGACTGCGGCATCTCAAGGCCTTGCCGAGAGGAACCGTCTAGCATGGGTCCTTGCTAGACCTGCCGCCGCCGCTGGACCTTCCTGTTTCTGCCAGAGCCCTCCCGGGGCCCCTTGCCCAGACCTGCCCCGAGCAGCCAGGGGAGGGCCGGGGGCGGAAAGCAGCTGGGCTCCCGCAGAGGCTGCCGCGTAGGTGAGCCCCGGCCCTTGCAGTGGAGACAGGCATTTTGGAACGACTTGAGACCCCTGTACCCTCTGGGCCACCTCCAATCAGGGCGAGCGGGGATTTGGAGAAAGGCCTGTTGGGAGCTGGGCCCCCGGGTCAACCCTAACAAGTGTAAAAAGCCTCTTAAGGGTCACCTGTTCTCCTCCGCCCGTGTACACCCGATAGAGTCCTGGGAAGCACCAGCCTGTGGTACCCCCGGGCCAGCCTCCTGGGGGGCCTCCCTCCCTCTGGGCCCCCAGACGAGGAGCACTGGGCCCCTGACAGTGTGAGCCCCAGGGAGCTGAGGAAAACGGACTGGAATTTCAGCCCAGAGAAAGGCTCCTGCGAAACCCTTCCTTCCAGCCTCCGCCTGGTGTGACTCAGAACAGTCCCGCTTCCAGAGGCCTGGCTCAGGGCTGGGGAGGCTCCAGTGACGGGGGGCGTGTGTTCAGCCGTGGGCCTCAGCCTCGTGCGCCTTACCCCTGGGCTTTGGTCTCTCTGCGCCCACCTGCCCTCTCCTGCTGGGCACGGGTGCCGTGTGCTTCACCCCCGCCCGCCCCAGGGCAGGCAGCCCACCTCCCCTGTCTTGCGCGGCAGTGGCTGATGTAGGGACCACGTGCTCAGGCCCCCGGGCCTCCTTCAGGTCCGAGCGCACGGCCCCCCTCCTGCACAGGCTCATCTGCCCACATCCCCCTGGCGCGCTCTCACCAGGGTGGGGTTTGCCCCCGGGGCCCCAGCCCCCAGCCAGGGCCCAGCCCTCGCCTGTGCCCTTTAGACGGTCTGTGTGCTGCCCTGGTCGCCGCCACAGGGGAGGCCCCGGGAGCTGTGAGTGTGACCTCACTTGGAAAGTAGGGTCTTTGCCTGCGTCATCAGGCTACCGTGGGGTCACACTGGGGTATGCGGGCCCCGGTCCAGCGGGACTGGTGTCCTTACAGCAGAGGGAGGTGTGGACACAGCCCAGGAGGGGCCGTGTGAGGACGGGGGCGGAGGCACAGGGGTGGCTGGAGCCCCCGGGGGGGCTGGACGGGGCAGGAAGGAGCGTCCCCCCCGCCTTCTCGGGGGAGCGTGGCCCCGCGCCTCCGCGATTTCAGACTCCGGCCTCAGGAGCTGGGACAGAGGCCATTTCTGACGTTTGAGCCTCTGGTTGGTGGGGCTTCGGGAACCCACACACAGGGAAGCAGAAGCCACGTGACCGCCCTCCCTTCCTTCCTGACCCCTGGGTCCCGCCCTCACCCCCAGCCGGGTCCCTCTGGCGGACGCACCCACCTGTGTGGGTCCGGATGTGGCCCTGGAGCAGCCAGGGCCTGGAGAAGGCCTTGCCGCAGACGGAGCAGAGGCAGGGCAGCGTGTGCGTGCGGATGTGCATCTTGAGGGCGCCCAGGCTGCCGTACTCCTTGTCGCAGTACCTGCAGCTGAAGCAGCGGGGCGCCCGCGGGGGCCAGTGCGGCTGCCGGTGCCTGGCCAGCCCGGCCGGCGTGGGGCGCGGCCTGCGGCAGTGCAGGCCCTCGAAGCCCCCCGGGGCTGCCTGCAGTCCGTCTGGAGCCTGGCCCCCGTCCGGGCCCGGGATGGGGGGCCACCGCGTGGGCAGAACCAGCAGCGTGGGCAGGTTGAGGTGGTTCAGGCTGTCTCTGAGGGGCACGCTGGGGGCCCGGCCGGCCCAGGAGTCCGCCCGGCTGCCTTCCGGGGCGTCTGGCCCAGAGGTCCCCCGAGCTTCCTCGGTACTCGGAAGGGGCAGGGAGATGCGGGAGACGACAGAGGTGCGGTCCCAGGGCCGGGGAGGGTCAGCAGGGGTGGAAGAGGCGGCCTTGTCTGGGAGGAGGAGGGGCACCGCCAGCCCCCTGCAGGCAGAACAGGCTCCATTAATTTCTAGAAGGGAGGAGGGAGAGAGAGCGTGAAGGTGGACGTGAGCCCCAGCACTCTGTCCCTTCAGTGCGGCCGCAAGCCTGCCTTCTGCGTCATCAGCAGTTCTGCACGGAGGGGAAGGGCTGAGAGGCCGGGTGTCAGCTCGGGAAGTGACCACAAGGTCTAGAGGAGAGGTCTCAGTTCTTCCCTATTGTTATTATTATTTTTTTAATGTTTATTTTTGAGACACCATGAGCAGGGAAGGGGCAGAGAGACGGAGAGGGAAGGCTTCGAAGCAGGCTCCAGGCTGACAGCAGAGAGCCGGATGTGGGGCTTGAACCCACCAACCATGAGATCATGCCCTGAGCCGAAATCAAGAGTCAGAGGCTCAACTCACTGAGTCGCCCAGGTCCCCCCCTCAGTTCTTCTTTAAAAGCAAAGGAGGGAGCCTGGGTGTCTCAGTCAGTTAAGTGTCCAACTTCGGCTCAGGTCATGATCTTGCGGTGTGGGTTCGAGCCCCACATCAGGCTCTGTGCGGACAGCTCAGAGCCTGGAGCTGTTTCAGATCCTGTGTGTGTCTCGCTCTCTCTCTCTCTGCCCCTCCCCTGCTCATGCTCTGACTCTCTCTGTCTCTCAAAAATAAATAAACATTAAAAAAAATAAATAATAAATTAAAGCAAAGGAAATGGCTTACAGGATCCCTGAATGGCCCTCATGGGGCCCAGGGAGGCTCTCTGACCCCCGCCCCGCCTTGGGCCCAGCTTGCCTCACCAGCCTCCTGCAGGCGCAGATTCAGATCAGACATTTGGCGCTAGGCCACCCTGTGAGGACAACCAATTAGCCCCCATCACCCCTCACCCACGGTGACGCAGGTGCCGATGCTCCCGGGTGGGGGGTGGGGGGAGGCTGTCCCCGGGAGCACCACCCCGCCTCCAGGGGCGGCCTGTCCCCGGGCCGTGGCTCCTGTAGTTGTGGGCCAGCAGGCTCGTGCCCGACAGAATGAGCGGCAGGGGCCCCAGGGACACGGGCTGGCAGGCGGGACTGGCATCCTGCCCTTTCCCTAACCCCACGTCTCCATGCAGCCCCCAACCCACTTGTTACTCCGGATGTGCTGGCGTCAGTCTCTGGTCCCGTTTCTACCTTCATGCCGAGGCTTTGGGCAAGAAAGACAACCCACAGAATAGGAGAAAATCTTTGCAAATCATGTATCTGTGAAGTAGGTAGCGTGTAAAATATAGAACTCTTGCAACTCAATCATTCATATATATATAAAATTTTTAAATGGGCAAAAGATCTGAATAAACATTTCTCCAAACCAGATATACAGATGGCGGGGCACCTGGCTGGCTCAGTCTGTAGATCATGTGACTCTTGATCCCAAGGGTTTGGGTTCAAGCCCCACGTTGGGCATCGAGATTACTTTAAAATGTATATATATATATACAAATACGCCAACAAGCACAAAAGAGATGCTTGCCACCATTAGTCATCAAGGAGATGCAAATGAAAGCCACGGTGAGGGGACGGCCAGAATTAACAATAGCCAATTACAAGTGTTGGTGAGGGTGTAGAGAAGCGGGGGCATTTAAGGAAACTTCCCACCTTCCACTCTATCCTGCGCTCGCCCCTAATCCCCCCAGTTATAAAACACGGCGACCTTCTATCCTCCTGGGAAGAGGGACTGGGCAGCGTCAGGCTAAGAGACAAACTCCCAGGAAGTTCTGGAGAGATGCCTCAGGGGACCCAGACAACCTAGGACCCCACTTCACTCGGGGCCTGTCTACTGGGGAAAAACCCACCTCTCTTAAGTCTCTGAGTCTCAGCCACCACCCTGGCCACAGGTGTCGCCAGAGCCAACCCAGGTCTTGGGGGCTGGGGCGGCCCCAGAGGGAGGGCAGGGGAGGGCGGCAGCCGGGCCATGGCCCTGATCCAGTGCGTCTGCTGGCCCTTCAGATGCTCCCACACACCCTCGGGGGCTGCTGTGGCTCAAATTCCTGGGGGGAGAGACTTTTCAGTCCCTTCCATGTCAGGGGCTCCCTGGGGGGAGGCCTGAAAAGGCATTTATTTTAAAAGAGAGAGGGAGGGACCCCAGACCCCGTACCTCAGTCTGTCCTGGGGCAACATCCTGGTAGAAAGAGGCTCACAGTGGCCATGCAGCCTCAACAAGTGGGAGCCTCATCAAAAGGAGGGAGGGGAGGGGGGAGGAGGCTGAGAGTGCTGGAGCGCCGGGCTGCTCTGACACTCTGCACGTTCAAATAGTAAAGGGGGGTGCACTCTGGGACTGGGCTCTAAACAACAGGCGTTAAGCTTTAAAAACTCCATTTCCCATCATGTATGTATCTAAAACGCAAGCTTCCCTTACCAGAGCACTGTGTTCTGGCGCCTTCTGTTCCATTTCATTTTGTGACATTTTATGACAAATTGTTTTCGAAACGTGGAGTTGGGGACCCCAGTCCTAGGAGGCACCCCCTGGTGGCAGTGAGCCTGGAATGGATCTGGGGACGGTGTCCACTCCTGGGCTTCCTCCGTGTCCCCTTTCCCCTCTGCCCCTGAGCCACTCAGCAGCTCCTCAGGGGTCTTCACCCCCAAGAGGCTGTGGGGTGATGGCTCTGGTCGCTCTCCAGAGGCCTCTGTCCTGGGAACTTCTCGTGCCCCCAGGACATGGGCGGTCCTGGCCCTGGACCTGTGCCTGCCCACTGGGCCGCCTGGGGGGAGGGGCAGCCCCTCAGCCCAGCCTGCCCTGAGCAACCTCCACGCGGGTGAGGGGAGGCCCTGGGGGAGGGGACCCACAGAGCGGCAAGGAGGCACCGGAGGGTGTTGGGGGAAGGCTCATGGGCTGGGCCTTGGCACACACAGCCCACGGGTCACTCTTCGGGTCCCCTCTGGATGCTCTGGGGGAGCCCTTGGACAGCAGCCCCAAGTCTCCCTCCGTCTCTCTGCACACCCGTCCCTGGGACCCTCCCACACCGACTGCACCAGGAAGATGGCTCCAGGGTTCCCTTAGGCGGGATGGGTGCGCCAGGCCATACGGGAAGAGCCCCCAGAGTGACTGGGGGTCTCGAAACTTCTCTAAGTGGGGAGGGAATCTCCCTCTCTAAGTGGGGAGGCCCCCGACACGGACAAGGCGCTCGCAGGCCGCCCACCCACCGGGGGTCTCGTCCCCGCTCCGCTGGCGCTGGCGTGGCAACTCCTCTCCTCCCTCCTGGGACGGGAGTCCGAGCCCTGGGCGGGGCTGGGGAGCCGGCAGCCCCTACCTGTCTGCGTCTCCAGCTGCCTGTAGTTGGGGGCCCTGTGGTTGGAGTGCGTTTTCACCAGGAAGGAGCGCGGCATGGTTCCCCCGCGCGCGGGTCCCCCTGCGCGTCCGGCCGGCGCCCGCGGGCAGCGCAGCGGGCAGGTGGCCCGAGGCTTGGCTCATTAGCATAACGCGCCGCCTGGGCCAACCAGCGCGAGGCGCGCCGGGGCGTGGCCGAGGGGCGTGGCCGAGGGGCCACGCCCAGGACAGGTGCGCGGGCCGCGGGGGAGGGAGCGCGTGGCCGCCGTGTCCTCCCCACGGGACTGCCCTGGCGCGCGCCGCGAGTCACACCGACCCCTGGGGCCTGGCGCACCCACTTGCCGTGGGCTGAAGGGCGGAGGTCAGGGCTGGGTGGAACCGCGCCGGCTCCGGTCCACACGGCGGTGGAGGCGTGCGCGGAGCCCTTGCTGCAGCTGGCTGCGCTCGCCCCACCTCGTGCTCAAACCCGCGTGGATAGGATTGGTGAGCGCGAGCCCTGAACCCCACAGCTGACCCAGCTGACCCGCCGTAGAGGGGGCGGGGGTTAGCCGGCCTGCGGAAGAGAGGCCTTTCCCAGTGGGCGAGGGCGGCGGGGGGGAGGGGGTCCTTCCCTCAGGGGACAGCTCTCTCGGAGGTGGCCCAAGCTTCCAAAAGGCTCATTTGGCCAACGAAAAGGACACAGCCTAGAATTCCGGGATTGCACGGGGAGCTCCGACCCACCCGCGGTCACGGGAAGTTTAATCAAAGAGGGGGCGTGCGCGCGCTCTGCAGCAGCCTCCTCCGTGACCCCGGGCTGCCGTGTCCCCGTCCCGGGCGGCAGGGAGCCAGGCAAGCCATGGCTGAGTGTCCTCTCCCCTTGGTGTGGACGCTTCAGGGTTCGGGGGCAGACAGGCATTCCCTGGGCAAGCGGACACAGCACCACGCCTGCCAGCTGTGGGGCCTTCCTGGCCTGCCTCGGAGGCTCTGAGAAGTTAGAAGGCAGGGCCCTGGGGACGCAGGCCCACGTTGCAGGCCGCACACGGGGTGTGCACTCCCGTCTGCTGCTGGATGAGAGCGTGGAAGGGCAGGTGGTGCCCGGATGGAAGGCACGCGTCTGTCCTGCGGGCCACAGCCTGGCACTGTGCTGTTGTGTGTGGATTTCAGGGGACACGTGGCTGCGTTCTGCTTTTTCACCTGTTCTGTGGCCTTTCTATTTATACCCTCTCTTCCTTCTTTCCCCTTCCAGACACAGATAAGGCTCGCAGATACCTGGGCCGGCCCCGCACCCACACTGTTCCTCTTTACCCGGTCACCCACTGTGTGGCCACCAGCCAAGATGGCCTCCCTCATCCCCAGAGAGACATTCATACTATTTAGGGAAACTGGCGTGTTCCTAGTCTCAACCCGGAAACACCCCTGGGACCCCGAGGGTCCTTGGGGCGGCTGTTGGGGAGGGGCTGCAATAACGAATGACCCCACCCACTTCTCAGCCCTCCTTGGGGTCATGCAGACTCACTGCCTGTGACTCACAGAGCTGCGTCTGGGCCGGACCCAGGTAGGACCCACAGAGGAGAACCTCAGTGTCTGCGTGTCCACACCTGTGCAGTGCCGGGGAGGGGTGCCGCTGTCCGCGCCCAGCCTTGCTCCGTGTCCTCTGTCCTCATTATGGCCGCTTTACCTGCTGGTGAAGCCTCGCATCCACCCACCCATCCACCCGCACCGGCCTCCTGGAAGCTGCCCCTCTTTCAACCAGAGCAAAGTCCTCTCTTTCCTGAAGAGTTCACAGCGGGCTTCTCTTGACACCTGGGGCCTTAGGGATGACAGCTGGCCGGGCGCCAGGCTGTCCGCCTTGCCCACCTGCCTCTATCAGGGGCCCAAGCAGCGGCTTCCAAGTAGGGAACACCCCCAGGGCCACAAATTGTTACAGTTCTACTTACATACTTTCTCTCTTTCTGTGTATGTTTTTGTACTTTTCGTCTGCCTTACAAAGGATAATTCAGTAGTGCTTGACTCTCCGTGTGCGTCTCCATTGCGTGCTCACATTGTAGCTGATTTGGTTTCATGACCCAGTTTGGAGGGCCTGCTCCCTGTCGGACTGCACCCCAAGAGGGCGGCCGGGTGGGGGTCAGCCCTTGCCCCTGCGCAGGGCCCGGATGTGGCATGTGCTCGGGGGGTCCTGCGGTGCCTGTTGGACTAGATGGAAAAGCACCAAGAACCCCCCAAACAGCATGGCCCCTGGCACGCCCATCCCTGGGGGTGGGAGGGTTAGCGTCTGTGCCCTCGGCTGCAGGAAGCCCAGGCCCGAACTCTGGGAGCACTGCCTGCAGCCGGACCTCACAGCCGGGCCCAGGGCAGGTGGCTCCTCGGCCTGGGGGCGCCAGCCCCTCTATCAGTGAGTGGAGTGTTCACTGAGGGGAGGGGGTGGCCATGGCTGGGACATCCTGACCTGGGGCAACCCCACGGCCCTCCAAGCTCATGGACTTGTGCAAATTCAAACCAAATGCTCAATGTCCCAACATCTGGTTGGACCGGGGGCCAGCGTGTGCTTGCTCACCCCCAGAGAAGGGGGACTCACTATCAGTTTTGAGGCCTGATTGTTAAAGTTGATGCTGGTTCTTTTTTAAAAAAATTTTTTTTAATGTTTTATTTATTTCTGAGAGATTGAGAGAGACAGCATGAGCAGGGGAGGTTCAGAGAGAGAGGGAGACACAGACTGAAACAGGCTCCAGGCTCTGAGCTGGCAGTCAGCACAGAGCCCGACGCGGGGCTGGAACCCACGAACTGCGAGATCATGACCTGAGCCAAAGTCGGACGCTTAACTGACAGAGCCACCCAGGCGCCCCGATGCTAGTTCTTAAACTGGGATCCAGTGGACACATCCTGTGTGAGATGAGCACTCTCAGAGGGGACGCCGTTCCTTCCCACACAGCTTATAAGACACGCGGTAGAGTCCTAGACGCCTGGCGGCATGCCAGAGAATTGGGTGCTGAGGAGCGGTCCTAGGGGCTGGGGCAGAAGGGTAGAGACGAGTGGGGGCTGAGCAGGGGCGCACGTGCGGGCTGGGCGGTGTCCTGTGTGTCCCACCTGATGCATGAGTGTGCACATTATGTGGCCACAGGAGCTGCTCCCATGTGACGCTGGCGTCAGGCAGCAGCAGGGGCCGGGGCCTTGAGGGGAGCCACCCGTCCCGTCCACAGCGGGGCTCCCAGCTCTGCCCCCCACCACCTCCATGAGCTTCTCGTCTGTCCACACCCTGGAGCTGGCCCCTCGTTCCCAGCTGGAGACCAGCTGTCGGAGGCCAAGTGCCCAGCGCTCAGGCCATTGGCTCCTGCGAGGCCGGGACAAGAAGTGCGTCAGGGGTCAGGGGCTGGGCGGCTGGTGGGGGCGCCGGCTCTGCCTTCCCCGGCTGGCCTCCCTACCAGAGAAGGTTGTAAGTGCCCTGATGCTTTCTAGGCCGCAGGGGGGCTGTAGACCGTGCACCGAGAAGGGAAAGCGTGCGCCCCAGGCAGGGCTGTCTGGCTGTGTGTGGCGGTGGGGGAGAGGAGCGTGCACTCATCAGCGTGGCGGGCACCCCATGACTCCCCAGCCTGCAGCGCGTGTGGCGGGACAGCCCCACTGCACGTGGGATTCACGCCAAGTACGAGGGAGGCTGCTCGTGCTGTGGACTCGAGCTGGGGCGTCCCCACCCCGACACCGTGGGGTCCGCTGAGATCCAGCTCCCCGTGTCCCGTGGGCGCTGCTGCGGTTTGCTCTGGTGGCCCCCCGCTGGGCAGGCCATCCTGGACTCCGGGTCACTTGGTCGGTGTTGTGTTCTCTGTGGCCCTTTCTGGCCTGGGCCTGGGGTGACAGGGGTGAGAGGCCACGTGTGGACGCTGTCCTTTGGCTCTTGGCTCCCGTGGCTACGTGGAGGGGGCACAGCCGCACAGGTATCCTCGGGCGGAGGCTGGGACTCGTCGCTCCACCTGCTCCGTGGGACAGGCCTCCCGGGGCCAGTGGGGTCAAAGAGGGGAGGGTGGGGCTGGAGGCTCCCAGTGAGGTAGCCAGCCTGTCACCGCTCGCCTGGGTGGCCCGTTGTGGAGACTCGTTTGCCTGGCCCTGCCGTGGCTTCGAGCGCAGGAGACCCACCTTCTTAGAAAAATAGCCCAGAACACAGTCCTGCCTGGAGAGGCAGCCTGGTAACAGCCAAGGGGGAGGGAGGAAGGGGTGTGGCCGCACACCAACCACCAGCTGCCAGGACACAGGCAAGCAGGTGACATTTGTCGGCTCTTAAAGTCCCGAGTGATGTGGGGGACAGCAGGAATCCGTGGCACCAATGGGGGCTCTGAACACCATCTCTGGGTGGACATTTCACGTTTAAAGATTTTATTTTCAAATCATCTCTACACTCAACATGGGGCTCAAACTCACGACCATGAGATCAAGAGTCACATGCTCTACCACCGAGCGCCGGTGACCCTGACATTCCACATTTAAATGGCTCCTTCTGCCCCAGACACCGACTGAAGCCCTGGGGCCCAGGGCATGTGCTGGGGCCCAAGGCAGGATGCCAGGGAAGCCACCAAGCACAGGAGCCAGCCATGGGGAGAGTGGCCGCTGCTCAAGGGCCTGGGCTCCCCGTGGGGCCTCCCAGAGACCGCGTGCAGGCCATGTGGCCACATCCGGACCCCGGAGGGAGCCTCAATGAGACCAGCTGGCAGCCTCCGGGGACCGCATCTCACAACAGGGAAGGAGGTGAGAGCCACCAGCACCTAGCAAACCTTTGCCTGGATTTGTCACCGGGACCAGACGTGGGGTTCAAGAAAGAGCACGTGTCTGGGGCAGGTGGACACAGGCTGGTGAGCGAGGGCCTCGGGAGCCTGGGGAGGTGCTGGGGCCAGGGCTGGAGCAGGTGCCCTGAGCGGGGCTGTGAGGGGACAACTCCCCCCTGCCCCCGCCACCGGAGACCTTAAGCAAAGGGTGCACACCAGCCCCCGCCCGACTTCTAACACTCCCAGGTGAACCCACCAATCAAGGTTGCTATAGATGCTTTGAAACGTTTTATTTACGTTTTTTTAAAAGAGCAATAATTTATGCCTTGAACCGAAAGAGTAAGACAGCGTCTTCCAACCCCGCCCGTCATCCCCAGGGGTGGCCTGCTGGGCACGGGGCATGGTCCAGGGTCCGCCTGGGAAGGTGACAGCGGGGACAAGGCCGCGCCCCTGGCAGGAGGGGCCTGCACTGTGAGCAGCCAGGGGGCGCCGGGGCTGCTTCCTGGTGACTAGGAGAGGGACCCTGCCACCGGGGTCCTGCAGGCTCCCCAGCAAAGCCCTGCGGCCGTGCTCTGGCTCCGGCGTCTGCTCGCCTCTTTCCCTCCCCTGTGCTGACCCCATCACTGTTTATTTTTGATTGCTTTTTTTTTTTTAAAAATATAATCTTGTAAATGTTCCATAAAAATACTATTGTTCCTAGTCAAACACGGGTATTGCGATATGAAGAGTAACTGCTCTGTCTTTGCTCTATAAAATGTGAAAAGGTTATCACACCGGATAATATAGAAAAATGCCGGAATTTCTAGGTATCACAAAAGCCAGTACCGAGTGCGCAAAGTGGAAGTGTTGCCAGATGCCGCCCGGGGCCCCTCCTGCACTTCCGGTGCGGCGGCCGGGCCTGCGGGGCACAGCTTGGGCAGAGCGGGTCTCTGTGCGGATGGGGAGGACATCATGGCTTTGAGACAGACAGACAGACGGCCAGCTGCTCCCAGGCCCGTCGAGCCGGCCCCCACCCCCAGGGCCGGCTGCTCAGCTCGAAGCACCGAAGAACCAGCAACGCTCGGCCAGGAGCACTGGTGGCCACCCGTGAGGACGTGGGCCGGCGGGCTTGGGGCCGCCCCTCCTGCGACCACGGAGGCCCCGCTTGGTCCCCAAGGCGCACTCCCACGCAGGCGCTGGGCCTCAGAGAGTCGGCCCGGCCCTGTCCCCCGAGGCGGGAGGGCTCAGGTCCGGGGGCTGCGCCCTCAGTTCTCAGAGAGAGACAGCGCCAGGGCGGCCTGGAAGGCAGCCTCCTCGTCGATGCTGTAGTCCTGTGAGACAGGAAGTGAGGACCGGGCTGCACCGGTGACCTTTCAGGGCCCCCAGACAGGACAGCCACATCCCAGTGTCACGGAGCCACTGCAGTGACAGCCCCGAGGGACAACATTCTTTGCCTCCCCGCGGACGCCAGTGCGACGGGCCTGTGGGAAAGTGAGCTCCTCCGGCCCAGACCACAGGCCCCAGGGTGGTGCACTGAGCGGAGGAGCCAGGCATCTTTGTGGCCCCTGGCAATTAGGACGGGCGACTGGGCCGAGAGCAAGTAGCCCCAAAGGCCTGTGTCCGGGAGGGTCTTCAGGCTTTGTGGGGGGGCTGGGGAGACAAGGTTCTGACCCCCACAGTGGGGGAGGGCAGGGCGCCTGCAGCCCTTCTCCAGGCACCAGGAGAGAAGCCCGTCACCTCCCGCAGGCCCTCTGTCCCCAAGCCACCAGGCAAAGCCTGGGAAGAAGGCCACGGCCCAGGGCGGGGGTGACCAAGCCAACAAAAGGGGTCCCTGCCAGCACTGCTTAGCACAGCTCGAGTCCCCAGGCCCTCCAGGGCCTGCACACAGGTGGTGCCCGCCCCCACCAAACCGTGCCCAGCTTCCTCCAAGCTGCTGTGGCGGTCAGGGTCAGGGTCAAGCGGGTTGGGTAAGCGTGCAGGCAGGGGGCAAGGGGCGGGACGGAGGGCAGGGGCGGGGCCGGCTGAGAAAGGGGCGGGGCAAGGGGCGGGGCCGGTTCAGCATGGGGCGGGACGGAGGGCAGGGGCTGACAATGGGGCGGGAGCGGGCAGGGGCGGGAGCGGGCAGGGGCGGGGCCGGGGAGGGGGCCTACCACAAAGGTGTCGTAGGAGAACTTGTGCCGGTGTAGCAGGTGCTGCAGGAAGTTGGCGCTCTTGTAGCTGGGGTCCCCCCAGGGCATCGCCGAGCAGATGGGACACACCTGGAACGGAGGGCCCTGCTGAGGCAGTGCTCTCGCGGGGGCCCCGCCCCAGGTGCCCGGCCAGGCCACTCACCACGCGGCTGGGGTCGCTGCGGTGGCTGCCCACGCAGTGCTTCAGCAGCTCCTGCTGGTCCAGGTTTCGGGCGCCGCAGTAGGGGCAGGCGAAGGTGGACCTGTTGGGGACGGCGCTGGGGCGGTGGTGGGAGGTGAGCGGGGGCCACTCCGGCTGCCCTGCGGGCCCTGCCTGCCCCTGGGCGCCTAGCTCTGCCCTCGCCCCCCCGACTCTGGGTCCCCACCCTTCCCCCAGTACGGCTCTGCCCTGGGGGAGGGCATCTGTCCAGCCCTGGCCTTTCTGGGAACGGCATTCGCCTGGTGGGAGGTGACTTGTGAGCCTGCGTGGGCTCTCCACCGAGGGGACACGCCAGCCTCTTCCACCTCCTCAAGGGACAGCAACACGGGCCAGGAGCTGCCCCTACCAGGGACGGGTGCTCTGAGTGGCCGCAGTGGGTGCTGACCTGGGGATCGGCTGGGACGTGGGCACCACGGGGACGAACTTGGGGCAGTTGGCCATTTGCTCCTGGACCTTCATGCAGGAGGAAACGTGCACCCTCATCTTGGCCAGCGTCACCTAGGAAGAGGGTTGGAGAAGAGGGTCCGCGTCGGCCTCCAGAGGTGGGGAGGCCCGCCAGCAAGCAGGCCAGTCCTTGCCCCTGCTGCTCATGGCCCGGCGGCTCTGTAAGCAGACACAGGACGCCCACAGCAGGTGCTCACGGCTTTATGCCACCGCCACCCAGGCATCTGGCCACCAGCCACTGGTCAGGAACGCACCTCAGTTGGGCTCCCTTGGGGGCTGCAGACGGGCAGAGGCAGCCCCTCAGGACACCGGAAGAGCATTTATTTGGGAAAACAGCCCTCACAACAGACACTGAGGGGCAGCCTTCTTTTAAAGACACGCATGTGACCGAACTCCTTACCGGACCACATGAAACCCAACCACAGCACCACCTTCTCCTCAGCCAGGCCCCGGTCACATGCTCTGGCCCATGGGGGACACCTGGCTCAGGGCGGGGAACAGGGGTGGGGGCGGGGGCCCCGGTGTGGCTCAGGTGAATGACCCCAGAAAAGGAATAAGCACAGGACTGGTAGAAGCCACCAATTGTGACACATCACCAACGCCAAAAGGCTGGAAGGAAACATTTCACAAAGAGAAAGCTTGCTCACAGGACCTAGGAAGTAGCGAGGAGGGCGTGAGCACCCATCCCTGGGCCAACACCCCACCCAGCCGTCCAGGGTAACAGGAGAAGGGCCTCCCAAGGGCAGCCCGGCTCCCAGCTCGGCCCGGAGCGCCACACACAGGAAACTGTTGGAGGGCCCTGCCTGCTCCCTCTCCGGGAAGGAGGCCAAGGAGCCCCCTGCGCGCCCAGACCCTGACCTTTAGGACAAAACCACCAGGGGCTGCTGTCTGGTGTGGGAAGTTGGTACGAGCTGTCAAGCTGAGAGATGAAAGTCAGAGTCCGTTCCTGGGGCTGGGCCACCCTGAGGGGCTCCAGGCAGGCCACAGTGGGTGACAAAGGCACCCGGGGCCGGGCATGCAGCACTGGAGATGCTCCCTTCCATCCGGCCTGGGGCCCCGTCCCGGGAAGGCCCTATGGGGGGGGGGTTACCTTCTTGTTGCAGCCCCTGCAGGGCGCCTTGTAGGAAGAGAGCTGCTTCTCCACGTGGGTGGCCTTGTCCACCTTCTTGGGGTCGAAAGGCAGGCGGCACAGCGGGCACAGTGGGGACGGCACCTGCAGGCAGGGCTGGAGGCACTCCCCGCAGAACCTGCAGTGGCAGCGGGCACAGGCCTGAGCGTCGCTGCGGGGAGTGCCTCCCAGGCCGTGGGTGCATCTGGGGGACGGTCCGCTCTGTTCCTAAACCCTACTGACGGGACAGCTGCCCTCTGGCTAAAAGATGAGCCTGGGTCCCCTCTCGCGGTGGGTTTCTGGGCCCGCCACGTATCCAGGATGCCGGGGGAGCGGTGGCCGTGGCTCCCGGGACCCGAGCTGCCCGCAGCACTGCGCCCAGCCAGCGCTGCAGCCACGGGGGGGACCGGGCTCAGCCATGTGGTGACAGCACGTCAGGTGCTCTGGGGACCCTCCACCCGCACAGCTCTCAGGAGCGAGACCGCGAACAGTGCTGAGAGAGGAAACCACAGGGCCCCACAGGCCTGAGACCCACTGGACGAGACAGGGCCAAAGCTGCGCAGGCCGAGTGTCACCAACCGCGGGACAGAGCCTGAGCAGAGGCGTGGTGACAGAAGTGGGGATGCTCATGGCCCCGGGCACGTGAGACACGGCCCCCTCAAAGACTGTAGGGCATCAGGTGAGGCTAGCTGTCCTTTCCCTGGGGTGACCGCGCAGGTGGGGCTGGGGGGGCACAGGGTGACAGGGCTCCCCCGCCTACAGACCCCTCCACCGGGCTAAGCGGGCGGCATTCTCCCACCTCCTTCCTGGGAAAAGGCAGCCGGGGGCCACGCGGAGTCTCTCCTGCTGCCCAGCGCTGGGCTGCCCTCCCACACGCGGGCATCTGTGCGGCGCCCCCCACCTGGGCTTGTCAGCGTTTGCACTCACACTGCACATGAGAAGGCCTGGCTTGGCCTGAGGCCAAGAAAATTCCCAGCAGCCCCTTCCCCAGAGCGCCGGGAGGCTGGCCCACCTGTCCCTTACCTCACCCGGCGCAGGCACCCCTGGCAAGTGTGTAACGGAGGCACCCGCCCACCCCAGAGATGTGCCCAGCCTAATGGCCGAGGGAGGCCGCCCGGTCCCTGCAGGAGAGCCCTGCTGCTGTCACAGTGGGGGCCACAGCGGCGCCGCCACGAGAACCACGAGGTGGAAACAAGCCACGTCATCCGTGGGTGATGGACACACGGGCGCGTGAAGGTGAAGGATCCCAGGATGAGTGAAGGAAGGCGGACGCCGCCACGGAGGTGAGCCACGGAAATACCATGCTCGGGACGTGTGTTGTGTGATTCCGTTCGCGGGAAAAGTCCAGAACAGACCCGCCCATAGACAGACTGCAGACTGGTGTTTCTGGGGCGGGAGCGACAGGGTCTGGTTGCTAATGGGGATGAGGCTTCTTCCTGGGGAGACAGCAGTGATCGAAGGTTGACAGGGAGGACTGCTCGACTCTGTCACTTGAGATGGGATCGCGCTTCAGCAAAGCCGTGAAAAACACATGCAGGAGGCAAGGCCACTGAGCACTCGGGGTGAGTCATTGGCACGTGGTCAGCAGAAGGCAGGGTCCAGGGCCACGTCTCCGACGGGGGAGCTGGCTAGGGTGAAGGGCACCTCTCTGTGCCACGGGGCCAGAGGCACGGACAGCGGAAGCCAGGTCCCCACACTGACTGCAGAGTGCTGAGCGGTGCCAGGTGGTGCCCGCCTCTTCCAAGCAGGTTCTGCCCGCACATGCCCAAGGGGCTGGTGCCGAGGGGCTTCTCCACGGACAGAGCCAGCTGGGGGGTCTGCTCTCACACCCTGGACCCGCGGGCCCAACTGGAGCAGCCAGATGGCCGGCACACAGGCCCCAGCGGCTGCAGCGACGGGGTCTCACTCCCACCCTGGCTTCTCACACTCTCTGGTGTGCCAGGATAGGCCAGTGTCTCAGGGGCCCAAGAAGGCAAAAAGGCGGGCCCGCGGGCACCCGGTGCTGTCCTGAGTGGCAGAGAGCCCAACTTCCACAGCTTTTTCGGATGGTGTCGATGGCTCACATCCTGGTCCCCACGTGCAGATCAGGTAAGCCAGCCCGTGCTCGCAGACAGCCAGGCAGGGGGTGAAGGGAGCTCCCGGGGCCTCTGGGACTCTGCCCAGAGAAGCCTGCTCGTTGGTCTGGGTGCCGATGGGCAGGGGCCTGTAAGGCCAGCGGTCCTCAGGGTCTCTAGGTCGCTGCTCCAGGAGCACGGGGGCGGGGGGGGCGGGGGAGACAGAACCCTGAACACCAACTCCGGCTTTGCCGTGACACTTGAGAGCGAGGTCTCTCGTACCGAAGCAAGAACAACAGCACCTTCTCCAAGAGGCCGTGGTACACGGAGTACTCTGTGCTTGTCACTCCCTCCCTGTGTTTACCCTTAAGAGTCAGTGTTTTTATTTTCTGAGACCTGTGCTCGTTAACTGCATGGGAGGACACTGAGGAGGAAGGACCGATGCACAGCACTGATAAGACAGAATGAAAGAGGACCGAAGGGCAGAGGGAGCCCTGGGCAGAGCCTACCCAGCAGATGCAGGCCGTCAGGGGACGGTGTTGGAGGGTCACAGACAGCCACGTGGCTCCTGGCTCCGGGTGTGACTTAGGGGCCAGGATGTCCCCGGAGCATGAGAAACCACCAGTTCCCTCCGGGGGTCCTGGGGAGTCCCTGGGAGCTCTAACGCCGGCCTCGTGACCTAAGGCCCCCACTGTGACCTCTCTTCTGTCCTGTGCTGTCCGCACGCGGCCACTCTCGCCACCAGAAACTGCTTACTTAGGTAGCTGTGCAGAAGAGATAACCAGACTGGCACATTTTTAAGGCGAAGAGCGTGAGACTTCAAATCTTCTGCGCTTATTTGCGCCTGTGCCTTCACAACACCAGACGAGAAGCTAAGGAAATGTCAGAGATGGAGACAGGGCAGCCAAGGAAACAAGCCAGCAGCGAGGGCTAGGGAGGAAGTCTTTTACGGAAGAAGCCGTGGAAGAGGCTCTGGGACCGCCTGAGACACAGGAGAGAGAGCAGATTCTGCCAAGAAAAACCTGGGTGGGGGAGGGCTTTACAGGAGATGATGCTTCCACAACAATTCTAAACAGCGTTGTATGCTAAGCCTGCATTTTAAGAAAAGACTTATTTAGACGAGAGAGAGAGAGAGAGAGAGAGAACATAGATTGTTCTCCAGGAGACTGGAATGCTGTGGCCCAGGGCTGGGTAAGTGCTGGCGCCAAAGGGACAAAATCCGAAGACCAGGAGAGGCTTTCTAAAGCTGGTCCCAGGAGAAGCCTTACAGTTCTCTCCACAAGGGACTAAAAAAACGCAGAACACACTGTAAAACACCCGCCAGCGCTTACAAGAAAGGAGTCCTGTTCAGAGACTGCCTCTGACAAAACGTCACAAGTGGCATGAGAAAGCGAGGCCCGGTGCCCTTCTCCACAATTGGCAGTGCTCTCCCGGTGTGGGCAGGTGCCCGGGCTACCTGAGGAGGGGGAACGCGAAGGCTTTCGGGATCCCAACCCCGGCCCCGGGTGATGAGCAGGCACACACGTACCAGCGCAGGAGCCTCCCGAGTCCGCTGCGGTGGTTTGCAAAATGCTCTAGGGGAGCCTGCTGGCGGGTGCACCTCTGCCCAGCGCCCTGGACTGAAAGCCCCTCCTCCTCCGGAGCCCCGCCTGCTGCCAACACGGCCCTCGGGAACCCTCTTCCCACCCTGCTAATTTCACTCAAGAGCTGTTTTACTCCGCCAGGAAGGAGAGAGTCGCAGAGCAGACACCGATCTCGGCTCCCTTCCAACACGGCTGGCAGCTGCGAGAAGACCCGAGTGCAGCTCTCAGCCGGGAGGAGAGCCACATCCTCGGGTCTCTGTTGCTGAGACGCCCTGCAGGAGCCCCCCCCCGTAGGCCCTGGTGCGGCGGAAACCCCGTCCCCCAGGCGCGCCTGGCTGCTCAGTGATGAAGACCCAAGTTCTCCGTCAAAACAAAGCAGCACAGAAGTCCAAACAAGCCCCTCGCCTAACTTTAGGGAAGTCCTGTCCTCTGCGGTCAAGACAAGCAGGCAGCGGGTCCGAAAAGGATTTGGCAACAAAAGCCACAAGACGTTTATTTACACATGCCCACCCCAGTCTCCAGGGGACCGGACCGAAGGCGACTGGCGCAGAGGTCGCCGCTGCCCGCCGAGGGCCCGAGTAGGTCCGCGGAAGCCGTCAGCAGACCCCAGGGGCCCCGGGACCCGGCAGGGCTGCTGGCCGCCCGGTGCGCCGACTGGGGGGTCGGGTCACGCGGGACTGGCGGGCAGGAGGCTGGGCTGAGGCGGGCAGGGACGGCGCTGCGCAGGGAGCCCCGCGCCCCCGCCCGAGCCCTCCGCGGGCCTGGCTCCGGGGCTGCGGCCGCGGGTCTCGGGCCCCTTCCGGGGCGGGCGCGGATCCCCTTCCCGCAGCGGCGCCCCGGCCCCGCGGCCTCCCGGAGGCCGGCGCACTCACGTGTGGCCGCAGCTGCCGATGGCCACAGGCCGGTGGTACACCTCCAGGCAGATCGGGCAGCTGTACTGCGCCTCCAGGCCGCTGTCACCGCCCGCCGGCCCGCCCGCCGGCTGCCGCTGCTGAGCCGAGGCCACCAGGCTGCGGAACATCGCCATCCCGGGGCCGGGCCTGCCGCCGCCGCTGCCCTGTTCCGGCCCGGCCGGGCCAGCTCGCAGCTTCACGGCCGCGACGGCGCCGCGCTGACGTCATCAGGGCAGCGCCCCGCCCCCGCCCCGCTCGTCACGGCCGCGGCGCCGCCGTCCTTAGTGCGCGCTCCGCCCCCAGCCGGCCGAGCGCAGCCGGGACGGCGTCCTGCTGACGTAATCAGGACGCGTCTCCGCGTCGCCGCCGCTCACTGCAGCGCAACTCCGCGCAGCCATGTGCCAGGTTGGCGAGGACTACGGGGACCCCGCGCCCGAGGGACCGCCGCCACCGCGGCCTGGGTGAGACCTGGGCGTCCGCACCCGCCCCTCTTTCCCGGCGCTGCCGTCGGCCCCGGGCGCGGCGCTCGGGAAGCCAGGGGACGGCCGAGGCCGGCGCCGCGGGTCCTGGCGTCCCCGGTGGGGAGTGCCCGTGTGGCCGGCGGTGAACACCCCGGCAAGGGGCCCTCTGCCCGCCGGCCCTTGCAGTTCTTGCCGCCAGTGCGGCTGTCCGCAGTCGGCCCCCTGTGGCGTCCACGCCATTTCTCCCTTCCGGATCCACACAGCAAGCGGTGGTGTGTCAGGCCAGCCTTGGAGAGGTTGAGGGGTGGCCTGTATGTGCTCCCCTGAGCGGCCTTTAACAGACTAAAATCCCTCACGGCCCTCGTCTTTTTTCCTGTTGGCAGTCAGGGTGGCCAAGCCTTGGCTGCTGTGTGTACAGCTGCCCTCGAGAGCTCCTCAGACGCCGGGGGGGAGAAAGGGGACGGCGCGTCCTCAGAGCCTGCCCGGGGGGAGGTCTGCAACCTGTGTTCCTGCCTCCTCCTTCCCCATGCCTCCGAAGCCGTGAGCTGAAGTGTGTGAAGTGCAAGGAGGGCCTGCCGGTTGTGGTGATCCGGGCAGGGGATGCCTTCTGCAGGTGAGGCGTGTTGGTGGGTAGGGGGCACCCGCCGTCTCCCGTCTCTGTGGCTTGATCTCTTCTTTGAAAAGTGTGAGATCACTTCATTTCTACTTCGAAGTTGCTCCTAGTGACTCTGACGAGTGTGGGGGTGGGGTGGGGTGGGGGGGTGTTGGTTTTCTGCATGGGCACCCCATAATCCCCGCATTATCCAGCTCAGAAATACGTGATGGCTCTTATGGGGAGAGTTGGCAGTGAGGATGAGGTGAGTTACAGGCAGGACGAGCATTTGGGGGCAGATTAGAGCATCTTGGGTTCTGGGGCAGGTGCTCTGAGTGATGAGGATTTTACTCCTGTGGGATGGAGGGAGGTGCACAGCTCAGGCTCTGAGGTAGGGGGTCGGCTTTGGACGGGAGCGGAGGAGGCCCACTCCCAGAGGACCTTGTTACGGGCATGTTCCGTTTTCTCTGAAGCTGCCTTGTGGCCCCTGTCGCGTCGGCCGTGGATCGGAGCTCTTCCAGCACCTGTTAGCGGCCGCTGGCTCCACAGCTCCCCGAGGGCAGGGCCGGCCTCCCGCTGTGTCTGTGTCAGTTGCTGCTGACATTGCGAGCTTTGTGTGGGAGGCGGACGTTTGTTGAATGAGTGACCAGCTCATGTTTTTTAATTAGTCTCTAGGAGTCTTGGACTCTACTTTACCAGAATTTTCCAAAAGAGAAACTGAAGGGACTGAGTTTCCGCCCCCCCAAAAAAAACTTTCTCCTCCCCAGCCATCCTCTGGGCGCCCAGTGGACTTGGTGTCTGCTACTGGAATATACATTGTAAGCAAAGAAGGCATGGCTTTAGTCACTTAGAGCATCAAAAAGTGATGATTGTTCCAGAACGCCTGGGTGGCTCAGTCGGTTAGGATCCAAAACTTCAGCTCAGGTCAGGATCTCACAGTTCGTGAGTTCAAGCCCCACATTGGGCTTGCTGCCTTTTTTTTTTTTTTTTTTTTATTTCTAGGAGAGAGAGAGAGACAGCGTGAGCAGGAAGGTCAGAGAGAGGGAGTCACAGACCGAAAGAGGCTCCAGGCTCTGAGCTGGCAGTCAGCACAGAGCCCGACGGGGCTCGAACCCACAACCGCGAGATCATGACCTAAGCAAAGTCTTAGCTTAACCGACTAAGCCACCCAGGCGCCCCTTTTTTTTTTTTAAATGTTTTATTTATTTCTGAGAGAGACAGAGACAGCATGAGCAGGGGAGGGTCAGAGAGAGAGGGAGACACAGAATCTGAAATAGGCTCCAGACTCTGAGCTGTCAGCACAGAGCCTGACGTGGGGCTCGAACCCACGAACTGTGAGATCACGAATTGAGCTGACGTCAGATGCTTAACTGACTGAACCACTCAGGGGTCCCCGGGCTCGCTGCTTTCAACACAGAGGCTGCTTCGGATCCTCTGTCCTCCCTCTCTCTGCCCCTCTCCCTTTCGTTCTTCCTCTCTCTCTCTCAGAAATAAATAAGTCTTTAAAAGAAAGAACATGAAAAAGTGATAATTGTTCCAAACAAAAGAGGCTGCAGCAGCTCCTTCTGGGCTCAGAGCTCCCCCTGCCTGCGGGCAGCGACAGGGTTCTCTGTGCTCCGTGAAGGGGGACGGCAAGCACCTGTTTGTTTCAGGAGCGTCACCACACCTGACTTTCCTGGGAGTCCCGCCCGTGGCTCGTCACCTAGGGTCTCAGCATTTTATTAAACACCGAGCTGAGTTACCACAGAGGTGGGGGCGGGGATTGGTCAAACTGTGGACACTGGTGTGTCCTAATGGGACAAAGAAAGTAGATTTAGGGGTGCAGCCCCAGGTGTGGGGCTGTTCTAATGGAGCCGCGTTCCTCCCTGTTTTACAGGCTGTCGCTGACCCTGAGTCCTGCGGGGTTGTCGGGGAGCTTTCAAATGCATGGGCCTGGGCCTCACCCTGGCACGTTCTGCTGTATTTGGCTTGAGTGATTCTAACCTGTAGCAAAGGCTGAGAACACTTAACCTAGTGAGCATGGGAACCAGCTGGAAGGTTTATCAAGAACACAGATTCCCAAAGCCTGTGGGTTCTGGAAGTTCTTATTCTGTAGGTTTGAGGAAGAAGCCAGGACTCTGCGTTTGCATGAGCTTCCCAGGCATTTCTGGTCCAGGCGGGATCAGCTCTTTACGCCCGGGTGGAGCTTTGGGGAACCCCCCCCCCGCCCCACAGCCTGCTTAGTGCTCCCCACTTCGTCCCAAGAGATGGCACTTCTCCCCACGGGGGTCTTGGAAGCGGCCCTCAGCTCTGCCTAGGGGAGGGTCGGGCTGGCCTTGCTCTGCACTTTCCTGTGTCCGTCCTGCGTGCTTGGGGGTGCAGGTGGCAGCGGGGCGGCTGGGGACCAAGGTAGGCCTCCGCGTGGGGCCGGTCCTGGGGCAGACAGCTGGAGAGACCCCTCAACCGTGGCTTCCCTCGCCAGTTTCTGGGCAGAGCCTTGGTCGAGATGCTGTTTTTTAAAGCTGGAAGTGTGTGAAAGAAGGGAACACCCAGCAGCAGTCGGGCCGGGCTGCCTCCCCGTGTGGGCGGGGAGGGGCGGCCCGGGCGGCGCCCCCACAGCTGCTGCTTGGTTGTGTTGCAGGGACTGCTTCAGGGCGTTTTACGTCCACAAGTTCAGAGCCGTGCTAGGGAAGAATCGGCTGATCTTTCCAGGAGAGAAGGTAGTGTGTGGGGTGACTCCTCCATGGGGTCCCCAGGTGGCAAGCCCAGCCCCCCTGGGCACTGGCTCTCAGTCCGTGCGTCCCTCCCCACTGGTGTGCAGGGGCAGCGGTAGGGAGGGCGGGCACGGTCCTGTTGGAGCTGCGGGGCTCGCCAGCAACGTTCCTTGTCTCCTAGGTGCTCCTGGCGTGGTCTGGGGGGCCTTCATCCAGCTCCATGGTCTGGCAGGTCCTTGAGGTACATCCCGACAGCATCTCCCAGGGGCTCTACTGCTGCCCAGCTGAGCTCCAGGGTCGGGGGGCCCCGCCCTGAGGGGCTCTTGCCTGGAGCTAGCGGGAGCGGCCCGCCGCCAGCCGGGACACCCGGAGGGCCCTTGGATGCCTGTGCACCAGACGTGCATGTGCTGCGGCTGGAGGGACCCGTCCGTGCCTCAGTCTAGTGCTTTGCTGATCATGTAGAGTCATAGTGACCGGGAAAGTGTCAGTTCTGAGGTCGCCCCTGGTCCTGGGTCGAGGACGACTCTGTGAGATACAAGCAGGTGCCTGGGGGAGCCCGGAAGGGGTCCCGCCTGGCTGGGGTGGGGCAGCCTCCTTAAGAAGTTTAAGGAGAGACCTGAAGAAGCAGTGGGGTTAACAGGTGACTAAGTCAGGCGAGGAGTGAGAGTGAGGGGAGGGTGCTCCGGGCTGGGGGGCTGTGCTCCAGGCAGTCAGTCTTCTGCCCAGGGTGCTGGCTGCCTGGAGGCGGTGACCTGGGGCTGGGACACGCACAGGCCCTCTGCCTTCCCACTGAGGGGCACAGGTGAGAGGGGCTGCGGCCCGCTGCCTTGTGCTTGGCGCTCCGCTCTCACTCACGGCGCGCTCAACCTAGCCTCGTGTCTGGCACCTGGCGTCCCTGTCCCCTCCGACTGGTGGCGCCTTGATTTTCTCCTGCTGCACTCGCAGGGGTCAGAGGGCCTTGGCCAGGCCGCTTTTCGGGACGTAGCCAGGAGGGAGGGACTGACTCAGGAGGAGCCAGCCGTACTGGGGAAGTGAGATACCCCGGCAGGCCCCCGTGACCTGGTCAGGCTGCGTGGCCTCCCCGTGGGGCCTGCTGGCACCTTGTCCAATGGCCTGTCCGCCCCGGGTGAGGGTCAGCACCCCTCCCCAGGGGCCTCGGTTCAGATGGAGAATGGCCTGTGCCAGGAAACTATCCTGTGTCTTCTGACCGGGCAGCTGAGGTCCTGTGCCTTTTCTCTCCAGGGCCTGAGTCGAGATTCTGCCAAAAGACTGCGTTTTGTGCCAGGGGTTGTCTACGTGGATGGTGCGTTTGGCCACCCTTCCCCTCCCCTGCTGCTTAGGATGAGCCCCACTCAGCTGGTACTGTGACCTTAGCGAGGCCCTGTTGGGGGCAGGCTTTGGAGGCTGCGCATGTGTCCAGCCAGAAAGGCACACAAGATGGTCGTCTGGTCCCAGGCCTGGCCTTTTTCAGCTTTATCAGAGTCAGGCCGGAGGGACTCTGAGGGGACCGGGCCAGTTTGCTTCCCCGGGGCCCAGTCGCTCACCTGTCCCCTGCCTCACTCCCTTGTGATAGGCCCCTAGTGGGTCTCTGGCACTGCGGTCCATCATGCCTCCCTCCCCACACCCCCCTGCGCCGTGACGGAGAACCCCCTGCCCACTCTGAAAGTGCTCCCCTGGGAGAACGGATTAGCGCCCTGTCCTTTCCACAGAGAAGCCGCGGGGCATTTCCCACGCGGCGTTGGCCCTGGCCCATTTGGGCTCTTCTGTAGCCATGACCCTGCTCTGCCTGCCTTCTTCAGAGGGAGCGGCCTGCGGGCAGAGCCCAGACGACAGGGCACAAACCGTGGCAGAGATGAAGCTGCTCCTGCAGACCGTGGGCTTCCCTTGGCATGTGGTCGCCTTAGAGGAGGTGGGCGGGCCTGTCTCTCCCTGATAAAGGGCCCTGGAGGGCAGGCCTATGAGGGTTATGGGCGGGGCCCAGTCCACGGGGGGTGGGTGGACAGGGGAGGGAAGGGGGGCTTTTCTGATGCCGTCCCCGCTCCCCGAAAGGTGTTCAGTTTGCCGCCGTCAGTGCTGCGCTGCTTTGCCCAGGAGCCGGTGGGCGCTGTGGGGACCTACAAGGCGGCTGTGGATAGTTTCCTCCAGCAGCAGCACACGCTGGGGACTGAGAGGGCTGGGGGCAGTCCCGGCCCAGCGCAGGGGGAGGAGCGGCAGAGCCAGCCCTGCCCCCAGGGCCCAGCGGGGCCGCCGCCAGCTGCCCAGACTGAGGCTCTGTCCCGGCTGTTTGGCTCCGTGAAGACGTTGACGGCCAAAGAGGAGCTTCTGCACACCCTGCGGTGAGCCCCCCGCCCCCCACCAGGGTCTTGGCCCTGCTTCACCTGGACCCTGAGACCCTGTGCTCTCCAGGACCCACCTGATCCTGCATGTGGCCCGGACCCATGGCTACTCCAAGGTGATGACTGGAGACAGCTGTACCCGCTTGGCCATCAAGCTCATGACCAGCCTGGCCCTGGGGAGAGGGGCTTTTCTCGCCTGGGACACGGTACATGGGTGCAGGCCTTTAAGGGACCCTGCTGGCTGTGGTGTCGTGAGTCGGCCCAGGGTCTCCCTTGTGGAGCACGGAAGGAGGACCGGGAGCCCGTCTGCTGGGGGTGGTGAAGAACGTGCCCCTCTCCCCACGCAGGGCTTCTCGGATGAGCGGCACGGGGACGTGGTGGTGGTGCGGCCCATGCGCGACCACACGTTGAAGGAGGTCGCTTTCTACAACCGCCTGTTTGCCGTTCCCTCTGTCTTCACCCCAGCCATCGACACCAAGGTGAGCTGCGGGACCTGGGCAGGCACCACCTGCCCCCCCACCCCCGGCATGGGGTCAGAGGCTGCTGGCATAGCCTCAGTGGCCTGAGCTGTGTCCACACCAGCTCTCTGACCTCGGTGTCAACGGCGTGCCCAGTCCTGGGAGCAGACGCGGGGCCTTTTCCCGCCGTGCAGAGGTGGCTGCTGTCCTCGAGGAAGAGGGGGTTGGCAGGCGCGTAGCCAGTGTCCGGGTGCCCATGTCTCTAGGAAGGGCTCCCAGGTAGTGGAGGAGGGGCAGGGTGAATCGTGTCAGAGAACTCTGGTCACAGAATTTGTAAGAGCCACGGTGTTTAGCAACCGGGGCACGTGGGAAGTGGGTGCTCTGGCTCATTCCCGCCGCGACATGGCGCTCGCAGGGGCTGGCGGTGTGAAGCTGTGGCCCCTTGGCCAGGCCTGGGGTGCTACTCTCGCAGCCCTCCACCTGCCCGTCCCCAGGCCCCTGAGAAGGCCAGCATCCACCGGCTGATGGAGAGCTTCCTGCTGCGGCTGCAGGCGCAGTTCCCGTCTACGGTCAGCACCGTGTACAGGTGTGTGTGTGTGTACGTGTGCATGAATGCCCGTGCCGGGGCACGGGTGGGAGTGAAGCCCCAGCCTGACGGCGCCTTGTGCTCTGTCTCCCACGCCCTCAGGACAAGTGAGAAGCTGGTGAAGGCCCCCCGCGACGGCTGTGCCGCCGGCCCCCGCTGCCTGCTCTGTCTGTGCACGCTGGATGTCGACGCTTCCGGTCTGTGTGGAGGGGGTGGGGTGCCGGCAAGCGAGAGCTGGGGTCCAGCGCCCAGAGGATCCTCAGCTTGTCTCTGCCTACAGATAGTGCCACGGCTTTTGGGGCTCAGACCTCGGATTTCTCCCAGACGCATCCCCCCACCCCTGGGGCTGAGGCTGGGACACCCACAGAGGTGGGCAGTGCCCAGGTCTGCTGCCAGGGGGCTGGGCCCGGCAGGAGGTAAGGCCCGCCCCAAGCAGCTGTCCGGGCGGGTGTGGTACCCCCAGGGCCCAAGCGAGGTGGTGAGGCGCCGCTCTGCTCCCGCAGGGAGGACTCCCGAGCCTGGGTCACGGGGCAGCTGTGCTACGGCTGCCGTGTGAACATGAAGGATGTGGTGAGTGGTTCCCGTCCTCGGGTGGGGACAGCGGAGGCCTACCCCCGGGCTCTGCGCCTTGCGGCCTCTCACCCCCGGCGGTTCTCTGTCGCAGCCCTCCTTGGAGCCCCTGCCACCTTACATCTTGGCCGAGGCCCAGTTGCGCAGCGGAAGGTACCGTCTGGGCGCACAGCTGGGGGTGCCCCGGGGTTGGGGGGCGTCCTTCTGGGCCTGGTGCAGGTTCCCAGCATGCGGCTTCCCCCAGGGCCTCGCAGGACCTCCAGGAGTGCCTGGTGGAGGGCAGCGAGGAGGAGGCGCACGCCGCTGAGAGCTGAGCCTGGCGCCGCCCGGAGCAGAACGGCGCGGAGGGGCCGGGGGCACGGAGTCGTATAAATAAAAATACTTTTAATTAGAAAACCCTACAGTACTGGTGGGGAAGGGAAGGCCGGCCGCGCGGGGCGTTCAGGGACGAAGAAACGGGCAGCGGGCCTGCGCCGGGCGGGGGAGGGGCCCCAGCTCCCTTCCTTCGGGCAGCAGCACTGGGGCCGGGCGGCCTGGCGGGCGGCGCCTACTCCTTCTCGCGGGTCCACTTGATCATGGTCTCGGGCGAGCGGTACAGGAAGATGAGCTTCGCGTACAGCTCCTCCTCCAGCTCCAGCTCCCGCGTCTCCCGCACCAGGAAGATGTCCTGGCAGAGCTTGAGGACGCGGTCCACGCACGGCAGCTCCTCAAACATGATGGAGTGGGAGATCTCACTGAAGAAGCCGCGCACGAACTTGCCGATGACCAGCACGATGGACACGTAGAGCCCCATGATCCTGCCGGCAGGGGTGCGTGGGTGAGCGCCTAGGACGCTGCCGAGGCCGCGGCCACCCGCCCCCCGGCGCCCAGCGCACTCACCCGTAGCCGGCCAGGAAGCCGAGGCTGGGCGGGCTGACCTTGTCGCTGAAGATGACCATGGGCAGCAGGTTGCACTGGGCTTGGCAGTCCTGCAGCTCTATGACCCACCACTCGAGGAAGCCGGCGGCCCCCGAGCCCACGCGCTCCCTCCGCAGCTGGACGCGCACGCCAAGGTAGTCGGCCTCTTCGTCTGGGGCAGAGCCGGCGTCAGTCAGGGCCCCCACCCTCCCCCAGGGCGCGGCCACCCCTCCACGCTCACACACACTCACTGGGCTGCAGTTGCTTCACGGGGTTCGCTTCAGGCCCATTGGGGGCACGGATGTACTTGGGGAAGAGGTTGGGGATGACCCTGCAGGGAGAAGGCCGGGGAGTCAGGCCTGACCCCAGCCCCCGGGTCGCCCCACCCTCCGCCGTTCACACCGCCTGGTCCGGGGTGCCGTCCGGCAGGACCCCCGCCCCTCCCCGCCGGCACTCACACTGACTGGTCGGAGGTGCCCTCCAGCAGGCTGGCCAGCTGCCTCCGCTCACTGCTGTTGGCAGCCAGGTCCAGGGTGTGCTTCTCGTTGGTGTACTCCACAGTGCCGCCCTTGGCCAGGTCCCTGTGGGCCGGGGCGGGGGGTGAGCCACTGCGGGCCCCACCCCCACCCAGGCCCCGCCCGAGCCCGGCCGCACCTCTGGAAGTTCCAGGTGAAGCGCAGGGTGATGGCAGCCGTGCCGCTGTACAGCTCCTGCCTCATCTGGGCCCGGCTGGGCGGGCTGATGCGCCACAGCGCCCCGGAGCTGCCCTCGATCTGCGCCGTGACGATGTCCTCGGGGCTATACTGGCTGATGAACTGCATGGCCAGCTGGGCCCAGGGCGGCACTGCGGTGAGGACCGGCCCCCGCACCCTGCCCCCCGGCCCTGCCCCTGCCGCCGCAGTGCGGGCCCACTCACCGGGTTCGGGTCAAACTGTCTGGACAGGTCGTCGTAGGCCTGCTGCGTGAAGGGCACGATGGACGGCTGCTGGGCACTCATGGTGAACAGGGGCTGCAGGGGGACAGTGTGAGGCTGCGGGGGCCCTCGACCCCCGGCTGCCGCTGCTGCACAGAACTCTGAGGATGAGGGAGGTGGGCGAGCTGAGACTGGCGGCTCACCTCGTAGCCACCCAGCTTGAGGGTGACGGTGACATCGATAGGCTGGTTGACGACGCCGACCACGGAGCGCACCAGGGACATGAAGAGCAGCGGGAACCAGATGATGGCCACGAGGAAGAGGATGATGAGGCCGCCCATGCCGTACTTGACGATCTTCTTCTTCTTCTGCCCCTTGGGCTGCGGGTATTTCTGGGGGGTGGGGCAGGGGTCAGGGGCTCAGCTCTGCCCTCCCCGGCCCCTGCTGCTCCGGGAGCCGTCCTCATGCTGCACAGCCCGGGAACGTCAGAGCTTCCCCGGGGGCCCCCTGCACTTAGCGAGGCCTCCACGCACGGAGACCGGCGGAGTAGAGCTGAGAACCCAGAAACCCCCTCGCGCCGAGTGAGGAAAGGACAGGCTCCCAGCAGGTGTGCTGGGACACACGCACATCGCGTGCCACGGCGGCGGGACCGCTCCCTGAGGCCGCGGTCAGGGAGACTCCCAGGGGCAAAGCCTCATTCCTGGGATCTGGTGAGAAAGCCTCGCATCTCACACAGGCACCAGCAGCAGCGGGAAACCGGACGGTAGAGAAAGAGCTGTGTGTCGGGGCGGGTGGGCTGAGGGGCAGAAAGAGCTGTGTGTCGGGGCGGGTGGGCTGAGGGGCAGAAAGAGCTGTGTGTCGGGGCGGGTGGGCTGAGGGGCAGAGCCTGCCTGAGCGGGTCTAGCGCCCAGAAGAGGAGTTCTCGTAAGTCCACGGACAACCAGGGACGAAAGAGGCAGGGCACACGGCTGCCAGCACAGAAGATTCTGGCCGTTGTGAGTCGCCAGGGAAACCAGAACAGAAACCGCGCTAAGCCGCCGCCTCCTAGGCACAAGCGCTGGAGAGCACGAAGAGGCACCCCAGGCTGCCGGGAGGGCAGGGACGGGGTGCTGTGGGGACTGCGCGCTGCGACAAGCAAAACAGAAACCCAGCCTCCGTGGCGGTTAGGAACCGTGGGGTGAGGAAGGTGGCTCGGCGCGCGAGGCAGTGCTGCTCCAAATCCCCGGATTCTGACACGGGCTTCACGGACGAGCCTAAAACCCCGCAGAATGAAAGCAGCCAGACCCCGGCCACAGGGCACGCGACCACACGTGCGGGAGCCTTCGTGACCAGGCAAATCCCTGCGGGGATGCAGAGGGGAGTGGGGACGGGTTCTTGCTAGAGCGCCGAGCAGGGCTGAGACCTGGTGGGCCGGCGGCACGGCTCTGTGACCGTGCTACACGTCTCTGAATTGTACACGTGGACGGGGCAGGTTCTGTGCCCGTCACCCCCCCCCAGTAAAGCTGCTAACAGACACTCGGCTGACACTTTGTGTCCCACCCCGTCTCCCACCCCTCGTGCCCATGACCAGAGAAGCCAGCGGCCTGTCCCAAACAGGGTCAAGTTCACTGTCCCCTCTAAGAACCACCTTCTGGCCTCATATGGTTGTGGGCTGGTGGCCCTCAGGTGAGGGGCGGGGAGCCACCTGCACTGCCTAGTTCTCGTGTGCCCCATCGGCCCCAGGGGGGAGTGACCAGTGTCCCTCACTACCCGCCTTGGGCCCAGGCACCTTCTCGGTCTCTCGGCTGCACTTGATGATGAAGATGTTGGCGTAGATGTCCTCCACGCACATCCAGCTGGACAGGGACAGCGTGGTGTCCGTCCACACCCAGTCCATCACGGCCCGCAGCTCTACCAGAAATGGCACGAGCCGGAACCTGCCGGGGGCGGGCGCTGTCAGGACAGCCTGTGGGAGACAGCCTGGCTCCCCGCACCCGGGGCCCGCCCGCACTCACCCCTGGAAGAGGAAGAGGTTGAGGTGGTTGTACTTCTTGGTGAGAAAGTTGCCCAGGATGCGGGTGGGGTAGCCACAGCGAATCTGGTAGGCGGACAGGGCAAAGTAGATGCACTTCACGAAGTACCACAGTTGGGCCACCGCGTTCTGGCTGAACATCCTGCGGGGAACGGGAGGGCTGGGTCAGGCGGCCTGCCTGGGCCACAGCCCCGAGGTCCCCGGGCCCGGCCGCACGCCCACCTCTCGGTGACCGCAGGCAGGACGAAGAACATCCACACGTGGATGGCCAGCACCAGCGCCACCTGGAAGGCCAGCTTGCCCAGCACGGTCTTGCGGAGGTAGAGGGCGCGGTCGACGACCATCGTGCTGAACTGGATGAGCAGCATGACCAGGAAGGCCTCGGGCACCTGGTCGTCTGACAGCGAGGACGTGATGTCTGTGGCTGCAGAGTGTTTCTGTGTTGGGAGAGCAGAAGTCAGGGGGTGGCTGCGGGTGGGCGGGCAGGGGGTGCCGCCAGGCTCTGTGCTCACCCCAAAGGCCCAGAAGCCAAAGATGATGATGATGAAGTCGACTACGTCGGCCAGAAACATGAGGGCGTAGACGTCGGTGGCCGCGCGGTACTGGGTGTGCAGGATGTCGTGGAAGAAGCGCTGCAGGGGCCGGTACACGCTCTGGGCCCTGCGGGGGCGGGCGGCGGGCTCAGTGCGCCTGCCCTGGTGGCTCCTGCCGCCCCCCCTGCCCCCCGGCCTGCCTGGGGCGGCGCAGTCACTCACAGGGCCAGGCAGCAGCTCTGCAGTTGGAGCCCCAAGGCTCTCACCCTTTCCCTTGGGCGACTCCACTGCTCGTTCCCCGAGGCCGCCACGCCTTCTGTGGGGAGCAGCCGCTGCTGACGGGAGGAGGGGGGCACGGCCCTGGGCGCCCAGCTCAGGCTCCCGACCACCCCAAGACCACCCCCGAGGAGGCTGGATCGCCCCACTTTTTGGACCAGCGGGCTGGACCACAGGGCCGGCCGGGGCTTCATCACCTGCCCCGCGGGGTGTGCCGGGAATGCGGCCGGGGCAGCGGCTCCAGGCGGGACCCTGTCGGGCCGCGGGTGGCTGTAGAGGAATGGGGCCATCGTACCAACGGCTGCGGGTTCTGCGCGCTCTGTGCTCTCCTTCCTCCTCTTCCTAAAACGCAGGCTGATCCGCCTCGTGTCCCGGGGCTTGAGCTCCAGGGGAGGCTCGGGGGGCCCGTCCCCTGCTTCCGCCTGCATGTGGCCCTGGGTGAGCGCCCCGGCCATCACTGGCTCCCCCTGGGGTCCCAGGGCTGCTGGCTCCTCCTCAGCCCCCTTCTTCCGACGGCTTCGGTCGTGGTCCTTAGAGAGAGGGTCCTCTTCGTGGTCCCAGAGGCCGTAGCACTGCAGGGGGAGGGAGGGGGGAGGAGGCTGGCGTGGCCACACCCTGGGACGCACAACACCTGGGCTTGCCTCTTGGGGGCGACTGCAGGTGGGCTGTGTGCAGGGAGGTGCCGCCTGCTCCCCTGGCCGGGGGGACTCACCAGCAGCTGGGACCGGTGGAAGAACAGGGCCATGAGCTGCACCAGGTCGTACTTGATGTAGCCATCCGTCTTCTCCAGCCCCAGGATGCGTGGCGGGAAGTACGGCTTGTTCTCGTAGCGCCGGAGCACCGCGTGGGTGTTCCAGGGGAAGAAGCCAAACTGGAACAGGTACTTGGTGACCACAGTCACCTGCAGGGGAGGGGGCTCAGCATGGCACGGCCAGGACCTCCCTCCCCAGCCCCCCAGCTCCGGCTGCAGCCCACCTCGGTGAAGACGATGGCCGTCATCCAGAAGCGCTTGCTGGGCCTGGGGATGGACAGCATGGCCCACAGGAAGACCAGCACGGGCAGCACCAGGGAGGCGGCCGAGGCAGTGACCATGTGGTTGAGGACGATGATGAAGTAGCAGAGCAGCTCCGAGTGGGCGGCCACGCACTGGTAGGCGGCCTGCAGCAGCCGCAGCCCCCGGCCCTGTCCCGCTTCGAACTGCTGCGCCTCCTCCAGCTCCTGGATGTGCAGGTGCCTGCGGGGAGTCGCGCCCCGGCCTCTCACACCAGCGCCCCTGGCTCCCCACGCCCGCCGCCCGCCCGCCGCCCTCAGCACCGCACCTGTCAAGGAGCAGCTCGCTGGCCGTGCGGGGGCGGGTCGGAGCACCGGCGGCAAGCTCCCGGGAGCCGCGCGGGGAAGCCCCGGGCTCGGCGGTCACGTCCTGGGTGCTGCTGCTGCTGCTGCTGCTGCGGGTGTTGTACCCGGTGCTCAGGGGGCCGCCGGTGTCCTCCGTGGCGGTGCTCAGCGGCTCCTCAGCCCCCAGCCCGCTGCGGGAGGCAAAGGCCATCACAGGCAGCCCGCCCCCTGCACTGCCCGGGCTCTGGGGCCGGAGGCGCCTCATGGTCCCTGGTGGACGAGGGGCGGGCAGGCTGCACGCCTCCCGCTCTGTGAGCCCCGCCAGCCCACACGCACCTTGACGTGGTGCTCGGTGCGTCCCGGGCCCCCAGGCGGCCGGGCGGTGCAGCCTCCGTGTCCCTGGTGTACAGCTGGTCCAGCAAGCCCCGGTGTGGCTCCTGGCCCTGCGGGGCAACGGGAGGCTCAGTGTGGCAGCTCCCCTGCGGGGAGGGGGGGAAGGGGGGGACCGCAGGGGCACGGGTCGGGGGCGCTCACCGCGAGCAGCGCCTGCGTGTACAGGTAGCGCTCTGCCCGCAGCACATCGCTGATGGCGCGGTGGTGCCGTGTGAAGGTGCGCAGCCAGTCAGTGAGCCCGTCCAGCAGTGCCTGCCCCAGCACCCACAGGAACTGCATGGTGCTCAGCACGCGCTGCATCACATGGCTGTGGCCTGTGGGGTGGGCGGGAGGGAGGGTGCTGCAGAGGCTGCCCCGGCCAGAGGCCCCCCGCCCCCTCCCCCCAGGCTCTGGGCGCACGCACCAGCCACCTCTTCGTCTGGGCCCTCCGCCGGCTCTGCTTCCTGGCCCGGGCTGCCTCCTGGGCACAGGGGTGTGCCGGTCAGCACCCTCCGGCCCTGCGCCCCCGCCCCCCGCCCCCCGCGCCGCCCGACTCACCTGCCTGCTCCTGCCTCGCCTGCTCCTCCCGCTGCTGCCTCAGCACCGTCTGCGCGTTGGTCACCCATGCCTGGTATGCCATCTGCGGGCCAGGGCCTCGGGGTCAGCACCCTGCCTCCCCAGACGTCCCCTCTGAGGTCCCGAGGAGCCTGGGACCAGGCCTGCACCGAGCACCTCTGGCTAGCTCCCTGCTTCAGGGTGGGGGGAGGCGGTCCTGTGAGGCTGTGCCACGTGGGCAGGGCACGTAGCCACTGTGTGCACGTGGCTGGCATTCGGTGCCAGTCACTTCCTGAGAACTAAGTAAGGACCCAAAGGTAGGCAAGAGGCCCCACCGTTTTCCGGCAAACCCGCACAGCTCTTCTCACAGGCCGGGGTGGTCAGGGGCCATCTCAGGAGAGCACGGACAGAGGCCCACGGAGCCACTGCCTGTGACCCATGCCCCCGGCGGCCTGTATGCCCATCTGACTGGGGAGCTCCGGAGTCTGAGCAGATCTGGGCAGGCTGGCCAGGAGGAAGGCAGGCAGGGGACCCCCCCCTCACCTGGAAAGCACTCTGTGCCGATGGCCTGGGGTCCTCAGGTGGGGTCTCCTCCTCCTCCTCACTGTCAGACTCGAACAGGAAGTAGTCCCCCGAGTGGATAACTGCAGGCAGGCGGGGCTGAGAACCGTCCTCCCTCATGGGGCCTCGGGCTCCACACCCCCCACCCCAAGACTCAACCCTGTATCTCCAGTTTAGGACGGGCCCAGGGCTGGGCTGGGCTGTGGCACCCAGCAGGGGTTCCCTCGGCTTCCCGCCACCCCCGGGGACAGCCACAGGGGCCGGAGGCAGGGAGCAGCCCGTGCGGGGTGGGGGCCAGGCCAGGGCAGTGACCGGACACCAGACAGGACGAGAGGAACAAGAGCGGGCGGCGGCACGAGTACTCGGACTGAGGAGCGTCTGAGCGACACGGGGGGGACACAGCGTCTGCGTGGGGACGCGGGGTGAGGCCGGAGGCCCGGCTGGCAGGGCGCACAGCCAGAGGTGGGCACACGGGGTGCCCGGGGCCCCAAGGCAGACGGCAGCTGAGAGAGGAAGGGCCCAGGCACAGTGGTCCTGAGGGTGGTACCTGTGGCGTGGTCCAGCCAGGGCCGCCACCACTGCCTCCGTGGCGGGGACGAGCCCCCTGGACTGCCAGGCCCTGTGGAGGGCAAGGTGGGCGTGAGCCAGCAGGGGAGGCGCGGTGCTGTGGGGGTGCAGGCGCTCGCAGGGGCACGGTGAGCACACGGCATGGGACAGACGGGCACACGCGGCACACACCAGACAGGACGCGAGCCCCGCGAGCCCCGCACGCTCACCTGGCTCCTGGGGGGGGCCCGTGGGCTCCGGGTGGCGGTCACGGCCGGCTCGGCTCTGCCTGTGCTTCTCTTGTTTGGCACGGATGCGCTCCATCCTGGGGGGCAGGGGCGGCTCTGAGCACCGAGCTGCTGGCGAGAGCCCGCCACCCCCCACCCCCCCAATGGCACCTACTGCCTTTTCAGCTGGGCCAGGGACTTCTCCTCGGCCTTGCGGTGCAGGTCGATGCTTTTGAGGTTGGCAGCGTTGTACAGAGCGAAGCCCCTGCGGGGAGGCGGGGTCACCCCAGGGGCACTCAGCTCCTGCTCTGGGGCTCCCCACCCCTGGCCCCAGCCCAGCCTCCGGCCAGGTCCCTCTGGCTCACCAGCCCCCTCATCCCCTGTCGTGAGCTGGGATGAGGAGCAGAACCCCCATCTGCTGCCTCTCGTCTCATGAGGGCGAGAAAACGCCAACAAAGGGGCGCCCGCGGGAGACAGGAGGGCAGGGGGCGTGCACACGCGGGCCGGCGTGGCGGCAAAGACAGGCGGAACCGCCAGCCAGTGGCAGAGCTGGGGCGGAGGCCAGGCCCAAGGAGGTCGCCTGAGTGGCAGGTTAATGTGACGGGGCAGGGCCCCGGACCCCTGGGGGACCCGAGGTGGGGCCCGACCTGGAGGCCTGCAAGGCGGTGGCCTGGAGCTCGGCACTGACGTGCAGGAAGTAGCGGCTGAGGAAGACGCGGCGCTGCAGCAGCAGGAAGAGGAAGCAGACGCTGTCCCAGAGCACGCCGGCCTCCTCCACGGGCAGCAGGCAGTCCCGGTCCCGGCTCAGCATCTCCTTGGCTGCGGGACGGGCCGGCACGCGTCAGGGCCCCCCCACCCCGGCCCCCGGCCGGGACCCCAGGAGCAGTGCGTCTGAGCCCGCCCACAGCACACCCCCCGCCCACTCACGGTCATAGTAGCCTTTGACGGTGCACACGAGGCTGAAAAGCTGGATGACCCAGCAGAAGTTGCTCTGCATTTGTTCCACGAAAACGCAGGACAGGAGCTGGGGCGGGAAGAGGGTCGGGGTCAGCCCGGGCCCGGCAGGGGGTGGAGGGGCAGGGAGGCGGGGCCGGGCCAGGCGCACCGAAAGCATGTTCTTGGAGATGATGACGGTGACGTTGTACAGGATGAGGCAGTCCCACAGCACGAGGCGGGCCCGCGTGGGCTTCTGCAGCAGGCTGGTCCCGAACAGCAGCAGGTAGAAGCAGGCCAGCAGGTAGCCCAGCCCGAAGACGCTGATGCGGGTGGCCCCGGTGACGAACACCACCACCAGCACCAGCCAGAAGAGGTAGCGGAAGACGGCCACCTTCAGCATGTCGAGGTAGGACCTGGCAGAGGGGGCGTCACGGCGGGGGCGGGGCGCCCCCACCTCCTCCCGGCAGCCTGGGCCCAGGGTGGCCGCGGACACACCCCCGCGGACAGCTCGGCGCCCTCCTCCCGGCCACGGGGGTCCTGCCCGCCGCGCCCGTCAGGCCTGCGGCCCCAGCCCGCGCCCAGCACCCACCTGCAGTGGATGAAGTTGGGCACGGGGTCGGGCTCGCCCTGCGGCACCTCCAGGCGGTCGGTGTTGGTGCCGGCCACGTGCTGCCACTCCTCCGTGCGCTCGGCCACGAACACCTGCCACTGCTGGGAGGCGCACAGCAGCAGGAGGAAGTCGCCTGCGGGCACACGGGGGTCGGCCGCTGCGCTGCACTGCGCCCGGGAGCCTCCAGCCGCAGGGGTGCAGCCTGCCCGCACCCATCCTGCACCCGAGGCCGTGGGGGCTGCGTGAACACCGGGGTGGGGGAGGGGCTACGCCTGACGCGTCTCCGTGCCGCACGCACATCAGGAAGTGTGGCTGACGGGCGCCCAACCGGACGCCACGCAGGCATCCGTAGGCACACCTGCGTCTGTGCCTCCGTCCACCTGGGTCTCGCCTGCAGCCACCCCCTACTCACACCTGTGCACACGGACGTGGGCCTGGAGAAAGGGGTGCCCTTATGGGAAAAGGTCCCTCTGGGGAACCACAGGACTGGCCGCCGGTGAGGCCTGGACACCGTGTTCCTCACTAACACAGGTGGGCCTGTGCTGGAGCCCACCCGTCTCCCATCTCCAGGCCAAACCTCCCCACCCTCCAGGGAGGCCGGCGCGTGGGGGGGTGGGTGGCGACACTCACTGATGAGGTTGGTGGAGTTGGGGGTCCTGAAGAAGTCAGGCAGGTATAGCCACTTGATGAGCGCCGAGTTCATGGGGATGGCCTGGCTCCAGCGCCATGGGTAGTCTGTGGGTGCAGGGCGTGTGTCAGGACCCGCTGCCCGACCCGCCCACAGGCCTGCGGCCTCACCCCTGCATCCACACGGTCTCAAACAGTGCATCTCTCGCTTGGAATCTTGGGAGCAAGATTCCAGCGCGTTCCTACCGATGCGTTTCTCAGGGTGGACGGGCCGGCGGGCGGGCCTGCTGCAGAGGCGCACCCAGTGGGCCCTGAGTGAGGCCATCAGAACGGCCCAGACAAAACTCAGTGGCGAGGATGGGAAACACCACGTGCCGCGCATCCCTGGCGGGGACGTTAAGGTGGGACCACACTGTGCGCGTTAATCCCCGACAAGTGGTAACCGCGTGCACCCGGACGCTCCCGGCTCTGTCACTGCAACTAGCGCCACGCGGGAAAACGGCTGCCTTCCAGGGGCCAGAGAGGAGACGGGCTCCGGTCCGTCCAGGGCACGGACAGTCCTCGGCGGGGCGAGGACCCCAAGCGCCACACGCAGCACAGTCGCCAAGCGGAACATGCCAGCCCCCCTGGCGACCTGGGGTACAGCCCTGGTTCCGTGACATCCGCGCCGCAAAGGGCTGGCCGGACCGCCGGCTCAGGGCACCGGTTGGGGAAAGCCTGCTGAGTCCCGGGGACCGCAGTCCACCTTTCCTGGGTGCCCTGGTCACAGCCCCGGGAACGAGCTTCACTGTTTCATAGACAGAGACTGCCCTGGTGCTGGGGCGCCCGGGGTGGGGCGCAGACCACAGGTCTGCCCGGGGCACCCACGTGTGACACAGTCCCGGGAGCCGAAAGGGAGCCCGACAGAGCGACTTCGGAAGTGTTTGGACAAAGGCACCAAAAGCGATGAGCCGACCGGGGCCCAGATCTGTCTACATTTCAGCCTCCAGGGAAGAAGGGTCGCTCCCGGGTTGGGGTTGGGGTCTGAGGTCGGGGTGGGTCGAGGACGGCTGGGACAGCTGGGGGCGGGGCGAGGCCTCCGCAGGGGCGGAGACAGATGGGGGGCGGGACATCTGGGGGCGGGGCGAGAACTCCGGGGGGGAGGGGACGGCTCCTGGGTCAACTGAGGCAGGGGCTCCAGGGCCAACGCGCTGCCCGCAGGGATGACCGAGCAGAGGACGCCTGGCCTCGAGTGGAACCCAAAGCAGCAGCACCCAGAGTCCGTAAGGATATAAACCAGCAAGTGAACAAATGTGTGGGACGAAGGAGCGCGCTTCTGTGCTGAAGGTGCCAACCCGCATCTCTCGGAGAAACAAAATCACCACCAGGAAACCGGCAGCGATTCCCGCGGACGCGACCCACCGCGGAGGCTGCCGTTAGCTGGAAGGGTCCAGAAGACACAGGCCGCGCTCGGAGTCTCAGGGGAGACACCGCACGGCCAGCCCTGCGCCCCAGTGACAGCACGGCCCAGAGAGGAGACACCGGCCCCGCGTGAGGCGCAGAGAGGCGCAGGCCACAGCCGCCTCACAAGGACACCACACTACCTAGAGCCCGCTGCTCCTCAGAAGTTCCAAGGTGCCGGAAGGTGAAGACGCCCGGGGAGCTGCCCCAGCGCCGAGGGGACGGAGGACTGGAGGCCACGGGGGTGTGCGTGGGGCCCCAGCGAGAGCCGCGCCAGGTGCACGCCTGCGCTGTCACCACTCAGTCACCACGTTACATCAGACTAACATCAGGGAGCTGCTTCCGCAACTCTGCGAGTCTGCACACAAACTCAGCAACCACACAAAACAGCAGCGAAGGCGGGGGCAGGACCCGAGAACCTGGAATGCGTTTGGCCACGTGCCACGTGGTTGGTTTGCAAGGCGTTCTGGAAAAACCAGTCAGGAGCGGTCAGGGCGGCGGTGGCCGAGCAGCGCAGGGATTTGGCCCACGGCCTCGCGCACTGGCACCACCCACAGAACCACGGCTCAAGCCTCAGAGCAAGTCAGCGTGGCTTCAGGGGCCCCGGGGCCAGCCGGGCCGTGGGAGACATGCCGGGCCGCGGGTCTGCCGGGAAACAAGGGGAGGAACCCGAGCGACCAGCCCACAGGATCAGTGGGAAACGTCAGTCCTGTGGGGCCCGCCCGCGGCGCACCCAGGAGGGGGCAGACGCAGACACAACACAGGGCCGGCCCGGGTTGGAGCAGCAACCCCTCCACCGCGTGGGTCGCGGACACGGAAGGGCCATGGACACGGAAGGGCCACGGAAGGGCCACCCGACTACCGCTCTCCCAGGACAGGACACAGCAGGAACCGCCCAACAAGCCCACATTCAGGGCTGCGGTGCCCCCGCCCCTGCCCCACCCCAACCGGGGGCCACGGGGGCAGAGCACAGCCAACTGCAGCCGCCGGGTCCTGTACCGGAGCCAACAGCCACTGGGGCCACCCCTGGGGGACGAGGCCAAAGCCAGGCTCTGCAGGACGGACTGCGGCGCGTGGCCCCTGCCCCAGGCTGCCCACCCGCCGGGCGCCGGGCTCCGAGGCTCTTGTGCCGCTGCTCCCTGCCCTCTATGTGCAACTTTCCCAAAACAGAGAATGAAGAGACGAGAGGGTGGCCAGTGCCCCCCACCCCCATCAGCGGTGCTGCGGCCGGCAGGGCCCGTGTGTGGGGGCTGGGCTGGGCTGGGGCTGGGGCACCCTCGCAGGCGGCCGGCTCACCGAGGCAGAGGGCAGGGGGGATGCCCAGGCACAGCAGGTACTGGTACAGCAAGAACAGCGCCAGGAAGAGACAGTAGTTGGGCCAGAGGCGGGCAATGGCCCCGCGGTGCCGGCGGGTGAGGATGGCCACCAGCCAGCAGCCGTGCAGGATGACCATGAAGTTCATGCGCTGCCCAATCACGTTCACGGCCATCAGGAAGCAGATCTGGGGGTGGCAGGGGACGGGGTGCACGGTGAGCTGCCGGGAGGGCCTCCGGGTCCCACCTGCAGCCGGGCTGGCTCGGAGCACCGTGGGGGCAGCGGCGCAGGTTCACCTCAGCCCACACTGTCGTCACGGAGGCGGGGGGGGTGGGCACGTCACCGCCATGTGGGGGGAGGGACCACGGCTCCCGAGGTGCCAGGGCTCAGTGGAGACTGACCCAGACCACGGTCACGGTCCAGCCCCCTGCCATGCTCCCCAGGGACATGCCAACTGAGCCTGGGGGGCCAGATCCCCAGACGTTGTGCCCTGATTCCAGGTCTCCGGGTCTGTGCCCTGTGCCCCCCTGGTGGCCCCCGAGGGCCAGCATGTCACAGATGTCCAGCAAAGACCCCCCAGCCCTGCCCGGGGAAGGGGTGAGGACTGACGCTGGGCCTCACCTCCAGCCCAAATTTGTAGAAAAAGAAGTTGACAAAGTACTTGAAGCAGCTGAGAAGACCCCGGTCCAGCCGCTGGCGGGTGCCGTCGGCGAAGACGGCCTGCGCGGGCAGCGGCGCCAGCTGGTGCTGCCGGCGGTGGTGCTCCTGGCGCCGGTAAACCATGGCCTCGAACACCAGCAGCAGCAGGACCTGCAGGTGGTTCTGGGGAGGGGGGCACGGTCAGGCGGCCCCCACCCCCACCCCTGCCCCGCCACCCCGCGGCCCCTCGCTCACCTGGATGTAGCCTAGGTTTGGGAAGCCCTTCCGTACCCCGAACCAGTTAGCAGGGTCGACGGGTCCCCGGTACAGCAGCGACTGCTTGATCTCCAGCTTCTGCAGGTTGGTGCTGTTGAGGAGGGGCTGGGGGAGGGGAGAATCAGCACCCGCTCCCACCTGGGAGCTGACACGCACCCCGGGGGCCGCGCGGCCACAACTCCAGACGGGGCCGGACCACGGCTGCCCCCCGCGCCCAGGACTTGTGTGGGCTGTCGGCCTCCGACCGACCTTATGGGGATGGGGACAGGGCGTCTGAGGGAGGGGAGCAGAGAGAGGAGACGGCAGGCAGGGGCTGGGGGAGGGGAGCAGAGGGGAGGCGGGGCGGGCGCCCCGGCGTGCCAGCGGCCCGCACACCTCGGTGCAGTTGCTGGAGTACTCGTGCGGGCTGACGACCTTCAGCTGGTAGAGCATCTTGCACACGATGATGATGCAGGTCCACACGGTGGACAGGCAGGAGGCCATGGGCCGGAAGCGGGGGTAGGGCAGGGCGAAGGCCCACAGCACGACCAGGAGCAGGTTCATCACGGACACCTGGAAGGCGGAGGCCGGGCTGGGGCGGGCGGACCGAGCGACACCTCCCCAGGGCCTCCGCGGTCTGCCGCCGCGGGTGCCGGCCTCCAGGGGACCCGAGACACCCCTGCGAAAGAGGGAGCTGCGTCCGTGTCCTCACCTCGTTCAGGGCCACCCACACGGTGTACAGGGCCACCAGCTTGAAGACATGCAGCTCCAGCAGGCGCCGGGCCAGCACCTGCACGCGGGTGAGGACCTCGGAGAAGCGGTCGGCCAGGTCCAGCAGCCGCTCCGCCACCAGGCCCCACTTGCTGGCGGCGGCTGTGAGAGCGGGGCCGTGAGGACTCTGGGCCGGGGGCTCACAGGGGTCTGGGTGAAGGGACCCCACACCTGCCCGTCTGACTCACCTTCGGGGACCTGCACGGCCTGCTGGGGGCCGGCGGCGCTCAGCCCCTCCTCCCTGGCCACCTCCTCCTCCTCCTGCAGCAGTGGGGTCCCGCTCACTGCATCCTGCCTAGGATGGGCCCCAAGGTGTCACTCCCTGCCCCAGACTCCGGTCCTGGCCCGGCCCTCCCCTCTCCGGGGCTGGAAAAGGCCCCTTGTATGGCCCAGCTGGTGTTCTGCCCCCATAACCAGAAGGCCAGAGAGAGCAGCCAGCACCACGGCCCCATAGTCTCCGAAGGGGGCAGCCGGGGCCATCGCGCTGCTCCAGGCCCTCCCGTCCGAGCCCGTCACCCTCCTTCCCTTCCGGGGGGGGTGGTGCAGAGGATGAGGCCCTTCTCTGTGCGGGTGGATGGGGGGAGGCGGGGCACGTGGCAGCCCCCGGGGACCACCCCCCCCGAGCCCAGACTGGAGGCTGGGGGAGGAGAGGGGCCGGCTGTGGAGGGTGGGCGCACCCGCGAGCCCGGCGGGGTGGTTGGGCGGCGGGCGGGGGCGCGCGCCCCAGGTCGGTGAGGCACATGAAGGGCTGGTGGAAGTAGTGCAGCTGCAGGATGCAGGCCAGCAGGAAGAAGCCGGGGACCAGGATGCTGGAGAAGAGCTCGGACACGCTGAACTGCTCCAGGCCCAGGTCCCCCAGCCTGGCGGGAAGGGCAGCCGTGAGACGGGGGCGGGGGGTCCCGCCTGCCCACCTGGACAGGCCCGCCTGCCCACCCGCAGCCCCCGCCACCCACTGCTCATCCGTGAGGCCGGTCAGGTTGCGCCAGTACGCGGGGAAGTCCTGGAACTGGAAGGTGTAGACGGCGCAGAGCACCAGCATGGTGTAGGCCACCACCAGCCACCAGAACGCCCTGAGCAGCTTCCTCCACAGGCTGTAGTAGACCTGCCGGGCGGCGCGCAGTGAGGCCCGGCCCGGGGGACCCCCACGCCCCTCCGCCCGGCCTGGGGCACCCCCTGCCCCCGCCCACCCAGTACCTGGAAGAGCGTGAGGCACAGCAGGAAGAGGAGCATGTACACGATCTTATAGACGACGAGGCGGCCGGCAAAGCTGACCACAATGAACATGCCGGCGCACACGTAGATCCAGTACTTGGCATACAGGCCCGTGACCAGCTCGCCCAGGCTCCGGAGCAGCGTGCGCGTCCGGGTCGGCTCTGCGGGCGGGTCAGGGGGCAGCCGAGGCTTGGCTTCCGGGCCCGGGGAGGGGGGTGCCGTCCCCTGACCGTCCCTGCCCCTCACCTGGGTCGCCCACGGTGACCCCTAGCAGGCCGGCAGCGCTCTTCGCCTTCTTCAGCAGCTTCTCCTTGACGAACTGACGCACCAGGAGCCAGAAGGTCAGGGTGAACAGCAGCTGGTGGGGAGGGGCCGTGTCACCGAGAGCCGGGCCGCCCAGGCCCCCCCAGCGCCCGCCTCCCTCAGGCACGGACTGACCCTCTCACACACGTGCATGGACACAAGCTTGTACACTTGCACACACGACCTCACACGTATGTGCGCACACAGCTCACATGGGGGCATATGAGCTGGCACAGACGTCCGGACGCCACACCGTGGCGCACGGCAGTCTCACCCGGGGACGCAGGAGGGACAGAGATTCGCTGACGCCCAGGGGAGCTCGCGTCGGGGACCCAGGGACAGCGCCCCCGATGACACAGGTCATCGTTCATTCCCTCGACACTCATTGAGCCACCGCTTTGGGCTGGTCTGATGGGACCCCGTGGGGACGGGCGGACTGCGCACGCGGCCCATCCTGGGGCGCCGCACGCGCTCACCATGGCGCCGAGGTCCAGGCAAGGGTAGCGGGTGTGCTCCAGCCCCAGCTGCCGCAGGCTGACGGGGCCCAGGGTGGTGGGCAGCTCGGGACGCAGGTCCATGGCCCACACGTAGCGCAGACCACACAGCGCCAGCCCGTAGAGGAGGAGGAAGGGCGAGCAGAGCATGGCCAGCTGGTGGCGGCTGCGCACCGTCCAGATGAGGCAGGCCCAGAGCAGCAGCACGAAGGTCAGCCAGCTGTGGTAGGTGATGCTCCACACCTGGACGGCGGGGCCGGTGGGCGGGGCGCACGCACCCCCTTCCCCCACCTGCCCCCGCGGGGACGGGCATGCACACGGCACAGGGTGCACGTTCCCATACGCGCCCACCCGCTGCACATAACATGCATGTGCGTGCACATGCGCACGCACAGCCTGTCTCTCGGCCCAGCAGGCCACAGCTCCGTTTCCGGCAACAGGGCACCAGGCTCTGCGAAACCCAGGCCACCGTCTGCCTCCCAGAACTCCGCGAGGGAAGCGGCAGGAAGAGCCTCCTTACCATCATGGCGATGAGGGCGCAAACGTAGCTCTGGTCCATGATGAGATGGCCCAGGCCGTGCAGTGGCGACCTCTCTCTGGGCTCAGCCAGCCTGGGGGGCACTAAGGGGTAGGGGACAGAGGTCACCAGAGAGCCGGACCCCAGTGGGGGTGGCTCCCACACCAGCAGGCCAGAGCCCCTAGCCCACACTAGACTCTGCCCTAGAACTGGGCCAGGGGCCCGGGCGCAGGAGGGGGTGTGTTCGGCAGACAGCTTGCAGTGGGCACTGCGGGCAGAATGTGCCGGCAAAGGACCCGCCTCCCATCGGACACTGTTCCCCGTGTGCCGTGAGGCCCCGAGCAGTCCTCGGGCCACCGCACATCTGGTTTCCAAGACTGTGAAAGGCCAGGTTGGACACAATGGCCCTGCCTCCTGTCTGTCCGGCTCTGTGCAGGCACGTCCCCGGGGTGCCAGCAGCAGAGGCCGGCGACTTCACCTCCTGCCTCGCGCAAAATGGAAATTCGGCCTCAGGGGAAAGAGAAAAGTGCCCAGAAAAAGGCCCCGCCCTCCCCACGGGGCCGCTGTGGACACAGGGCTGCCAGGCACAGCCACCCAGGATACAGCTGGCAGCCTGGGCCACAGGCCCAGCCCGGGGTGGAGGCAGTCCAGTCCTCTGGGAACCGGGAGCCAAGGGCTTAGGCAGCAGCCGGGCCCACGTCCTGGCCCCGGGGGAGGGGGGGTGCCAGACAGCACAGCCCCAGAGGTCAGCAGGGCAAGACCACCCGGTGGCCGCCAGGGGGCAGCACCAGCGTGGCTGCGGAGGGTGGCGTCCACTCACGGGGGCGCTGCCGGACGGCGCCGTGGCCGGTCAGGTCGTGCACGGTGCAGCTGCCGGTCTCCCGGTCAGACCCTGTGGCCGTGGCCAGCACGCGCTGCAGAAGCAAGCGCACACCCGGTGAGCCGAGTCCGCAGAGCCCGTGGGCGGGCGGGCTCCGCAGCGCGCTCCGCCCGGGCTCCCTACCTGGGCGGCCTCCTCCTCCTTGGTGGCTACAGCCCTGGCCTGGCCCTGAGGCCACTGATCCACCCGAGTCAGCTCCACCTCCTGCTCGTCGTCGCTCCCAGCCGCCTCCGGCCTCTGCGGGGACCAGAGCCACGCTCAGCTCCCCGCCAGCAAGCGGCCCAGAGCGGGGAGGGCGCCGGGCGCAGGGGCTCACCTGGTCGGGGGGCGGGCGCGGGCGCAGCTTGAGGAGGGAGGTCGCGGTGTAGTAGAGCAGCAGCAGGATGCCGGGGCTCACGTAGACGGGCCAGTCGTGGCTGGTATCGAGCGCCAGCACGTTGGGACGGGAGCAGTTGCCGGAGACGACCAGGGCCTTGAGGCCGAACACCCTGCCCAGGGGAGGCGAGCGCTGAGCCGGGGCGCGGGCACCCGGGGCCAGGCGAGGGGGCGCGCCGGGGGGCCTCACCTGGCCCAGATGCCAGCAGGGGGCAGCACGGCCTGGGCGAAGGGCGTCTGGTAGCAGTAGACGCAGATGAGGTGGCCGGCGCCGAAGCAGCCCACCGCGGCGCAGAGTGTGCTGAAGCCCAGGGGGCTGATGCGGAAGTGGCAAGCCCACCAGGTGCAGACGGCCAGGAAGAGCAGGAAGTAGACGCCGGACAAGGCCGAGGGCTGGGCGATGCCTGCAGGACCCGGCCGGGGCGTCAGCGCCACGCCGCCCGGGCCGGGCCACGTGACGGCGGTCCCGATGGCCCGTGGGGAGCTGGGCCGGCGGCTGAGGCCCCCCCCGCCACATGCCGGGTGGCACTGGGGCCCCCGCTCCCTGCCCAGCGCGTACCTGCCAGCGCCAGCAGCAGGATGGCCAGCGTCCGCCCGGCCACCACCAGCAGCCAGTGGGCCGTCACCTGGAACCTGGTGGCCAGCCGCGACCTCCGCCTGGGGGCCGGCCCAGGGGCTCCGCAAGGCCCCGCCGGGGAGCCCGGGCCCGCGTCCCTGCTGTCGTCGTCCTGCTGGGGTCACGGGGGTGGGGCCGAGGTGGGTGCGGGGCACTCAGGCCGCACGGGCAGGGAGGAGGCCTCCCTCAAGTCCCGCAGGCCCCGCTGGAGGGCACCCGCCCCTGCCACCCGACGACCGACCGGCACAGGCTGGCCTCAGATTATTCCGGAACCCCGCAGGCGCCTGTTTACCTCCCTCTCTAGACCAGGGGACCTTGAGGGCAGGGCAGGGCAGGGCCCACAGATTCCTGCACACGTCCTCAAAGCCCCTGGCTCCTGAGAGGCCCCAGTGCAAGATTTTCAGGAAAAAGGGACACGTGTGTGTACACGTGTCACTGCCCTTCACAGTTTATATGGGTCACCGCCCTTCACAGTTTACAGAGCACCTTTATGTCCGTACCTCTCGGTCCCATGGCTGAGGCAGCACATTCCCCATGAGTAGAGAAGTGGGGGTGCAGGGGAGACCCCAAATATACAGTGGGGGGCTCCCAGTTTGACCCTGCCCCCTTTCTGCTGTCTGTGGGGGTCCTGGAGAGCCAGGGGCAGGTGGGCCAGCCAGGCCTCACAGAGACCCAGGCCTCCGACCCTGACTCTACTTCAAAGTTTCCTAGAACAGAGCTGTTTCCTGGGTGCCCAGCCCCCCGCCCCTCATCCCACCTGCAAACTGGACGCCAAGCTCAGGACTTTCCCAGAGGGCGGCGCTCAGCTTCCGGGCTAAGCACACGGAGCCGCCGCGGGACCTGCTCACATCCCGGCTCATGCCTCCCGGCCATGCAGCCTCGGGCAGGTCACCTAACCTCTCGGAGTCTGTTTCTCAGAGGTCAGGTGGGGGTGGGGCCCGGATAGGGTCCAGCCTCACAGAGCAGGAAGGGGGTGCGGAGGCCACAGTGGGGAGTCCCTGAGCAGTGACTGGGAGGGAGGGGACAAGCCAGGGGAACCGGGGTGCAGGGCAGCTGGGACCCCAGATTTCAGAGCAGGAGGCCCAGGGCCCTGGGAGGTGGGGGCCCAGCCAGCCTGGTGGGGGAAGCGTTCACTGGGGGGCACAGCTGGCCGAGGCCGTGGGAAAGGAGTCCGTGCCCGTGACGGGGACAGAGGCAGCTGCTGGGTGGACAGGCAGGTGCTCGGGATGTCCAGTCGGCCAGCTCTGGCTCCAGCCCCGACTCGGCAGGTCCCTCCCCCGGCGCAGCGGCCGGGAGCCCTCAGCGCGTGTGCAGTGCACGTGACATGCGTGTCAGGATGCGTGTGCACGGCTCCACGCGCACACGGTCCTGCTGGGTGGCATCACGTGCAGGCGGCTGTGGGCTTTAGAGCTCACACCTGCGGAGGACACCCCACCCCTTCCATCCGAGGTCTGTCTACACCGGCCACCCTAGCCGGCGAGACGGCACAGGTTCTCATGTGCCCCCGAGGACACCCAGAGCAAGGGGGCCTGTCCCGGTCGCCGGGCAGACCGGAGTCCGGCCCCCCGTGCCGCCAGGGCAGCGCCGCGCTGTGAGGGCGGAGGCAGCAGGGTGGCTGGCCCCTCCCGTCCTTCCCCGGATTTGGGGATCGAATCCAGCCCTTCCCTGGCAGAGCTGTTCCGGGAGCTGGGAAGGACGCAACCCCGCCCCCGCCCCGCAGCACCCGGGCACCCTGCCCGCCACAGCCCTCACCTGCTCCTGGGCGTGCTGGCTCCGCCGGGCTCCGCGCACCAGGCGCCCACACAGGCCAAGGCACAGGGAGGAGACCACCAGGACCCCCAGGTCAGGGGCCACGAGCCGGACGGCATTGGGGATGTCCTTCAGGTCCAGCCTGTGGAGGGGCAGGCAGCACCCACAAATGGGTGCGGGAGGGCAGGTGCCGGGGCGGGCAAGGGAAGTGGGGACCCCAGGTGCCGGAGGCCCAGCCTCGGGCCTGGGAAAGGAAGGCAGGGGGAGGGCTCACCTTGTCACCCCTATGTGCTGGGAGAGGTTCTGCCAGTGGCTGCCTGCGGAGAGAGGCATGGGGGCAGGGTCAGCCCCGCAGCCCCGCAGCCCTGCCAGGAATCGCTCGGTCTCTGGGCTGCCCACACAATGCTGCCTCTACTAGTAGGGAAACTGAGGCCCAGCCAGGCCAAGCCAGGAGGGCGAATGGGAATCTGCAGCCAGGAGCCCAGGCCGGGCGCTCAAAACCGCCGGCCGAGGCCACCGCACCTTGGGGTCCGTGTGGGAGGCCTGTCTGCGAAGGCAGGACCCGTGCGCCCACCAGGCGCTTAGCTCCGCTCCGCGCCCCGCCTGCTACACTGGGGTACGGACATGATCCCCACAGGCTGAAATCGGGAGCCTGGCCAGGGCGGGGGCGCCGGGCACCCACAGTTCACGTGTCTGGAGTCCGGAGCGCCAAGGCCACTCCCTTCTGGAGCTGGGTGGGTGGGTGTCAGCTGGGAACCCCACCTGCAGGATGGGCAGCGGGGCGGGCAGTGGCCACGTCTCCAGGTGCCAGAGGAAGATGCTGATGGAGGGAAGGGCCTAGAAGGCCAGGGCTGCCCAGAGTGCCAGATTTTGGGGTCTGAATGAGCCTCGCTCGGCCCACTCGGCCCAGCCCCAGGCCAACTGTTACTGGCTCTTAACCCGGCCCACGTGGGCTGCACAGAAATTGTGGACAGGAGCTCAGGGACCGGCCCATATTAGGCAAAGCCTGGCTGAGGCAGGGCGGCCGGCCTTTCCCGGGGCCGCGGCACCCCCTCCCTCTCCCCTGGCCTCCAGCTAGCTCTCCCGGGCCTGCTGCCCCGGGCACCCCCTTCCCAGGCCCGTGGAGACTCACAGCTTGGCTCCAGGAACCAGTCCAGGCGGGGCATGGTGTGCAGGCATATCTGGAAGGCCAGGTGGGCTGCCAGGAAGAGGAGGCTGAAAAGCAGCAGGGCTCGGAGGAGGCGACCAGTGTGGCCTGCGGGCAGAGGGGGCAGGGGCCAGGCTAGCACAGGGCCTTCCTTCTTTCACCCATCGTGGGGGACCCACTTCCCCCCAGAGTCTGGGAGCCCAACCAGGAGACCCCAAGCTCAGGCGGAGACAGCCCCAGAGAAGCACTCCACGTGGCAGCCACACCAGGGCCGGGCCCTGCACCCGGGGAGGACTCACGGAGCCCTGGGGCCACTCTGCTCGGAGCGGGCACAGCTCACACTCCGTGCAGGGAACGGAGACCCAGGGCGAGTCGCCGAGCTCAGGTCCTGTCTCAGGACGCGGGCCGTGGCCGGCTTCCTGCTCTGGCCTCTCCAGCAGGAGCCCCAGCTCCTCCCCGTGCGGCCAGCTGACCCCTGGCTTGGGGACAGAGGCGTCACTTTCTCCTGCCCGAGGCTGGCGAGCTCGGGGCCCCTGCTCAGTTGTGCCCCTGCCCCAGGGGTGGCCCAGCAGGTGAGACCCCTAGGGTGCCGTGCGAGCACCCGCCAGGGAGGCCGTGGCCGGTCCTTGTCAACCCACCGCCCCCCCTGACTTTGCCGAGGCTCAGAGAGGACAAGGAGCCCCCAGGGGCGGCCATGCGGGACTCGGGCGGCTTGGCTGACACTCCTTTCTAGGTCCCTCCCCGCCTCCAGCCCTCGGTAGGGCAGGGGTGAGTGACAGGGAGGGCAGGGTGGGGCTGCGGAGCCCTGGGAAGCAGAAGTGGAAAATGAGCGGAACGTCTGGCCGTCAGCCCCGGCCGGGCCAGCTCTGCTCGAGCAGCGGGCCGAGGGCACGGAGAGGCCACGGGCCTCCCATCAGGAGGAGGGGCTGGGCTACCTGTGCGGGAGCCCGCGGGGGGGGGCACCGCTGCACCCCTCCCCTGCCAGGAGTCTAGAGGGGCCCTGGGGCGGCCCTCCCAGCCAACTCCCCCGCCCTGCTCACCTGTGCAGCCCCGCCCCTCCACACCTGGCACATCCCGCTAGGGGGCAGCGGGGGAGGGCCTGGCAGCCCCGCGGACACCCAGGCTGGCCTCGGGCACAGCCGGGCCCCGGCACTACCAGGCCTCACCCATTACGGGACCTCGGGCACGACGAGAGCTGCAGCCCCAGGTGCCCGGCTGCCGGGCTCCTCACACGCGCAAGAGCCCGGGGGTCAGGGAGGGAGGCGCCAGGCTCAAGACCCCTTAGCAGGAGGGCGCCCCCCACCCCCCCCGTCTTCCTATCCAGCCCCTCTTAGACTGGCCAAGTGTCAGACGTCACCGCCTCCCCACCATCCACCCCTCCTCGTACCTAGTCCGCTTCTTGGGTGGGCACACCGCGTCCTAGACCACAAGCCACCACCAAGCCAAAGGGCCCGGAGCGCTGGCCACGTGGCTGGAGCTCCCCGCCAGGTGGGGGCTGGCTGAGCAGGACGCGGGAGGGGCAGGGAGGCCAGGCCTGGGGGGTCAGGCGGGCGAGGGGCTCCTTCATCTGCCTGGGAGGGGCGAGGGCTGGGGACCCCTGACGACTGTGAGGTTTGGCCCTGAGAGCTGGGAGCAGGCGGGGGAGGGGTGCTGAGGGGCACACTGGCCGCAGCAGGGCCCACAGTCTGCTGCCAGCTCACTGTCCCCGCACCTGAATGCCACTGGCCCTGCCACTCGAGGCCCGCATACACAGGAGGCACCCCCAACCGCGTCCACCGCAGGGGAGGGGGCCCAGACACCCCCCCGAAAGATCTGGGGGCTCAGACTCTCCAGGGAAACAGGAAGTGAGGCTGCCGGGCCGTGGACCCCAGGAGCAGAGGCGGCGGGACGGGCTCCCAGAGGGGGTTTGTACAGAGAATAGCAGGAATCTGGGGTTTGAGCCCCCCCCAAAACCGCCCTGACCTCCGTCTACACACACGGCAGGGCACCTCGTGGCCCGCCGCCCCCCACCTTCACCCACCCACCCACCAGCCTCGCTCACACACCCTCTTCCTGCCAGCCAGGCGGGGCGCCAGCTCTTTGCAGACCCCCCCACCCGCCCCCGATGGGAGCTCAGCCCTCAGGGGCACAGGGGGTGGGATGGGGACCCTTGGAGCAGCTCCTGGGGTGTCCCGGGAAGTACGCTGAGAAGCTGGGGAGGGGGCGCCCGCAGTCACCCCCAGGGAGAGCAGCGGCAGTACCGGCAGCACCAGCCCCTCGGGTGGGCGTCGTCCTGAGGCAGGGACGGGTGTGAGGTCCCCAGCCGTGAAGCACCCCCACCCGCCGCCCGGGCCTGACCCCTGTGGGCTCCGAGCCAGCACGGGGCTGGGGGCCGGGGCCAGGGATCAGCCCCCTCAGGGCTCAGGCAGCATCAGACCTTCCACCAGCTGCCCAGCCTCCACGCCGGCCCAACCCGAGGCCAGGCTGCGCCTGTTTTCCTCTCTCCCACTCGGAAAAACCCAGCAGCCTCCCTGTTCGTGAAGGGCCTCTGGGGGTGGACAGATGGACAGACAGAGGTCGGGCAGGGAAGTCCTCGAAGAGCCCCCCCACCTCTGTCCCCCAGCGGATCCCTCCTGCTCCGCCCGCTCGCCATGGGGGGCTGGGCGGGGGAGCCTGCGAACAGAGGCACTGGCTCCCTGGACGGTGGGGCTGGCAGATGGACAGATCGTGGGTGGAGGAGGAGGGTGCCGGGCGGGGGAGGCCCTGAGGGAGGTACAGACCCCAGGGCCTGAGCCGGGCCAGAAGCCTTCTCCGCCCTCTGCCCCCAAAGTTCAACCCACACTCAGGACCAGCGTCCCAGCAAGGAGGGAGCCTGATGGGGCTTAGAGCCAGTGTCACAGGCCAGGGAGGGGTGGCCAGCCACCACTGTGGGGGCAGAACAACACCCGCCCCCTCCCGCGACGTCCACACCCCAACCCCCGGATCCCGTGGCCACGTTTATGTGGCGAAGGGGACTCGAGGCTCCAAGCAGCTGACCGGAGAGCAGGCGCTGACCTCGGATCCCCAGGGAAGGCCGGGTCACCACAGGGTCCGAACAGCGGACCAGAGTCCGAGTGACGAGGTGACACTCGCCTGGCCATCGCTGGCTTGGGTGATGGGGGAAGGGGCCGCGGATGCCTCTAGAAGCTGGAAAGATGAGGCAGCGGATCCCCCTGGGAGCCTCCAGAAGGACACAGGCACGGACGCTGGCCCACGGGGCCCACGCTGGTGTCCCGGACCCGCCGGAGCGGACGAGGCCGTGTGCGGCGGCCGCGAGGGGCTCCGGGGCCCGGACCAGCCAGCAGCCACGCCCAGCGCCTCGGCAGGTGGAGCCTGTGGCCTGTCCCCTGCCCGGGTCTCAGCTGTCACGGCCGACCTGGGCCCGGCCCGGCTGGGACTCCATCTCTGCCAGGAGCCGGCACTCGTGGTGCTGACGGCCTGCTCCTCGCGGGGACCCCGGTTCCCCTCCAGCCCCGAGGGGGCCTTCCTGCCCCGGGGAAGGGAGAACAGCCTGGGGCAGGTCGCCAAGCGCGGCCCTCCCTGCAAAGCTGGGCCCTCCAGCCGGTGACAGACTGAACCCGACTGAGCTCATGCAAATGGAAGGAGCCTCACTTCGGGGGGGGGCCGGACACAAGGGGCTGGCGGGAGGGGCGAGCGGCACAGGGGTTCTGGGGGTGGGGGGAGGAAGGGAAGCCCCAGGGACGAGGGGAATTGGTCCACTGGTGCCCATGACCTTCAGCATCCCCGGAGCATGCAGCGACAGAAAAGATCCTGCACTTGGCCGAGGGTCAACAATGCAGAAATCTAACTTGGGGCCACCCTTCCTGTACCCCGGCCGCCCGGGGCTTCCGTGGAGCACGCAGCGCCCGGGCCCGAGGCCCAGCGGGTCTGTGCACAAGGAGCTCCGAGACCCCGTTGGCCGGGAGCCGCCCCGCGAGCCCTTACCTGGGGTGCCGTGCGGAGAAGGGCCTGGAAACCAGGGCAGCAGCAGCAGGAACAGCAGGTAGATCAGAGAGAGCGCGTTGAAACGGGACAGGCAGGCTGCAGGGGAGGCGGGGGGAGGGCGGTCAGCCCGGCCCACGGGGTCCGGCCCCGTGCCCCGGAGATCACCCCCCGGGCACCCCCGGACCCCACCCCCCAAATATCACCCCCGGACACCACCATCCAATTATCACCCCAAACTTTGCTCCCAGACACTGTCCCCCAAAATCATCCCCAGACGTTGCCCCTCAAATACCATCCCAGACGTCACCGCCTGAATACCACCCACACGGGCTCCCCCGACATCCAGCCCCCAGCACTGCCCCCCAGCCCACGGGACATCACCGTTGAGCATCGCTCTAAAGCCCCCACGAAGCATCAGCCCCGGCGTCGCCTGCTTGTCATCCCTGTGCGGCCTCCTTCCCCGTGTGAGCAACCTCAGCCACCGTGAGACACGTCACCCGTCACTCAGGATTCACACGGTCACACGGCGTCCAGGCAACACACAGTCATCTGTCCCTGTGTCCCCAGACAACACACGTACCCGTCGCTCAGCACGCGCGCTGTCACACGTGTCCCCGGACAATTTATACCGTCGCTCAGCACACGCGCTGTCACACGTGTCCCCGGACAACACACGTACCCGTCGCTCAGCACGCGCGCTGTCTCACGTGTCCCCGGACAACACACGCACCCGTCGCTCAGCACGCGCGCTGTCACACCGTGTCCTTCTACAACCCGTCCTTCTTACCTACATCCCTTGCTGTGATTCCCTTGTCTGCATGTGTCCTGTGTGCCTGTGTGTCAGGCACACGCCACCGTGTGGCGTCCTCCCCCCACGGACAGTGACTGGGTGGCTGACCTTCCTTCCTTTGTAAAATTCTAGTTTCAGGTAACACACGGCACAACTGACTTCCGCAATCACCTCTCCGAGCGTCCACTCACAGCTCGCGGGGACACGCGGCCACCCCACGGCTCTCGGCTCCACCTTCTCCGAATGGACTCGTGGGGCTGACACAGCCGGCGGCCTGGCTCCTGTCCCTGCCCGAGAGCCACCGTGTGCCCGCGGCCCGTCCCCGCCTTTTCTCTCAACCACACATGCCCCGCCTGGCGCATCTGGACGCTACCTTGACCGAGTGTGGCCGGGGGGTTGGGGCGCCAAGGAATCAAGGCTTGTGAGGGGACGACAGGGGACATGTCCTGATGTGGGTGTCATTGCCAGGGAGCCTTTCCCGGGGTGCCCGAGGCCGGCTGGAAGGGCGGGGCTGGAGGGGCCCCGGGGCGAGCTGTCTCTGCCGCCCGCGCCTCCATCACCTCCAGTAGCGAGCGGCCCGGGAGGCCGGCGGGGACCCCTGCGGGCACTGGTGCCCACCGCGGACCCGGCCCCCGGACAACCTGGCCTCACGGAGCACACGGACCCTGCTCTACTTTCCACCGAGAAGCCGAGTCTACAAGCCACCCCAGGACCTACTCTCTGCACCCGCGATGACGCGGACATCCGGGTGACAGCCAGAGCCCAGACAAGCTGACCCGGACTCGCCCAGTCGGCTACGCAGGCCGCCTCCGGGACGGGGAGCGGCGCAGGGCCCGGTGGGGTGTGCAGAAAACAAGTGTGGGGCCGGGCGTCTGCTGGGGAGGAGGAGGGGCTAGAATAACAGTGGCTCCAGGAGGAGGCCACTGTCCCCACCTGAGCAGGTGGGCGAGGGGCCCTGGGGGCGTGGCCAGATCCGCACCTTCCACAGCCTCGAGCTGGCATCACCAGGTGGGGACGGGGACCCCTCCTCCTGGGGCTCCTCTGGGCTCCGACCTCCCGCCTCTGCTGTTCAGACAGGCCTTGGCCGGAGTCCCTCCTGCTCCGCGGGGACGGAGGCGGGGCTCCCACAGAGCAGAGGCCGCGGAGCCGCGCCCCAGGCCCACAGTCACCAGCAGGCGCTGGGCATGCCTCTGCCTGAGCCTCGTCTCGGGGCTCGGGGCCCTCCCCCAGGCCAGGACCTTGGGCAGGAAGAGAGGCTGGGGTGGGGGAGGGGCGGACCCCCGGCTGCGCGGCCGTGGGCAGCTTGCTCCAGGCCGCTGTTCCCGCGTCTGTGCGGCGGGGTTCACCCGTCCTGCCTGAACGGTCGTCCGCGTGTCACACTGAACGGAGGGCCAGGTGCAGAGCTGGGGCTGCAGTCCGGTCCCACTGACCGCTGGTGACGCCCCTCCGATTGGCCCAGCCACGCGGAGGCCCGGGAGCCCCAGGGGGCCGCTCCAGGTCACCCCCCACCCTGAAGGCAGGGCGCCTCCCCCTCCCATCGCACGCTGCCGGGCACCGGCTCGACCAGAAATACAACGTGTACAGCAACCGCGCATTTTCATTTAAAACAAAATCCATCTGATCCGACCCAAGGGGCAGGAGGAAAATGCATTTACGGCAAACGCTTCTGAAGTTCCTCTTTGTGCCCCAGCCCCCACGTCGTCTCTCCCCGCGCCACAGCGACCGCCCCGGCCTGTCCCCAGAGAGGGTGGCACCCCTGTGCCAGCCAGGCCGTGTCCACCCCGCCGTGCCCGCCCTCGGCCCCTCACCCGGCACCCGCCGTCGCCTCTCGGGCCCCTGCTGCTCTGGCCCGGGCGCCCGGCAGCGGGTCTCGGGGAGCAGGTCCCAGGGGCCGGGATGGCGACGGTCATGGTGCTGCTTCCTGGACGCGGAGCTTCAGCTCAGGAAGATGGAAAGTTCCGTGGACGGGTGGTGGGAGCGGCTGCGCAGTGCGGAGAAGGCACGGCACGCTTACGAGTATGAAGGCGGTCGATTTGGTGCCCTGTGGCCTTTCTTTAAAAATTTTTTTTAAATCTTTATTTTTGAGACAGAAAGAGAGTGTGAATGAGGGACAGGCAGAGAGAGAAGGAGACAGAGAATCTGAAGCAGCTCCAGGCCCCGAGCTGTCAGCACAGAGCCCGACGTGGGGCTCGAACCCACGAACCGTGAGATCATGACCTGAGCCAAAACTGGACGCTTAACCGACTGAGCCCCCAGGCGCCCCTTCTGTGTCTTTCTTAAGTATATTTTTAAGTTGTCTCTACCTCCAGCGTGGGGCTCGCAGTTACAACCTCGAGATCAAGAGTCACACGCGGGGATAAGTTCAGGTCCCATGCTGGGACCGGCTCTGTGCTGACAGCTCGGAGCCTGGACCTGCTTCAGATTCTGTGTCTCCCTCTCTGCCCCCACCCCCCCCCCACTGTCTCGCTCTCTCTCAAAAATAAACATTTAAAAATTAAAAAAAAAAAAAAAGTTGCATGTCCTACCAACTGAGCCAGCGAGGCTTCCCTATGTTCTGTGTCTTTTACCAAAATAAGAAAACAAACGTGTCCTGAGTCCAGTGAAGGATGTCGGAACCCGGAACCCGAGGGAAGGGCCGGCCCAGCGCGGAACGGCCCCGTCCTGTCCCCACACCCAGGCTGAGCAGAGGGAAAGAATCTCTGAGAAGCTTATCTGCCCGAAGCAGGAAATCAGAGATGGAGAGTCAGAGGCACGGCCGGTGGGGCGCCACCAAGGCACCCGGCTCCGCGAGGGACCCACCACGGCCCGCGAATCCAGCCCGCTTGCTCTGCCCGGCAGAAGGCAGTCTGGGCTCCGCGGTCGCGCGGCAGCGGGGAGGCGAGGGAGGCCGCGTCCCAGCCACACCGACGAGGAGACAGGCCCCCCGCTCCCAGGTGCCCGGAGGTCTCGGTCACCCGCCCCCCGGAGTGTGCCAGCCCAGCTGCCGTCCCTCACTCTTCCCAGCCGGGCCGGGAAGCGGGCACCGGGCAGGCGGGTATGCCGGCACAGGGGACGTGAGTGGGGAAAGCCGGCCCCGCTGCCGCCAGCGGGTGGGTGGCAGGGGGGCTCGGGGTCTGTTCTGGGCCGGCCACCCTCCCCTGTGAGCAGGGACTGGGGACGGGGCGAGAGGCCGGCGCAGCTGTCGCTCACGGTGCCCTGTGTCCAGAGGAGGGCGCAGGGGGCCTCAGAGAGGACAGGCCTCCTGGTGGTGTGGCCAGGACTTAGCTCCAGACTCCTGGCTCCACCTCCGGGCCTTTAGGGTCACTCCATGCAGCCATCGAGGCTGCCGGGCTAAACACCATGAACGTGGCCTCCCCGTCCAGGCTGCCAGGCTAAGTGCCGTGAATGTGGCCTCACTGTGCCTGTGCATGCAGAGAAGGCCCAAGACATCAGAGCAGGCTGCCTGGAGGAGGTGGCATTTCTTTTGGCCCTGAAGTCCAGCTGAGACTTGGGGAAGGGTAGAGGGGGTTTCGGCCAGGCCCAGGCTAACGCAGAGGAGGAACTATCTGGAGGGGACAGGCCCGCTCTGCCCAGGCGGCCCCCACCTCCCAGGCTGGCTGTGACCTCATGGGGGAAACATGCCTTTTCCTGAGCCAGAACAATAGGCTGGGGGTGGGGGAGCCCTGCCCAGCAGGAAGGACTCCCAGCGCCAGGCCCCTCACCCGCACCGCCAGGGCACGCTTAACCCTCACAGACCCGCACACGGCCCTCCAGAGCCCTCCAGGCCCAGCCAGCAAGCAGCCCACCAGGCCCTGGGCCTGGAGAGGAGGGAAGCGGGGTCTCAGCCAGCGCAGGTCAGGAGGGGGGTGGAGGGCCGACCACACACTGCTGGGCCGGGGCTGGACCCCAGGGCCCCACCCCCAGGCCGCGAGTGTCTGGGGGAAGGAGGCTGCCCAGGCCCTCCCCACTCCCTCCTTCCTGAGGAGCCGGCGCTCCAAGCCTCAGTTTCCCCATCTATGGAGCAGGGTGGACGAAGCGCCTGCACATGGAGGGGGGATGGGTGGGCACTTCGCCGGCTGGCAGGGTCCTCAGTGGCCCCACGGCGGGTGTGTCTGGCACCCCTGGGAGGGAGGCTCCAAGCAACAAACACAAAGGTAGAGGCCAGTGTGGGCACGGGGACCCAGGGAGGGGCCGCGGGGCCTGGACGCGGGTGACAGCCAGCACAGTCCGGGCACCTACGACGGGCGGGGCGGCTTCCTCCACGCTGCGGGTGAGGGGGCTGAGGGACGCCCAGGGACCCGGGCTGACACCCTGCCGCTCGGAAACGGTGCAGGCCCAGGTGACCCTGGGCACAGGACAGAAGGGGCCGGCGTGGGGGGGGCCGGCGGATCTGGGGGGGCAGCCACGGGCACAGGGGCCCCCCAGGGGCGGCTGCAGTAGAGGGAGGGGCACTTCCTCCTCTGCCCGCTGTGCCCTGCAGGGGTGAGGCCCTGAGGACCGGGCTGGGCTGCCAGGTCACAGGGAGAGAAGGCCCGAGGCCGCCAGCCCAGCGGTCTGGGAGGAAGAGCGCATGTCTCCACCCTCCTTGGGGCCTCGGTCTCCCCACTGGTGAAAACGGGGAGCCAAAGGGCCGGAGTCCGAAATCTGGGGGTTCTGCCCAGCTCTGCCTCCCCGGGCCCCATCCCTCGCTGGGACATGACAGGGATCCCGCTGTGCCCCTCGGGGACGCGGCAGTGGCACCGGCCCAGCGCGCACGGCAGGATCCCCCGGGCGCTGGCACACGGCAGCCGGCCACGCGTGGGATCCCTCTTGAGAGAAACAGAAGCGGAAACAGGATTCAGGCTCGTAAATGTACAAAAAGTCCCGGGAAGGTCTCTGCCAAGTTGCTGCGGGCGCTCACCCGTGCAGGGCCCTCGCCCCCGTCTGTAAGTCCCCTTTTCTCTGAGGACGACGTTCGCACGCGCCCCGGACCCGCTCACAAGTGAAGTGACCCCAAAGATAAAAGCCTGGGGGGGACGCGGGGAAGGGGAGAGACGTGTGGCCTGGGCTCTCCTTTCACACCAGGGGCTGCGGGCTGGGAGGGGCCTGAGTCGCCTGAGTCCCCAGGGCACGGTGGCAGTGGGCGGGACTGGGCTTAGGCTCTCCAGACCCGGGGTGGCACCTTCCAGGTCTGCCATCTGCTGCCTGCGGGCCGAGCCCCTAGGAGGCCAGGTGGGGCCTGGGGACCGGAGGTCAGAGTCCCAGACGACAGCTGCGAAGCAGGGCGACTCCGGGGTGGGGGGCCTAGTGCGACCCCGCGCCCTCCCCCAGCCTGCCGCCTCCCCGGCTGTGCTCACGCCCCTTCCTTGGCTTGGAGGAGCCCGTGAACACCCTGCTGGCCTCTGCCAGGGGGCGGGGCGGGGGAGGAGGGCAGACATGGCAGAGGGCCGCCGCCTGCCCTCCGCTGGACCGCCGGCTCCCCAGCTGCAGCGCGTCCCCACGCTGGGATGTAAAAGCTGAACCCGGCCCCTGACCCGAGGTGACCAAAGGTTTGGACCTTTCTGGAAGAGGAAGGGGGGGAGGTGGGCCTAGGGCACGGAGTGAGCCGGCCCCACCCAGGCACCCCGTACCCTGTGGAGACGAGATCTCTGGTCACAGGAAGGCAGGGCTGGAGGTCAGAGCCTCGGAGCACCCGGGCGGGAGGGAGAGCGAGGGGTGCCTCCGGGAACCCGGCTCCTGGCCAGGCTGCACTCAGACGACCCGCCACCTGCTCACCAGCCCCACGAGGTCTCCAGCGTGCGCCCTGCAGCGCCGCACCCAGAAAGTTCTGCCAAGGGGCCTGGCGCCCCGTCCCCTCAGCCCCTCCAGCACCAGCCACACACCGGCCGTTGGGGCCTCTGACCCACAGAGCACCACACAGGCCTGGGGGTTGGTCGTGACGGACGCCACCCCAAGGACGGAGAGCACCAGCCCCGGGGCGGGCGGGTGGGGAGGCTGCAGGAGACCCTCACAGTTTACGAAGCTGAGAACCCTTCCCTCTCCCAGGAAGACGTCAGCCTGAAGCCAGAGCCCCGCAGGGCCTTGCAGGGGCGGGGACACAGCAGCGGTCCCCACGCGCCAATGCCAAGAACACTGTGTTACCTACTGGGAGCCCAGCCAAGAGCCCAGCGCCCCGTGCTGCCGGCCGAGGGCTTAGTCAGCGTGGGGTCCGGGACACTGGGTTCCACGGCTCACCTGACAGCCAGGCTCCCCCCGTCCCCCACCCCAGGCCCGAGGACCCAGCGGCCACTGAGGGCCGGGCACAGAGGGGCCCCTGCCACGTCCCCCCACACGGTCCTCGGGCTGGGGGCCCCCCAGCCACACGCAGCCTCAGTGAGGTGGGCACAGTGTGGAAGCGTGGCAGAGCGGGGCACAAAGGGACAGCATGGGTGGACGTGTGACCCACGGGGTGTCGCCACGGGGCCCACGCCGTGCAAGGCAGGCACCTTGAAGCCGGTGGTGGGTGCAGGGTGGGGTGGCCTGGCCTCCAGCTGTTTACACGCCTCCTGGCCCCAAAGTGTCACGAGTGGGACCCCCCCCGCCCCTGCCCCCAGCTCTGGTGCGCATTCCTCTGCTTCCTCCCGGGAGGCTGTCCAGGCTCCCAGCAAGTGCTCCGCGAAGCCCTCCCAGGAGCACCCGCTGGCTGGGCTCCTCCGCCCTCCGCCCTCTCTGAAGGGTCAGCACCTGCCCTGCCCAGAGGCTCTGCCCTGTCCAGAGAGGAGGCCAGACTCCAGGCAGGGGTGGGGCCGCATTCCACAGGGAGGGACCTGGTGGCTGCGCTGTGACCTGACCTGCAGGGCCACAGGTAAACAGCCGGGGGGAGAGGGGGCCAGGGCACTCCCACCCGCCTCTGCGAGGATGTGGTTTGGCAACACCCCCCCACCCCAGCCGCCTAGAGCTCAGGGGCGTGGCCGAATAAAGGGCGACAGTGAGGGGTGAGCTGACACCATGATGTCCCCAAGCCAACACCTGGCGCGTGTGGGGGCTGGTGGGCTAGAGCCCCTGGGTCTTCAATCGGGCCAGACCTGTCCAGGGCCCTGGGCAGATGCTCAGATCGCTGCCCTCCCGAGTCCCCGGGGACAGTGGGACAGGCTCCAGCCACAAGGAAAGGGGCCCCGACGGCGCGGACCCCCGCCGGCCGGTGAAGGGCGGAGCAGGTGGGCCCGGGCTGCGCCGGGCGCTCGTGTGGAGGCCCCACCCCGGCGGCTCCCTGCGCCCCAAGAGTTCTTTCCTGGATGCCAGCTGGCGCCCCACCGGTCAGGCAGCCCCCAGGCGCAGGGCCCCGGGCGGAGCGTCAGGCCACGCAGATCAGGCAGGGGCCAGTGGCACCTGGAGCTCAGGTGAGGACACTGAGCCCCGCAAGGCCGCCGCGTCTGCTCGGGAGACATGGGGGGTCCCTCCGTGGCCCCCCCGCCACTTCACCCAGGGAGTGGGGGCAGCAGTTGTGACCCTGCCCTCCACGTTACTGGGGGTCTGATGAGACGCACGTGGGGGTGTCAGCTGGGGGGGCCTCTCCTGGGGGCGGGGGCTGCCGAAGGGGGTCCTGCTCCCCGGTTCTCCGGGCGTTCGGACAAGGCCTCGGGTCCCAACACGTCCCGGTGCCCTCTGGCTGGCTGACCCCCAGGTCCAAAGGCCCCTTGGGCTAAGCTGATTAGAGCAGACAGGGTTTGGGGGGGCTCTGCTGCACCCCACCCCCAAATTCCAGGCTCGTTGATATGACTGACACGCCCCTACGGGGGTGCCCAACATCACAAGGGCCACACCAAGCAGTGACTCTCCTGAGCCACCTCCCCCTGAGCCACACACCTATCCCTGGGCCACCCGGCGCCTCACACAGGCAGGACCCACCACCCAGCACAGGCTGCTGGACGGGGGGCTGCTCCCCTGGTCTCGACAGCAGCCCCCCTGGAGCCGCTGAGGCCCAGTCCTCCACGCAGACGCCACAGGGGGACCACAGAGGTCTGGGGCGAGCACCAGGAGCCAGGGCAGCGAGGGTCCACACCCACCATGGGCCCCAAATAACCAACACACTCGACCCAGCCCGTCGCATGTTAGGCTCAGTCATCAGCCCAGTGACGTGCAGAGGGCCCGCGAGCCAGAGCGCCGCCTCCGGGGCCAGGTGTCTGGAGCGCGACGATGGACACAGGGAAACACATGAACAAGCCAACGAGAACGAGTCGCGGGAGCAGGCAGGGGCTGCTCGGACAGGCCTCCAGGAAGCCCCCCCTTGGGGGCAGAGGGGACCTGGGCCTGGAGATCCCGCACAAATGCCCTGAGGTGAACGTGCTCTCGGGGGGGGCGCGGGGGTGCCCAGGGGACTGCAGCCTCTCTGCCCACGGCTGCGGTGCTCTGTCAATTCCTCATTGTGCCAAAGAGCAGGGTCACCCATCTCCAGAGCTGGGGGGGGGGTTCCCAGGCCACACCGTCAGCATCGCCTGGGAATTCGGGGTGCGGGTTCCCAGGCTCACCCGGTCATGCAGGGCCGGGTCCTGCGGTCGGTGCTGGAACGCAGTCTGGGGGCAGGGATGCGCCCTACGGACTCAGGGCCCGCGCTCCGGAAGCTGCCTGGTGGACTGCAGGACCCGGGTGTCCTTCCTCTGACTCAGAAGAAGCAACGTGACTGTCACGACATGTCCGGTCTTCCGCTGCAGCGTGACCTGGGACCACCCTTCAGGGGTGACGACCTGTCCCCTGCGTGGTGGGGGCCCTGTCCCTTAGCCTCAGGCTGCTCTCCTGCAAATGCCTTCTCCCCGCAAACCCCAGGACGGCATCCACGCCGTGGACCACGTGCAGCCCAGGCTTCAGAGGCACTTCTGGGCGGCTCTCTCACCCCCTTCCGGCTGCCACGCCAGCGTTTCCAAATGTGGGGGTCCACCCGAGGCAGACCGGGTACCCACATCTGCTCACCAGCTCTGGGCCCAGGACCCAGGGTTGGGGCGCTGACTCAGAGCCCCACCCCGTGACTCAGCCAGCCCACGGCACCCCGAGTCAGCCTGTCCAGTCTGGCTTGTGCAAATGGCCACAGAGTCCGGTTGGCCCTGCTCTCTGGGGGCCCTTTCTGGCAGAACAAAGGAATGCCATCTGGCCACCTCCCACTGGCAGGCGGGCGTGGGGGCGGGTGTCGCTGGCCAGGGGGGAGGGGGAGGTCCCGGGCCTCTCGGGGCTGACAGGGGGCAGCAGCACTGAGGGTGAGGAGGGCGCTGTCATCACGTCTAGCTCAGCAGGAGGCCCGCGTCAGGTCCCGGCTCCACCTTCCCCACCCCGCACGTGGTTTCCCTTCGGGTGAAATGGGGTGACAACGGGAATTTGCCCTGTGACCACCCTTCTCCCCACCCCAGCTCAGGGCCCATCACCGGAAGGCACCGCATGAGCAGGCGCATGTCCTCGGAGAGCGGAGACGGCATCTGCGTTCCCGATCAGGCCGCGAGGTCGGGGGCTGTGTCGGCACGCCTGGCGGTGTGACCACACATGCTCACACTCATGCACGCCATGTGCACACCAGCGCACCTTCTCCGCGTCCGGGTGGGGAGTGGCTAATGGGCCCTGGGGGCTGGGTGTGTGGTGGTTTCTGGTCACCTGGCCGAGCTGCTGGAAGGTTTGTTTTACAGGGATTAACATTTGAATCCGTTGACTCAGAGAGAAGCAGATGACCCTCCGGAGCCGACCAACCGGATGAAAGCCGAGGAGCGAGCGGCGGCCCCTGGGAAGGAGGGCTGCGCCGGAATGCGGCCTGGGGACGGCAACTTCCACTCTTGCCTGGATTCCCGGCCTGCCTGCCGGGTGCCCTCCCTGCAAACGTCAGGCTCGCCAGCCCACAGTCTCCCGCGTGTGGGCGCTTCTCTCGCGGGACCTGTCTCCCTGACGGACCCGCCCGGTCCTGAGGGTCAGCACCTGTCTCGCGGTCCGGGCCCAGATGGCCGCAGGCTTGGGAAGCAGGGTGCGGGGCCCCCCGCGCATCCTCGGGAAATTCAACAAGCTCAGGGAACGACCAAGGGAAAAGTCAACACTGTCGGCTCATAACAACCGGCCGGGCCCCGCCTCCAGGAAGCCAGCCCGGGAGCAGGACCCAGCCCCACGGCCCCAGCGCCCGGGCTCTCCCCGCCTCATCGCCCATCTGTGAGCGGCCCACGACACTCCCTCCCCTCTGCGCTCTGAGGCTCGGACGCAGCGAGGCGCCCAGGTTCTGTGCCTCCCGCACTCGGCCGCTGGGGTCGGGGGTCACAGTGTGGCCGACACCGGGCCCTTTGCTCATCTTCCTGCCTTCCTCTCCCTCCTCCAGTAAAAACACTCTCGGATTTCAGGATATCCTTACAGAAAGAGTCACTTCTGAGCTCCAGAATCCCCTCTGGGGTCACTTCCGAGGGGTCGCTCCAGGCCTGCGGGGACGCTCCATCTGGGGCCCCAGGGAACAAAAGCTGCCTCAGAGCACAGTGGCCGAGGGGCAGGGGCTGCCAGCCCAGCGTGGCCAAGCCCGAGCTCCCCGGGGGCCAGAGGCCCCAGCTGCCTGCTGGGGGGGGGGTCCTGCAGGGAGAGGGGGGCAACGGGCGACACTGGAAACCCCTGCGGCTCCCCCACCCGTGTCCCAGACCCCCCCAAGCACCACGCTCGGTGTGTGCCAGCAGCTGGCCGGCCTCTGGCACAAGCCCTCGAGGACGGAGGCCCCGCCTCCACTGCACAGGAGAAGCCAAGGCCCCTCAGGCAGTGAGTGACGGCGCCAGGCGGCACGGCCCCTCCCAGCTGATCTGCGGGGCGCCTGTGTCGGGACCCAGCCCCCTCCCCGCACACAACGGCCATGCCCTCCCCCCCCAGGTCCCCACCACCCCCTCACTTCAGGCCCTCCAGACCGAGGCCTGCAGAGCGGGGCCCGGGGCCGTCAGGACGGCGGTCAGCACCGGCTCCCCAGGCGAGAGGAGAACCCATTAAGTGGCCACTTTGAGAGCAGAGAGCGCAGCCCCCACGCCCTGGGGGACACAGCGGGCGGGGACGGGGCAGGCCTGGCTGAAGCTATACGTTCAGTTCCTGGAAAACCAGGGATGTGCTGCCGGCTCACCCACCGCATCCTGTTTTTATGGAAACCAACCGAATTCCGAACAGCGCAGCAGGCAGCCGACTCCAAGGGGGTCCTGAGCGGCCGTGGCGACACAGGCCCGGAGCCCCCACCCCGGGGGAGGCTGGGGACGGCGGGTCCTCCCGGCAGGGAGGGGCAGGCCTGCTGTCCACCCCCATCTCAGCTGGACTCTGTCACGGGAAGGCAGCTGGCCCCTCGCGGCTCCCACCCAGACACGCAGAGCTCAGAGAGTGCCCGAGACGCCACGGCCTTCAGGGCCTACTCCTGCCCCGGTGGCCTGGTGGCTTCGGGACTGCGGCCTCAGCGTCACCACAGCCTTGGCCAGAAGCCTGGCTCTAAGTCTGTGCGCGGTGTGACCCCTGAGCCTCGGTTTCCTCACCTGTTCAATGGGGCCAACAGGACGCCCTGGATAAAGCCACGGGCCCCGCGCTAATACCAGCAGTTGCTGCCGCGCCCCAGCACCGCCTGCGGTGCTAACACGAAGCGCGCTGGCCGCCGCCGCCCCAGGGCCTGCGCTCGAGCCGGACACCGGCGGCTCCTCTGGGAGAGCCGGGCCCCTGCCCGAAGCCGTGGAGCCAGGCCTTACTGCCCGCTGCCCACTGCCCGCTGCCCACTGCCCACCACAGCAACCCGATGACCCTCCCTACCCCTCCTGCTCCTCAAGGTCAGGGCTGAGCCTCTGCTGGGCAGGCTCCAGGGGGCCTGAGGGCAGAGGCCTACAGGGGGCAGGGCCGGCCCCGCCCGCCCCGCCCCTGCAGAGTCCTACCCACACCCGAATGGAGGTTCCTGTGGGAGTGAGGCCCAGCGAGCGGGAGGCCCAGGGGAGCCTGAGGTGGGGCCGGGTGCCCAGCAGGGAGGGGACCATGCGGGGAGGTCCCCAAGGCCAAGGACATCCCCACCCACAAGCAGACAGGCTCTCCACTGGCCGGGCCCCTCTTCCCTGCCGGCCAAGCGCCCATAGTTCCACCCTCGCAGGGACCTGTACAGGCAGCCGTGGGGACAGCGTGACACTGTCCCCTGTGCGATGCCAGCCACACACCATGCGCCTCCAGCCAGTCCCAGGGCCCCAGAGCCCCTTTCCGGCTGTGGGACCCGGAACCTGCTCCTCCTCTTCAAGCTGATTCTTTGCCCGACGCCTCGGAGGGTCCGTGAGGACGGGGGCCTGGGGTCACGGCAGCCACACAGGGGACTGCCGTCTTGGGTCTTCCGTCACCAAGCTGCCTGGGGCTTCCCAGCGGCGGGTGACGGCTCCGGTGTGTGGGGCTAGGTAGCCTCCCTAGGGAAGGCACCAGGAAGCCCCCCAGCGCCAGTGCTGAGGGGAGGGGACAGGAACTGTCAGGACGGGCGCCCCCCCCAGCAAGGGCTCCACGCCCTCCCGATGCGTCCCAGGGGGAAGGACCTCCCGCCCCCAGCCCACGATGTCAGCGGCGAGGCATCTTCGCTGCTGTCCTGTGGGAGCGCCCAGCGGCCCGTGACTCGGCCAGGCCCAGCGGGTTCCACTGTCCCCGCCCGCCGGGCACCGGGGCCGGCTGTGCCCAGCCCACCAGCCATCACCTCAGCTCGGGGACGGCACCGAGCTGCCCCACGTTCCTCCCTGGTGAGAGCACGGGCCGTGGGGGGACCTGGGCCACAGCCGCCCCTGCGAAGCCGTGATTCAGAGGCTCCGCCCCACCCACGCCGCTGAGCGGGGGGGAGGGGCGGGTGGCCTAACAAGGTCCCTCGGCCCCGGCCACCTGGGCAGTCACCCAGGGGCCTCGATGCCAAGCCGGGCAGGTGCTGACCCTGGAGGGCAGGCCGGCTGCCGCTGCCCAGTGCCCGGCCCCGCTCCACATGGGCGGCTCTGCTGCTGAGGTGAGGAGCTCAAGGCCCAGAGACACCGTGTAAGGTGCCCCAGGGCGCCCAGCAGCAGAGCCAGGTTTGGAGCGGGTCTGATAGAACGAGCACAGAGAAGCTTCGCCTGGCATTTTCCCTCCCACGGTGTCCACTCCACAGGCACCCACGTGTGGCCTCATAAACTAGTGCATTTTTTTTTAATATTTACTTTTGAGAGAGAACATGCATGCACGTGAGTGGGGGAGGGGCGGAGAGAGGGGGAGGGAGAGAGAGTCCGAAACCGCCTCGACGCCGTCAGCACAGAGCCCAGTGTGGGGCTCGGTCCCACGAACCATGAGAACGTGACCGGAGCCGAAACCAAGAGTCGGATGCTTACCTGCCTGGGCCCCCGGGCGCCCCTAAGCCACAGGTTCTCTTGCTGAGGGGCACACGTGGTGCGGCCTGGGGGCGCCCCAGTGACGGTGTCCAGGACAGGGCAGAGGTCACCGAGGTCCCCAGGCAGCCCCAGCGGCCACCCCCTCCCCGCACACAGAGCGGGACACGGATTCACACAAGCGCCATGGGCGAGTACAAGCAGGCGCTGCCCAGGGCTGTCCCGGGGGAGCCCCAGCGTGGCCGGAAGAGAGGGAGGGGTCAGGCCCTGAGGCCGGGGCAGGGGGGGCACATGTTCTGGAAAGACGCTGGGAGCCTCTGACCACAGCAAACCCCCTCGGGCATGAGGTTCCTCTTAAGAACATGACAGACCCCACGCCCTCCCCGCAGGCTCCCGTGGGATGTGACGAGGACCCTGAAACGCGTGACCCGCAAGGACCGATGTGGCCACGGCCACCCTCACACGACGGGGTCGGGCCGTCACGCCAACGGGGTGGGATGAGGAGGAACGAGGGGGAGGGAGGCCACGGGACCCTCCCCTGCGGTCACGGCCGCTCGCCATCCAGCGCCCCCTCCGTAAAGAGACCTCCGAGCTGTTCTTCGTTCTGACCCTTCCAATAAGCTGCCTGCTGCTCGTTTTACCTCGCGCCCGCCTCTCCTTCTCTGCAGCGGTGACCACGGGCCTCGCCACAGTAGCGCGACCAGAGCACCCCGCCACCGAGACCCTGGGGCGGCATCTCGCGTCTCCCCGGCCGCCACCCCCAGCCGGGGTCAGAACCGGGAAGAAGAGGCAGGAACCCCAGACCCTCCGCACGGGGCCGGGGCCGTGACCTGCAGCCTGGCGTCCGGGACGGTCACGGGGACCCGGGGGGCCCCGCCGCAGGCGCTCCCACAGCGGAAAGTCACACGCGGACACCAGCCTCCAGTTCCGAGTAACCGACCGAAGGGAGCGCGCATCCCGCGAGGCCAGGAGGGGCCGCGTCGGGCGGGGCAGGAAAGCACCCGCTCTGGCCCCCCCCACCACGTGTGGTTCCAGCTGCCACATCCTTTTCCAAGGGGTGACCCTCAGCGGCTCTGCCCACGTGCTCAGGTCACCCGGTCCCGACGCCTGCTCCCGCCCTGCCCCCGAGGCGGCGCCGCGCCCCCCAAGGGGCTGCTTCGGCTCAGCCCTACCTCAGGCCCTTGCCACGTGCCGGCAACACCGGCTGGAGACGCAAAGGGGGACTCAAAGGCTCCTGACCCCTCGTGACGCCTGGGGGCTCCTCAGGCTCTAGCACAGGGGGCAGCTGGTCTGGCCCAGAAGGCTCTCAGGCCTCCTCCGGAGACGGCAATCTCCCCGCGATCTGCCTGGGGGGCTCCTCCACTCAGCAAGCCCACAGGGGAGCGTGTGCCTCCGGCGCGTGCACATGACTCTGCTTCCAGCCCTGCCCTTCTCCTCACGCAGGGGGCCCGGGGGTACAGACCGAGTGGCTGACACGCCGTCCGACAGTGGAGAGCGGGAACCCGTGGGGGGCGGGGGGGTGCAAGGGCAGGGTCTGGTGAGTGCGGTACAGACCCTCCCCGGGCGGCCTCACTCTGGAAAGGACAGGACAGCCCCCCCCAAAGTGTCTCCACCCACAGCCTCGGGGCAGGACCACCGGGCGGCTTCCGCGGGCACAGGACCCAGGGACACGGGGTCCACGGCTCGCCCCCCGCCCCTCAACGTCCAGGACTCTGCGTGGAGCCACCCCCAGGCCGGACAGGCTCCCGCGCTTTGCTCCTGTGCTGGCTGGAGTCCTTCTCGGGAGGTCACGCTGTCCTGGGCCGGGAAGGGTCCCCGCCGAGGTCCGAGCAACAAGCGCCCGCAGCCGAGGGAAAGAAACCTCCTGGTCCCGAGGGTCCCCTCTGGTGGCAGGCCTGGCCCCCGAGCCCCTGCCTCTAACCACCCCGACCACCTCACCCTGGGCTGGCCAGGTCCGCCTGAGGGGCTGTGCGGGTCCAGGCCACACGGCCGCAGGGACCCCCGGGGGCCGGTCTGCGGGGGAGACGCACCAGGACCGCGTGGCCCCGGAGGCTGAAGCAGGACACAGCACGGGCGACCTCCGCGGCCCTGAGCCCGCCTGTCCCGGACCCAACCTGGGGGCCCGGGAGGTCATCCTGAGGGCGCCAGTCGGGAGAAGGAAAATCAGGCGGTGCACAAAGGTGCTCACCGCATCCCGGGAATGACAGGGGACGGTCACTTTCATGTCACTTTCCAGGAGCTAAAAGAAACCCACTTGAAACAACAGGCAGCCCAGGGGAGGCCAGGCCGGCAGAGCGAGAGGCCCAGGCACGGCTGGCGGCCCCTGGAGACGGGCACAGGGGCCGGCGAGGGCTGGGCAGGCAGACAAAGGGGCGGGGACGGCAGGAGGCGCACGGGAAGCAGCGGGAGACCGGTGGGGACACAGGTCAGGACGCGCCGAGAAGCCTGCCACGTGGCTGGCGCCCAGGCCGCCGCCACAGCACGCACGACGGAGGTGGGAGCTGACCACATAAACAGCACGGCGCCAGTTGCCCGGACCTGGAATTACACACACCGGCTCTTCAGCAGACGTCGACAGAGCAATGATTAGAGTCGGCGACCAGACGCAGGGAAACGGACCGAGACCTTAGTCGCGGCCCACAGGGAACGGCCACGAATCACAGCTAAAAAGACCCGCCACCCAACGTTTTTAGGCAGGTGACTGTTGGACGCATGTCACAAAAAGGGACATCAAAGGTGAGGAGCATCGTTTGGTGTCAGGGAAGCGCAGACCAAAGCCGGAGGATACACTTCACGCCCGCGAAGCGGTGACAGCAGAGGCCGCGTGCGCTGGCGAGTGTGCCTGCCCAGGGTCAGGCACCGCGAACCCGGAGATTGACGGTAGCTTCCCGGGGACGTGAAGCCCCCGTGCCCTGCAGCCCCACGCCCGTGTGCACGAGCGAACGTAATCCACAGGTGTGTACGGAGACGCGCGGGACCCGCCGCCCGGAGCCCGATGACGGCGGGGTGGGGACAGTGCTGCACGGACGTCCAGGGGAGGAAGGGCCAGTGGAGGCGGCACTCACACGGCGCGAGCAGTCCCGCCATCGTGAGTCCCACACGCAAGCAAAAGTAACCTGGGGGCAGAGGTCAGTCGTGGGGGCTGACCAGGAGGTGACCGGAAAGTGCCTCTCGCACAAGCGACAGCTCGGCTGGGGAGAGTTCACACGACCCACGTTCCGCTGTCAAACGCGCCGGCGGGACACCTAAGGGCATGTGCTGGGTTGTCTGCTCAGGACTTCCCGGTGGGAAACAGGCGAGGACGAAGGCCTGGCCTCCACCGGGGTCTTGTGTGGACCGCGGAGCCTCAGGCAGAGCCGGCCCAGGGTGAGGCCAGCCCCAGGCGCTGCGTGACAGAGGTTCGCGCGCCACGAGGCGCAGCTGGAGGAAGGGATAGGGGGGTCCCGGCTCCAGGGCACGCCGACCTGTGCCAACCAGCACTCTCCCCCCATGGCGTCACCCCCAGGCCCAGTGGATGGAGCCACTGCCACCATGGGTTACAAGAAGCCCCCCTGGAGAGTGCCGCTACGTGGGCCCCGCGCCAGGCGGACGACGCGGCGCAGCTCGGCGCTCTGTGTGGGGGGAGGGCCGCTCAGGTGCCCGGGAGGCCGCTGGCTCTGGGATGCGTCTGGACACAGCGCCGGAGCCCAGGGCCGGGAAGGCAGAGAGGCCCCGGTGTCCGTCCCCGAGGAGGGTGCAGGGGACATGGGGGGGCAGGAGTGAACACTGGAGTCGGAGAGACGACGCAGAGGTCTGTGCCCAAGTGACCAGTCAGCGGGGGGGGGCGCACAGCTTCAGAGACGAGGCCGAGAAGCAAGGGAGGCGCCCACGGGGGCAGGTGGAGACCCAGGGCTGGCCGTTCGGCGGGCGGGGGCGGGGGCACTACATCTAGACTGGCCGCCACAGGGCACCCGTGCCAGCTGCCGGGAGGAGCCCAGCACCGGCGACCTCGGCCAGCCCGGGCGACTTGCTCCTTTGGGGAACGTGAGAACACCCCCATCCAGGGGGCGCAGACCCGCATCAGCACACGGCCTGGTCCCCGCGGGACTGTGGCCCGGCCACCGCACGCGGGAAGGGAAGGCAGAGAGAGAGAGACGGGCTCAGCGGGACCCCGGGATGCACCCTCTGGTTTCCCCTAAAAGCCCCCTTTAAGGTTGTTACAGTGATGAATTCTTTTTTGTTTGTTTATTTTGAGAGGGAGCGCGAGCGAGCAGGGGAGGGACAGAGGGAGAAGGAAAGAATCTCAAGGAGGCTCCGCGCTGTCAGCTCAGAGCCCGACAAGGGGCCTGGACCCACACACCGCTGAGATCATGACCTGAGCTGAAATCAAGACTCGGACATTCACCCGAATGCGCCGGCGATGTGTTGCTTCAGACGCTGTCTCAACCATGGAGAGAAATCAAACACCTGAGAGGAGAGCGCGGGTCAGTGGAAACGCCGCAGAGGCAGGACTGGACTCTGCTCGGCCGACAGTCACAGGCCCTGATGATTCCAGCGGATGACAGGTCGCGACTCCTCCTCAGGGGGCCACCGGGGACCCCTGCCTGCCCCTCTCCTGCCCAGCCCCTCCGTCCCAGGATCTGGGTGCTCCCGCAGCCGCTCTTCCTCTCGTCCACGCTGGGGGGCGGGGAGGACAGGCCAGCAACACTCCAGGTGCTGCCTGGACACAGCCACGCGGGAAGCAGTCCGAGGAGCAAGCCCCCCCCAGCCCCAGCCCCCAGCGAGCCCCCCCCGCCCAGACACAGCCCCCAGCGAGCCCCCCGCCCAGCCACAGAGCGAGCCCCCCAGCCCCAGCCCCAGCGAGCCCCCCCGCCCCCAGCCAGCAGCCCCCCCGCCCAGCCACAGAGCCCTCCCCCCAGCCAGCCCCCAGCGAGCCCCCCGCCCAGACACAGCCCCCAGCACTCCCGCCCAGACACAGCCCCCCAGCGTCCCCCAGCCACAGCCCCCAGCGAGCCCCCCCAGCCACAGCCCCCAGCGAGCCCCCGCCCAGCCACAGCCCCCCAGCGAGCCCCCCAGCCACAGCCCCCAGCCCCCAGCGAGCCCCCCCCAGACACAGCCCCAGCGAGCCCCCCAGCCACAGCCCCCAGCGAGCCCCCCCCAGCCACAGCCCCAGCCCCCCAGCGAGCCCCCCGCCCAGCGCCCCCCAGCGTCCCCCCAGCCACAGCCCCCAGCGAGCCCCCGCCCAGCCACAGCCCCCAGCGCAGCCCCCCAGCCAAGCCCCAGCCCCCAGCCCAGCCACAGCCCCCAGCCCCCGCCCCAGACACAGCAGCTCCCCAGCGAGCCCCCCGCCCAGACACAGCCCCCAGCGAGCCCCAGCCACAGCCCCCAGCGAGCTCCCCTGCCCAGACAGCCCCCAGCCCCCCCAGCCCAGCCCCAGCCCCCCCGCCCAGCTCCCAGCCCCCAGCGCCCCCCGCCCAGCCACAGCCCCAGCGAGCCCCCCAGCCACAGCCCCCAGCGAGCCCCCTGCCCAGACCAGCCCCAGCAGCCCCCCCGCCCAGACACAGCCCCCAGCAGAGCCCCGCCCAGACACAGCCCCCAGCGAGCCCCCCCCTGCCCAGACACAGCCCCCAGCGAGCCCCCCCCAGCCCAGCCCCAGACAGACACAGCCCCCAGCGAGCCCCAGCCACAGCCCCCCAGCGAGCCCCCAGCCCAGCCCCCAGCGAGCCCCCAGCCCCAGCCCCCAGCGAGCCCCCCAGCCCCAGCGCCCAGCGAGCCCCCAGCCCCAGCCCCCCAGCGAGCCCCCAGACACAGCCCCCAGCGAGCCCCCCAGCCACAGCCCCCAGCGAGCTCCCCAGCCACAGCCCCCAGCATGGGGCGCTGTCCCCCCACGAGGCCCCTGTCCCTCCCTCGGAGCCGGCTGGCTCGGGGCCGTCTCGGCCACCCCTCGGCTGGCAGAGGAAACCACAGGAGGTGGCTGAGGCGGCCTGGTCCCTCTTTAGCCGGAACCCGAGGAGGGAGAAGTGGCCCGGCTATATATACTCGGGGAGAAAAACAGTGTGCAGCTCGAGCCTGGTAAACAGCTGGGCCGTTAGAGGGAACCTAAAAATACTCCCTATAATTATGTTATTAAAACACGCCAGAAAAATTGAGCCACCCCACTCGGCAAAGTCCCCGCGAGACGGCTGCACAGACGCAGGCCGCGCACGTCGGCTGAGGCTGTCCTGGCGTCACCGGGGGCCAGGCTGGCCCATCGCGCAGGGCGGCTCTCCCGTCCCCGAGGGGGTGGCGGCTGGTCTCGGCCTCACCTGCGGTGGGGGGCGGGGAGCCCGTCGTCTCCACCCTCACGTGAGGACAGGACAGCGCCGACAGGATCCCAGAGAGCTGGGAGCAGCCCAAGCGGCCAGACCAGGGGCTGCAATAACTGAGGACTCCTTGCCGGGAGGGACAGGGGGAAACTGAGTCACAGTCCGCCGCGGACTCAGCAGACGACGCACTGCCCAGCGCTTCCTTCCAAAGCACGGTGGGGGCGACAGGCTCGGGGGCTAAGGGAACTTCCTCTTATCTGACTGAAATTTCACGGTCTCGCGGAAAGCGTTACGTGTGTAATTAAGACAAAGTGGAAAATCAAAACGGGGAGCCCCCGCCCCAACCGTCCACTCCGCCACGCCCTGCTCCTGTCCCCCACCCTGCCTCCCACCAGCCACCAAGGGATTAGAGCATAGAAAAGACGCACCCCCCCAGCACCCCCGTTCTCCAGGCCGCCCCTCAGCAACTTCCAGACGGGCACCCCCTCCCTGCCAGGTGCTCACCCCCAGCCCAGCCGGACTCGGTTCCGCCTGGCGTCACTGGGGGGGCACCTTGCAGCCGTCATGTGGGGACTCTGTTCGTTGCACTGGGTTTCTCTCCCATCTGTGATCAACACAGCACTAGAGGGACAAACCCAAAGGCACTCACGGACCAAAGTCCCGAGCGCCGGGGACGCCCAGATGACCCTTCAGAGCCAAGCAAAGCACAGCCGGGTCAGAAAGGGAGAAGAGCGAGCCCCAGCGGCCCCCCCACAGCCCACCACCGCTGGCCCCGGTGCAGCACTGAGGCTCCTGGCTCCTGCCCAGAGCTCCATCCCTCGAGAACTGGATGGGGGAAGACTTGAATGAATTTGGGAAAGACTCGGGAATCTGTGCGGGCGGGTGTAGCGCGGTGGCCGGGGGCCAGGCTGCAGACGCCCTCCATCCCTCGGCCAGCCCGGGACACCGCCCCTCCCCCTCCCTGGGCACTGCCTGTGCCGCTGGGCAGCCGGGCGTGCACGGGACCCTTGCACCCAGCTCCCCGGACGCCTGACCTGGCCACTGGCCTCCAGCACGCGGGCCTGTGAGCCGCGCATCTGGGAAAGCGCTCTGGTGCTCGGGGCCACCAGGACCGTGTGGGAGGGCTGGCCCGCCCCTGCTCCATCCGGAGCCCTGGACACCCCTGAGATCAGAGACACGGGCGCCGCCTTTCAACTTTTATTAGCTGGTTTACAGGCGAGGAAACTGAGGCCCAGAGAGTGGTGAGGGCCTGGCAAGTTCAGAGCAGGACATAACCCCCCCTCCCCTCCCCATCCTCCGGAGACCTTGCACCCTGGCTCCCCCGCGGGTGACATCCGAGTCACCTGCCCCAGAACAGGAAAGCCCTCGTCCCCAGCTTCATCCCACCTGTGTGACCTCAGGTGAGCAAAGCAAGTTCCCCAGCCCTTAGGTTGCTCATCCGGGAACCACCCTAAAGTTCAGGATTGGGATGGAGCTCAGGGGAGAGCAGCTGGCCCCGCCCCGCCCCGCCCCTCCACCCTCACTGCCGGCCCACTCCCCTGGGGAGAAGCAGCCCCCCCCTTGCACAGGGGGCATCTTCAGCCCTACTAGCTGCTTTCCTAGTGCTTGAGCCCCTCACCGCGAGGAAGCGGGAAAGTGCCTTGGGAACCAGAAGGAAAAAGGTACATGTTACAAAAGAAATCTATCTAAATAACGTCTACGTCTTTCTAAAATAGGAAGCAAAGACCTGCATTTTGTTGAATTCTGAGTCAAAGGAGATTCCTGAGGCCCAAGGAGGTCAAGGGTGGCTTCCTGTAAGAGGAAGCTCACACTGGGCCCCAAAGACGACGGTGGCAGAAAAGGGGCGTCTAGGGCCCTCTGGCGGGCTGGCCCCATGTCGGCACCGCACCACAGAGGGCAGTCCCCTGCAGCCGCGCTCAGAGCCAGCGGGGCCCATCAAGTCAAGTCCCGAAGGCCCGCTCTTCCTTCTCTCCATCTTCCGAGCACCAGAAGCAAACACAGCGCTCGATCAGAATAGCAGACACCGCCCAGGAAGCGGCCCCCGGGGCCAGATCGGACTGGGGACTCCTCCCACCCCAGGCAGGCACTTCCTCTGGCCGGCATGGGGCTCCTGGCGTCCCGCTGGTGTGGGGTGAACACAGGTGCCCGCCATCAGCTCCAGGGGGCGGGCGCCCTCCCTCAACACGTGTGCAACCACACATGTGCAACCACACATACCTGGGGGCCTGCGAACCAGGCCCTCCATCCTGCTGACGCATCAGTCTTTCTGGGGCGGCCGCAGCTCTCGCGCTTTCCTTCCTAGTGGCACCTGCGGAGAGCGCGGCCTGCAAGCCAGGCGGCCCCGGCTCCACGCTGGCTCTGAGCACCGGGACCCTCTCTCGCCTGCTGCCTGGTCGCGAGGGTGTGGAGACAGCGATGGTGCAAAGAAGGAAGTGTCCCCATTCTAAACGGCAGCACTTCTCAGTGACAGGGTGGCACGGGGACGCCCCCGGGTGCAGGGGGAGTCCGGCAGGGAGAGGCCGTGCTGCAGCACCACGTGCGTTCCCCATGCCCGTGCTCAGTGAGGGTTTCCACGTCGCACCCCCCTGCCCCCGTTAGGTCGGGTCAGGAGGCATGGCCTGCTCTATGAGAAATCACAAAATGTCCTGCCCCAACATCTAGAAGTTTCCAGCTCTGGGTCCTCTCCCCCCAGGGCTTCAGGGACAGCAGGGGAGCTCGCTGAGAGCTACGGAGTGTCCGCCACGGTCAGGGCACAGAGGCAGTCGGGCTGCTGAGGGAGTGGCGCAGGGTAATGGAGGGGCGCCCAGCATGACTCAAGCCCTCACCGTGGCCGTTGCCTGAGCCGGCACGGGGCACACGTGACCGACATCCAAACGCCTTACCCAGCATCCACACTCACTTCCAGAACGCTGCAGAACTAACCAGTTCCAGCCAGAGCCTCGCAGAGAACGAGGGGGCGCAGGGACAGCACAGCCAATGGCAGCCGGCCGGGCGTCAGCGGGACAGCAGGAGGGTCCCTTGGGAGCCGCCCACGCCCAGGCCGGGAGACCAGCCTCCAGAGTCTCAGGTGTCATCCGCAGGGCTCCGGGGCGGTTCCACACCACCCTCTCCCAGGGCTCAAGAAAAAAATCCTGAGGCCCAAGCCCCACACCCAGGCACCGAATCGGCATGCGGCATGGCTGAGCCGTCAGCGTTTGTTTCTTTTAAACAGACTTTATTTGGAGCTAAGGAAAGGGTACCGTGAATTCGCCATCAGTAGCTGGAAACTCCCCAGGTGACTCCAGTACGGCCCAGGTGCGAACCCTGAGCCGCGCAAGCCTCCGTCACCCATAGGGGGTGGGGGGAGGAACCAGGAGCCAGGATCCCTGACTAATTATCAGGCCGGCAAGCTGGGGCCCGCGGGCCGAATGGGGCCCAGAAGCTGCTTTGGCACAGCCCACAAGCTAGGAATGGTTTTTACGGGTTTCAATGGTTGGAAAAAATATCACAAGAGTTCATGATGTGAAAATATTTACTATCTGGCCAATTACCGGAGAAGCTTGCCGCCTAAGCCAGGAGGCTGCCAGCTGGGGGGAGGCGTGTCCTTCAGGAAGGGCCCCTCTCCCCCCTCTCCCCCCGCCCCCCAGGCCTAACGGGCTCCCTTCCCATCTCGCAAGGCCGGACGAAGGAGGACACAGGTGCACCGCAGGCCGATCAGAGATAAACCTGCCCTTGGAGAAGCTAACCTGTTTACCCCCCGCCCTTCCAGCCAGGTCTGGTCTGTTTGTTTGTACGTCTGGCTTTCTGGACGCGAGAAGAGGACAGCCAGCCAGTACGGCATCCAGTCCGGGTGACCCCGAACTCTCCCCCGAGCAGATCCCAGACAGCCCTGTCCACACAGGGCTGACTCAAACGCTCCTCTCCGACCTCAATGGTTCCCATTGATTCCTGTCCTGAAGATTCCCCTGTTTCACCATCTCCCTCTGCGACAAACGCAAACACGGAGCCCGAGTGCAGACGGCTCTAGTTCACGCTAGTTCACGCGCATTCCCGGCCCCGGGGGATCCACGCCCCTGCCTAGAACGGAGGTTGGCAACCTCCACCCACCCCGGCCTGACAGATTTCCACCCGACAGACAGACGTCCACAGTGCAAATCATTCCATGTTTCCCAGAACGAATTTAATCCGACTACTTCTCAGCTCACACCCGTAGAGGCAGCGCCATGTGGAGGGGCCGAGGGCCAGTGAAGGGCGGAATGAGCTCCTGGGCACGGAGAACCCCAGTGACCTGATTTCCGGAAGGGACGCTGATGCCAGGGTGGGCATTAGACCCTCAGCTCTGATCCTAAGGGCGGAGCGGAGCCTTCTGGGGGGTGTTCCTCCTCTGGCCCAACACCGAGCCGAGCCGGGGGAGTGAACCCGGGCCGGGCAGGGCGGGGAGGAACTCAACCGTCTTTCTCAAGCCAGAGGCCTGCCCGGCGCGGGGGTGGGGCCGGGAAGGGGAAAGGGGCCGATGGGAGCCGGGGAGCCCGGGAACCTGGGGGGAGGCTGGCTGGGCCCCGGGAGGCTCCAGATTAAACAGCTCCAGGCAGGAAGCCCGCCTTCTCCCAGATTGGCCAGGAAGTCATGATGCAAGTTTGCGCGTCTCTTTCTTTCTTTCTTTCTTTTTTTTTTTTAAACCCGAAAGAGAGAAAGAGATTGGTGCCCCCTCCCCAGCGCGGCGGCCGCTCCCCGGGAGCGCGCCCTCCTCCCCCGCGCCCCGAGCTGCCCCGCGTCCGGCCGGGGCACCAGCGACCCCCCGCCCCCCGCGCCCTCCCGGCCCGGCGCTCGGACGGCGCGGCCTCCCTCCCCGCGCTCTCATGCTTCTGGAATGCGGGCGCCGCGGCCGCGCGTCCCGGGGAGCCTGGTCGCTGGGCGCCGGGCCGGGAGGGCGCGGGGCCGCCGCAGCCCTCGCCCGGCCGGAGCCGCCGCGCCCGCGCCCACTCACCGGCCAGGAGCGCGAGGGGCAGCAGCAGCCAGTGCAGGACGGCGCCGAGCACGTGCCGCTCCATGTGCCCGGGGCCGCGGGCGGGGGGCGTCGCGCCGCCGCCGCGCTAGGGGCACATGGCGCGCGGGGCCGGGGTCGCACGTGCGGCGCCCAGGACCCCCGGGGGCGCGACCCGAGCGTCTCCTCCTCCGCCTCCTCCGCGTCGCCCGCGGCCCGCGGTGCCCGCTCCGGTGCCCGCTCGGGTGGCGCCCTGCCCCGCGGCGGAGCGCAGCGCGCGGCTCTCGGCGGCGGGCGGAGGCCGAGCAGGGCCGGACGGCGGCTTGGCGGCGCTGCCTCCCCGCCCCAGGCCTTTATAAGCTCGGCCCCCGCCCGCCCTCCGCCCTCCGCGGCGTGCCCGCCTCCGCGCTTCCCCGACGGCCCGCGCGCGCGCGGCCCTGCGGCCCCGAGACCCCGCCGGCCGGCGCCCGGGGCGCGCCCCGCCCCCAAGGGCCGCGGCGTCCCCGCTCGGGGGGCGCGGAGTTCAGGGCTCCCGGGGCAGCGCCCCACGCGCCAGTGCGCCCCGCGTGGCCGGAGCGACTTTCGCTTTGCTCCCCGGGACGTGGGCGCAGAGCGCCCCCTGGAGACCGCGGGGTGGCGCGGGGCGGCCCCCGGGTCGCCGGGCTGCAAGATGCAGGGACCGGCGCCAGAGCGGCCGCCTGGGCCTGCCGTCCCCGCGGCTGGAGAAGCTCCAGGACGTGCTGGGCACGTCGGCCAGGCCGCCTCGCTTTGGCCTTGGCCACCGTGGAGGCGAGCTTGGAAAGGAGCGGGGGGAAGGGCCCGCAGGAGCGCGGCTGCACCCTGGGTCCTGAGTGCCAGGCTGGGCTGCGGGCCCTGCTCCCACCGGCCGAGGCCGGAGAGCCCGACTTTGGGAAGTCTGCTGCTCAGTGCCGGGCTTCCTCCCGCCTCTCCTCTGCCTGCCGGCTCCTGCCTCCATTCCCGCTGGCCTCGCATCCGACCCTGGCCTTTTTCTAGAACCCTGTGCGGCTTGGGGCCCCGAGGAGGCGGGGATGTATGGGGATGTAGGGCCCAGCTGTTTGGGTGCCCCAGGACCCACCTGCGAGTGCCGGCTAGTCCCAGCCTCTAGTGAAGGCAGCTGGCACCACCTTAAAGGGCAGCCAGAATCCGGCCACCGTGGGCCATCCCTTGGCCGGAGCCGTGGCCAAGATCTCTGAGAAGCATCAAGATCAACAGAAACGACCAAAAGGCTAGCCCGCGTGGGCCCCACGGCGGCCGGCCCTGTGTCCCCGGAGCCACCCCTCCTCTCTCTGCTTCACGGCGCCCACGAGACAGGCCGGGGGGCGCGGGCAGCACAGCTGTGAAGGTGTAAGGGAGCCCCTCACGGCGGACTGACAAGTAACGAGTGTCGTCTGTCCCGTCGGTTACCCCCTTGGGCGTCCTACACCAGGTCGCGGGCCAGGGACGGGCGGGCAGATGGAGAGGAAGGCCCTCCCAGGACACCAGCAGCGGGGAATGCGCGGAACAGCAGGGGCCGGGAGGCCTTCCCGTGCCCTCTCCTGTGCCCTCGGGCAGTCACGGGGGCAGATGGCGGAGGGGCTCCACGCTCAGGACACTAACCTCCACCTGCACAGGCCATGAACGGATGGTCTCCACGTCCGCCGGCCACAGTCCCAACCTCCAAGCCTCCCCGCCCGGGGAGGACTCCTGGCCCAGCGCACCGCCCTCTGACGTGTCCATGGTGTCAGAAAGCAGAAGCACAGAGGGCACCCCAGCTCCGTGTGAGTCCGGGCTCACCGCTGCCCTTCTCTGCGCTCTGCCCGCAGGAGTAAAATAAGACTCAGGTCAGTAATCCCTGAGGGTTCTCTACTCTGACATGAGAGGAGTCTATGGAATGCGTTAATCTTTTCTTTTTCTTAAGTGTTTATTCGTGAGAGAGGGAGAGCGCGCATGAGCAGGGGAGGGGCAGAGAGAGAGGGAGACACAGAATCCAAAGCAGGATCCAGGCTCTGAGCTGTCAGCACAGAGCCCGACGTGGGACTCGAACCCACAAGCTGTGAGATCATGACCTGAGCCGAAGTCGAAGTCAGACACTTGCCTGACTGAGCCAGCCAGGCGCACCCCTAAGGATACTTTAAACCAGTGGTTTTGAAATCTGTGTGTGGGTAGGAAGACCAGTGTGGACCCCACCCCACCCCAGGGCTTCAGGGGGAACAGCTGTTTCATATGGGGAGGAACATAAGATAACCTGTTTGTCTAAAGGGTTTAAATGCAAGGAAAAAAAGTTTAAAAGCCACTCCTTTAGGGCAAGTCCTTCTAAGGCTTAGGATACAAGGCTTAGGACCCTTCCGCGAGAGTGGGGTGAGTGGGGGGTGAGCGGGGTGAGCGGAGGACGGGGATGGGGGGTGTCCAGAGCGGGCAGGGCCACAGCGCCCGCACAGCTTCGGGGCCGCAGCTCATAGCGCTGACCCTCCCCGCTGGCGCCCAAGCAGAGGCCACAAGGAACGGGGGAGGCGCAGAACTGCCCGGACAGGTGTGCTCCCTAAGGAACAGAATGCCCGGTGCGCAAGACGCGTGAGTTGCAACAGGTTGGACAAAATGTAACAACCGCCCACAGAGACATTACATAAATTACAGTGTATCCTGCAGCAGAGAAGCCGCCCTCTGTATCCGCCTGGAACAGCCTCTCAGATACAATATTACAGCCCAGGGAGAGAGCCCGCGAGGCCGAGAGACGCGGAGACACACAGAGAGCATAGGGTGAGGCCACACCATCAGGGTGGGAAGGAAACATAATGGTCACTGAAATACTCTTGTGTGCTGTTTAGACTTTTTGCTATATACATACGGTATCACGTTTCTCGAAATAAATTTAAGTGGAACACAGCAGGAAGAGATTCTCAGATTCCTGCCTGCCTCCCTGCCGGCAGGGGGGATCTCAGCCAGGCGTCCCCGATCCTTTGCAGATGACACGTGGTGGGGGGGTCATTCGCCACGGAACAAGCCAGGCCTTGATTCCAGTTTTCTGATTCCAGGTCCAAAGCCATGCTTGTGCTCCTATCCCACAACATAGAGCCCTGCTATGTTCACTGTTCCTTTTTTTCCTTTTTCTTTCTTTCTTTCTTTCTTTCTTTCTTTCTTTCTTTCTTTCTTTCTTTCTTTCTTTTTTTTTTTTTTGAGACAGAGAGTGCACGAGTGGGAGAGAGAGAGAGAATCCCCAGCAGGCTCCGTGATCAGCGCAGAGCCCCACACAGGGCTCGATCACACGACCCCGGGATCATGACCTGAGCAGGAATCCAGAGTCAGACACGTAACCGACAGAGCCACCCAGGTGCCCCTAAAAGTTTAATTTCAAGAGGAAACGACCCAAGCGCCCATTAACAGAGGAGTGGAGGAGCGCACGGGGCCCGCCCGCACGGGGCCCGCGCAGCCTCGGGGAGGAAAAGACGGTCACATGCTGCAGTTCGCATGCATCGCAAACACAGCGTGCCAAGGACACACATCAGACACACTGCGCCATCCCATTTGCATAAAACATCCAGAAGAGGCCAATTCATGGACCCAGAAACTAGATGAGAGGTTCCCAGGGCCGAGGGAAGGGGGCAGTGGGCAGCCAGTGTTTGACGCGGATGGAGTTTCTGTCTGGGAAGATGAGAAAGTTCAGGAAATACTTGTGGTGATTGCACAACACTGTGAATGTACTTAATGCCCCTGCTTCCGCCCACTTAAAAGGGCGACAGTGATGTGTCTTATATCGTGGGTTTTTACCGCCATAAACAGCAAGCTGCAGAAACACCCGCACGGCCCGCCCGGAGGCTGCCTCCCACCCGGAGCCTCCCCAGAGGCAGCCACATTCTCTCCTTCTGCACATTGTTTTCCTGACTCCTGGCCAAGGACCTGATGAACTTTTGGGGAGTTATTATTATTTTTTTTTATTTCCCTGAGAACATTCCCACTCGGTGTCCCCTTTCCTGGAAACAAAGAGCCGGAAGCGATCCAGGGGAGAAGAGGAGCTTTGTCCTTGCTCCGGACGTGAGTGGCCCAGAGTCAGCAGCGGCACCAAGTTGGCTCTGGAGCCTCCCTGCTGCCCCCTGGCCCCCACCCCCACCCCGGGCCCGAGCGCACTGTGCGCAAATGTGCCAGCAGGTGCCGGAGCCCAGGAGCCCTTCACACATTTCTACCAGGAATCCAGCGGGTCCCCAGCCACACTGCTGGCGGTGAGGGTCACCTGATGAGGAATCAACATTTTCCACATAACCAACTTCTAGAAGGTCTGTCCGCAGTTTCCTTACCCCCCACCCCCTCAGCAGTACAAGCGACGGGACGGCCGCAGGGACGCGATGGAGGGAGGGCGGATGGCCGGATGGGAGCCGCAGACACGGCCCGGGCCTGCAGCAAGTCTGATGAGGGCGTCCAGCGTCCTGCGGCGGACAGGCCCACAGGCAAGTAAGGTGTGGGGGGCTTCAGAGAGGCGGCCGGCGCCCCATCCGGGCCTCCACAGCCTGCCCCACAGCAGCGCCGCTGCCTCTCCCGCTCTGCCTGCGACGGCAGGAAAGATGACCGAGCCGGTGGCCGGAGGGACGGCATGAGCCGGGGTGGCACAGAGCGGCAGAGGCCAGCGGCCGCATCACAGAGGACGCCTGACCTCGGGGAGCATGGCTCCCCCTGGGAAATGGGATCGTTTCCACCATCCAGACCCGTTTTTAGGGTGAGAGGAGGGGCTGTGGGAGAGGGGATCGAAACCTGCACAAAGCAGGTAAACGCAAGAAGAGGCAACGGGTCAAGCGTGGAGAGAGCCCCCATCTGGCGAGAGCGAGGAGCCCCCACCCGGCGGACTTCACACCCGCGGGCTCTGCTCACCCCACGCCCCCAGCGTGTGGCCGGCACGCGCCGCTGGAGGACGCGAAGACTGAGTAAGACGGGCCATCGCCACGTTCATCAATTAGGATCTGAGGCCAGGGATCAGCAGCGCACCCGCGGTTTTCAAGAAAACCACTAAGACCCAAGGGTCTAACACTCTAACAGCGTGAGCCCGGTGAAGAGCGGCGCCTGACCCTGCGGCCGACCTGCACGCCCTTGGCAGGTCCCAGGGAGGCCCTTCCGGGAGGGAAGGCGCCTCGCTGTGGTCCCTGCTCAGCTGCAGGGAAGGGAGCAAAGCTTCCCGGTGCCTGCAGCCAGTGGACAGCAGGCAGCAGGGCCCCAGCTCTGAGAGCAGAGCACAGCCAAGGCCAACGGAGAGCCAGCGGACCGGTCCTCTCCCACCCAGGGGCTCTGGGGGGAACAGAGAGAGGAGACGGCAGGCTGGGGAGACCCTCTCCAGGGTCTTGGGTTGCCCACAGGGTTTTGGGCACGCTCTCCCGGTGCCCTGGCCACCTGCCACAGTGCTCCGTGGCCTGCACACCTGTGTGAGGCACGCAGGGCCACTCGGGGCCCCCAGATGCCTTGCTGTCACATCTCTGCTGGGAGAAGCATCTCCCTCTCCTCAATCTCCTGGGACACCTGAGCGGTACCCTCCTCTGCCAGCCCTTCCTGACCGCCCAGGGGGTTACCACACTCACTCCAGCTTCATGGGCCCCCCAGGATGTGACCGCCTGTGACCATGAGCCTGAGGGCTCCCCAGGGCCCTTCCTCAGGTGACTCTGAACCCCCAGGTCAATGCATCGCCGGCCACAGAACCCTCCAGAGTGGGTGCGAGGTCAGCATCTTTATCAGATGCCGTCGTACGGTGCTGACCACTGATCCTGACTGCTGGCGACCAGCTCGGTGCGGCCACAGATGACAGAATCACACAGGCCCCCAACCCTGGTGGTGCCACCCCCCACACCCACTCTCCACCCAGAGCTCTGTCCCCTGACCCTGACCGCGTGCACAAGGCAGAAGGGGAGTGTAGCTGACCTTTGACCCATGGGGGCAGTGGAAACACTCTTCTCCTTTCTTCCCTAGACAGTCCTGAGATGTGACCTACTTGGCTTTTGGGGGAACGGCCACGTGTGACTGAGCCACCAGCGCTGAGCTGAGATGTGTCTCCCACTGGCCCCTCCATCCCGCCTGGGGCCCTGCTCTCACAGGCTCCGGGTGCCCGTCAAGCAAAGCCCTGCCCTGGGCCCTGCTCTCTGGCAATCCAGATGGAGAGAGGCCCCCACCAAGGACACGGTGTGATTCCTGATGGCAGCTGACCTGACAATGGGACAGACCCCGCCCCGGCCCCCACCTCCCACCCCCTCCGAGGGTGGTGCTCTCCACAGACGCACTGATGGCACGGATTACTCCCACTCACCAGGATTCCCTTCCTTCTCTGGCTCCTTTGAGTTTCCTGACCTATTTAATGGCCTCGTCACAGAGCTGCTCTTTAATTACAGAGTCATGGGGACACTCGGGGTAAACTGTGCAATAGAGAGACAACCAGCTGTGGGCTATGTCGCCCGCACAACCGCGGCATCGCGGCTGTGGAAACCTCAGTGTCTCCCTGGCCTACGAGGCGTCCCTCCCAACGCGCAGCACTCATCTCTATTCGAGCTGACCTGACAAGAGGGAGTGTAGACGCGGCGGGGGGCCGGGGGAGGGGGCTGGAGGTGGCCCTCAGCCTTCTCCCTCCTGTGCCTGGTGCGGGGCGGGGGGGGGTGCCCCTCCGGGGCAGAGAGCACAGGGGAGCTTGCCTTGCTGACCGCACCCCTCACAGGCCAAGGCAGAAAGCTTCCAGGGGCCCCAGAACCTGCCCTTTCCCTGTCGGGTCCCGAGGCCCCCACCCCTCACCACGGGCCACAGCTGCTCACTTGGTGGCCCCACCGGGCTGCGCTCAGCCCTTCCTCACTGCCCGCTTGTGGCCTCGCTCGGCAGGGAGCACAGCCTCCTCCAGGCCTCCCGCCCACACCGTCCTCCACAGCAGCCCCCGTTAACGCACGTCTCACAGCCTCCCTCCCTGTGAGCCTCAGGACCAAGTTCAAGCCGCTCTGTGGTACCAGCGGCCCTTGGGGGGCTGGTGACCATCCCTGTCCGGCCTCACCGCGCTCCCGTCCGCCCTCCCGCCAGCGCCGAGCCCGGGGCCCAGGCCGCCCGTGTGCGCTTACGTTCTGCTCTGCTGCTGTCCATTCAGTTCCTGCTCCTTGAGCGCCGCCCTCCAGGCAGGCGCGCCACAGGCGCAGGCGCCGCTGACCCTGGCGATGCCCAGCCGCATGCCCATGGCCATGCACAAGGGTGGGTGGACCAGCCAGCGTCTGACCTGATCCTGAGCCCACCCCTTCCAATCCAAAGTCATAGGCTTTTTTTTTTTTTTTTTAAGATTTTATTGTTAAGTAATCTCTATACCTAATGTGCGGCTCGAACTTACAACCTTGAGATCAAGAGCTGAGCCAGCCGGGTGCCCCAAAGTCATACGCTCTGTCCAAGTAACGGCCTCAGCCTCTCTCTGCTTCCCACCTCTAAGGCTTCTGCCTCAGCCAGGACAGCCTTTTATTTTTTATTTTAAAAAATAATGTTTATGTATTTATTTTGAGAGAGGTAGAGAGAGAGCAGGGCAGGAGCAGAGAGACAGAGTGAGAATCCCAGGCAGGCTCCATGCTGTCAGTGCAGAGCCTGACTCAGGGCTTGAACCCATGACTGCAAGATCATGACCTGAGCCGAAATCAGGAGTCAGACGCTGAACCACCTGAGCCCGGCAGGGACGGTGGGACAGTCTTTTAAAATCTGAAGCCTGGTCTTGCCACTGCTGAGTGTAGCCTTCCGTCGCCCTAGGAGGAGCCCAAAGTGCCGTCTGAGGCTGGAGCCACCTTGCACACCCCGCTCTCGGCCAAGCTGCCAGAACCCGCCCAGCCCCGGCTTCCCAAGAGCTGCTCCTTGCCGGCTGCTCCGCTGAGTTCAGGTCCCAGAGGAAAGGACGCCCCCACCCAGTGTGCCTCTGCCCAGCTGGTGCAGGGGAGGGTCACTGCACAGCACCTGTTTGCAGACCTGTTGAAGGTGTGGGATGTTCACCTTAGAAGCAGACCCTGCCAGCTATTTTACCAGCAAAAGATGGATGTGTGAGGGGATAAAACCGAGGTGCAATCTGGGACAAACACGCTGTGGCCAAAGCGCAGGCACGCGTGGGGACAGAGGAGAGGCAGGCTTTTTCAAGGAGGAAGGGTGTATGTTTGGAGGGCTGTGATGAGCTAAACGTGCAGCGGGGTAAGCTGGGGTTGGGGGTGCGGTGGCTTCTCCCCGGCCAGCTGCTCCTAGAGGGGACGGGGAACGTGTCCCTTCCTCAGGCCGGGGCGGCGGAGTGTCCACGTGCAGGCTGAGCCCCTGTCTTCCTGTTGGGTTTGCAGGTGGCTCGAGGGGGCAGGCTAGAGCGCCTCCCGACTCCCTTTGTGGTGTTTCCCAGGGGACACCCGCCGTGGCCCTGGCCCTGCAAGGTGCCCAGCACCTGGCTGGAGCGCAGCGGATGCTGCAGGGGAGGAGCCTCCCATGTCGAACTCACCTGGATCGGGGGTGGCTTGTGGCAGGGTCCCCCAAATTCGTTTGGTGACATTTACAGGCCCCTCGACGGCAGTCCCTGCACCGGCACAGGGAGGCGCGGCGAGCTCGGCCAGGTGGGCACCTGCTGAGGGCGGGCCTGGTCTTCCCAGCGAAGCGAGCCCCCGGGGTTCAGGCGGCGCCTCCGACTGTCCCGCAGCGTCCTCGTGCGGTTCCAGGCATTCTCCCCGGGGGCTCTCATGTTCACGAGGGTCGCCTTCCCACGGAGGGCAGGGCAGCAGGGCGCAGGGCAGGAGGGGCGAGGCCTGCAGAACCCACGGGCTGAGGAGGCCTAGGCGACCCCGTTGGGTCCCAGGGGTCCGCCCCGGGCGCGCGTGGAGTGGAAACTCGGCGCGCGCCTCAGCCCCAACCACGCCCACCACCAAGCCCCGCCCCACAGACGGCCCCGCCCCATCCGTGAGCCACGTCGCGAGGTCTCGTCCACAGCGCCAAATTGCCCTCCTGGCCCCGCCCCCCGGAGTCACGCCCCACCGGTCACTTCGCCCCGGCCCCGCCCCCTCAGCCAGCCCTGCCCCATTCAGGCCCCACCCCCTCCCAGGCCCCGCCCCATCCGCGAGCCCCGCCCGCCCCTCTGGAGTTACGCCCCGCCCCGTGCACCCACCTCCCGCCCTCGCGTGATTGACAGCGCAGGGCTGCACCTGCGGGCTAGCCTCGCGGGTGGGGTGCCCGCGCCCGCAGGGCCGGGCGGGGGTGGGGGGCCCGCGTCTTCCCGCGCGCCTCGCTCCGCGCTTTCCTGCGCTGCTCGCCGCCGCCGCCCTGCGCAGGGACAGGGCCGCCGCGACCCGGGCTTCCCCCGCACTCCCTGTGGGTTAATTTCAGACGCTCAGTGCGCTAATTGGAAAACTGGAGTCTATTTAGAACAGCTCGGGCACGTGAACCCATTTCCAACTGCAAATCTCATGAAATCTAAATAAAGATCAAGCATTTCTATGAAAATTGAGCGTGTTCCAAGTTGAGATGTGCTGTAAGCTGTAAAACACGGGCTGCACTTAGAAAGTTCAGCACTAGGACCCAGCGCTGATTGCGACGCCGATGGTGGCGAACAACGTGGACCGGCTGTTCATTAATAAAGTTTATATCAGTTGCTCGTCGAAATGATAACATCTGGAATATAATGGGTAAAATAAATAAATATATATATATATACACGAAGTTTTTAAATTACTGTCACCTATTTTCTTAATGTAGCTACTAGAAAGTTAAAACTACGCCGGTGGTGGCTCCTGCTTCATTGCTTCCTTTTTCATTAGAGAGAGCGAGCGAGCGAGCGAGAGCACGTCAAGGGGCAGCGGAGGGAGAGAGGAGGGGTGGGGAGAGAATCCCAAGCAGGTTCCACACTCAGCCCAGAACCCAATGCGGAGCTCAATCCCACAACCATGGGACCACGACCCCAGCCCAAATCAAGAGTCCGAAGCTCAACCCACTGCGCCATCCAGGCGCCCGGCCCGCTACCTCTCCGTTGGGCGGTGCTGCTCTGGACACGCCCACGTGGATCAGGACACCGGGCGCCCTATCCCCACCTTGATATTCCCTGAAAGCGGAGGCTGGGGGGGAGGGGAGACCGAGGCCTCCAGACCACTCGCCGGTGGCCAGCAGGCCCATTTGTCCTATCGCCTAATGGATTCCAAGGATGTCTGGTGGGCAGTGAGCCAAGAGCAGGCTGATCCTGGCTGAGACCCAAGTGCCCTCACTGAAGGTGACGCTGCCTCCACGCTTGGCTACGGGCCTTATGAGCCAAGACCACGGAAACCTCGCCTGTGGCTGCGACAGGCTATATGCAGGGTCCCGGGGACCACCGAGAGCCTGAATCCCACCATTACTCTCCAGCGCCGTCTGGTCTCTGGGGGAAGGAAGAGTGGCTAACGAAGTGGAGTTGGGCAAGTACAGCTGGCTCCTTGGTGCACCAGCTTTATGCCCTGCAAGTCTGCCTCTTCACCCAAAACGGGGTTTGGCCTGTAGGTTCGCCGTGAGGGTGAGACAGGTACGTTATTCCAGTTACGGGGAACAGGGCCTGCACACTGCACGCCTCAACAGTCCGGCCATCACTGTTTCCTGAAACTGCTTTGAAAACTGTCAGGTCCTGCACATCCCTGGGTGGTGGCTGTAATGTGCAAATGGCTCCAGGGCAGAGCAGCCGAGGTGAAGTCATTCATGCCAAGCACGTGTCCTACTAGGATGCGGGAGGGGGAGGGAGGGATGGGGTCTAGGGAAGTTACGGTCAGTCAGATATGGCTGTCACCCAAACTCAGACCTTACTGCAACTCTATTTTTTTGGGGTGTGGTGAAAATAACACTGATGGTGATGACCATGACGATGACGATGGGGATGGTGCTCTGGATTCTATTCTCTCTTCTATCCTCAGTCAGCTGCTCCTGCCATTCAGGTACCATCTTCTCCAAGAGGCCTCCCTAAACCCTCAGATCTAAAGGGGCTCCCCAGTCACTCAACCTCATGACTGGGTTTTACATTCTTTATCTGAAATCATTATTATTATTTGAGAGAGACAGAGGCCACAAGCAGAGGAGGGACAGAGACATAGGGGGAGAGAGAGAGAGAATCCTAAACAGGCTCTGCACTGAGTGGGGAGCCCGAAGCATGACTCAAACCCACGAACTGAACAGTGAGATCGTGACCTGAGCTGAAACCAAGAGTCGAACACTCAACTGACTGAGCCCCCAGGTGCCCCTCACCTCCCTTATTCCAGACTCTATACCGTTATTAATGCAGTCTCATATGGAACAACCTTTTGACCAGGCTTTAGTCCAGCCTCCTGGGGTTGGAAGAAACCGAAACCCACTCAGAAGCACTTTAAGCAAAAGAGACAAAGGTTTGGGAGGGGCTAGAGGCCGCTTCACACAAGGGCCCCCGTGAAGGGCGGTGGGTCTACCAGGAGAGCAAACCGGAAACCATTACAGCCCATCTGATGCAGCTGCTGTGTGTGGCTGCCTGTCCCTGGGCCACACGGTCCCTTGCTCACTCTGTCACCACACACATGCCGCAAGGTGGCTGTCCTAATCCATCTCACTTCCCATACCCAGAGGTGACAAAAGGGTGATCGCTACGCCAGAGTGTTGGGTCCCAGGAGAGGATCTGATTGTGCACCTCTCGTCCAATCAGCTGTGACTAAAAGGTAGGGGTCACACCTCACAGAGGTGGCTGCTGGACTCCATCATTGTAGGTGTGTGTGTGGAGGGGGCAATTTCCTAAGAAGGAACTGCCCCCGAGCCTGAGCCACCCCGAAGGCCCTCTCTCCAGGAGTGACACTGAACGTCACAGCGGCACAGGCCGACGCAGCGCGGCAGCACGGTCACCAGCCACGGCACTGGAGGTGCCCAGGCCCCTGCCGTGTGGCGCGTGTCCCCCCCGCTGCTGGCTGGTCACTGGACAGTGGACACAGATGGCACCGTTGAGTCCCCAGATGCCCTTCTCACATGGGCAGACACATTTCAGATGCCAGTTCCGGACCCCACAAGACCCCGTGAAGAGCCCTTTTAGGATGCAGCTCTCCCCGGAGCCGTTCAGGGTCTCCTAGGGCTTCCGCCTCGGGCAGGTGGCCCAGCGAGCCGGCCAGAGCACAGCAGCGCCAGGCATGCTCCATCCCAGGGGGTCCCCTCGAAGAGGGTGTGTGGGACGGCATGGCCAAGTCACATGGCCAGGTGGTGGCGGGCGGGCAGTTCCCTCCTACAGGGCCGCGGGTGGGGGAGCTCCTGGCTTTGTCACGACCCCAGGGCCGGCCTCCCATCCGCTCACGCGGCTCTCCTGGGGCCCATGAGCCCAGGCAGCACTCCGCTCCGGCCGGTGCAGCGCAAATGAAATGCTGGCAGAAACTCCTGGCGTTCTGGAGGCTCCGCGAAGCCACCTGCCCATCGGCTTATCTGCGGAGGGCAGGGACGGGGCCAAACCGCCAGCCGCGAGCCAGATAGTCAAGAGTCACTTGTGGTTACATCCAGCTGCCTGTTCCTCTCCAAGACCAGGTGTTTCTTTATTTTCTAAACCTAGGGGCGCCTGGGTGGCTTAGTCGGTTAAGCGTCCGACTTTCGCTTAGGTCATGATCTCGCGGTTCGTGGGTTCGAGACCCGCGTTGGGCTCTGTGCTGACTGCCAGCTCAGAGCCTGGAGCCTGTTTCAGAGTCTGTCACTCCCTCTCTCTCTGACCCTCCCCTGCTCACGCTGTCTCTCTCTCTCTCTCTCCTAGAAATAAATAAAACCTTAAAAAAAAAATTTTTTTATTTTCTAAACCTGAAACACAGCGTAGAGGAGCACAGTGTATCTGGGAGAGAAGACGGCTCCCTCCCGCCTGAGGGACAGCTATGAGCAGAAGTATTTACGAAGTCCCCTAATCACCACAGCTCCTACGAAGAGGCTGTGCCTATAATTCGTGATGCCATTACAGTCCCAGAATCTCACACTCTCCCCTATCATGCACAGCAAGCTTACATTTGGAGTGTTCCATTTTGACTGAGGTCAATTTTTTTTAAAGTTTATTTCTTTTGAGAGAGACAGTGTCGGGAGGAGAAGGGTAGAGAGAGGGAGACACAGAATCCCAAGCGGGCTCCACACTGTTAGCACAGAGCCCGATGTGGGGCTTGAACTCACAGAACTGTGACATCATAACCAAGAGTTGGATGCTTGACCGACTGAGCCCCCCAGGCGCCCCTTGACTGAGGTCAATTCTTGCCTCCAGCCCCCAACTACTGGTTTGATTACAAAACCTTTTACCAAGGTGCCTGGAGGGCTCAGTGGGTTAAGTATCCATCTTTGCTTCAGGCCATGATCTCTCCATTGGTAGGGTGGAGCCCAGCTCAGTCCTCCAGCTGTGCTGACAGCTCAGAACCTGGAGCCTGCTTTGAATTCTGTCTCCCTCTCTCTGCCCCTCTCCAGCTCTCTCTCTCAAAAATAAACATTAAAATTAAAAAATAATAACAAAAGAAACCTATTTTACAGAGCCACCTGGGTGGCTCAGTTAGTTGAGTGTCTGATTCGTGGTTTCCGCTCCGATCATGATCTCGTGGTTTCGGTTTTGTGGTTCAAGCCTAGCATCCACTTGGGACTCTCTCTCCCCCTCTCTGTCTCTCCCCTGCTCGGTGCTTTCTCTCTCAAATTAACTTAAAAAAAAAAAAAAAAGACATATTTTACGTGGTGGCCCAGAGCACAACAGAAATGTAACAGCACTTACAGCCTTAAAATCGCTGGTTGCAACCCTGTCCACTGATCCCTGGGTGGCTGATAACTTGCTACAGGCCGTTCACCAAGTATCAGCCTGGGACATACGGGAATCTGTCGTTTCTTGTTTTCCCAACGCTGGGCTCCTTACAGAAAGCCTGGAGAAGACGGAGGGGCAAGGCCGTCCGAGGACCAGCCGCGGGCTGCGCCCAGGAGCTTCCGGGCGGCGGGGGAGGGCTCCAGACGACCTCGGGCGGCCCCGTAGACTCTGGGGAATAACACGCCCTTTTTTTCAACTGATCCGTTCTGAAAGCTACTTTTCCTTTAAAAAAAACATGACAGCGGGACTGACATACGATTCGCACCCAGGGCCGACGCAGGGGTCTCCGTGCGGGGGTCTGGCGGCCTACACCGCCTCGGGGTGCCCCGCCGCGGAGGGTCGGTGTCACCCAACGCGCACCGCCTGCAATTCAAGCAGGAAACACGCAGCACCTCCCTCTGCTCCGGGACCGCACTGGCTCGACAACCGCCGCCAGCCGGAAAAGCTCTTCAAAGTCCCCACGTCCTGCGGAGGCGGCCGCGCCGCGACACACGCGCGCGCCAGCACGAGGGCGTGGGCGGAAGGGCGCCGCTGCGCATGCGCCCGGGCGCGCCCATTTCCCGGCCTCCCCCGCATCCCGCCCTGGCGCCGATGGTTCCGCCCGCGGAGGGGCGGGGCCGCGCGCGGCGGGAAAATCGGCGCGGAGCGCGGCACCACTTCCGTCTCCGGCGCGTACCCTGCTCGGTCTCGGTCCCGCCGGGTCCCCGGCCCCCTGTCCCGGGCCCCGCCATGGCACAGCCCCGTCTCACCGACTTCTTCGCGCGCCGCCGCCCCGGGCCCCGCGCCGCGCTGCCGCGGGCCAAGCCTGCCTGGCGCACCCCGAGCCCCGCCAAGCCGGCGCCCCCCACCCCGGCCCGGGCCCCGGGCGGCAGCCGCAAGCGCGCCCGCCCGCCCGCCGAGCCCACGCGCGACCTCCCCGCGCCGCCCGCGCGCAGGCGGCTGCGGCTCCCGGCCGACGCGGTGAGGCCGCGGGCGAGGAGAGGGGGTAACCAGCCCGGGGCGGGGGCGGGGGAGTGGATGGGCACCGACCGGAGAAAACACTTGTTGAGGAGAGCGGGGAAACTGAGGCCGGGATGGGGCGGGGGGCGGTGCGCAGGCTGCGGTGGGGCCCAAAGAGACTTACCCTGGGGAGGGCGCAGGCCAGGGGGCTGCGTGCGGACGGTAAGCCAAAGCCTCAAGGGGGGGGGGGAACTGGACCGTGCGGAGAAGGGGCCCGAGCCGCTGCGGGAGGCAGTGGAGAAGGCCCCCGGCCGGTCACCCCGGGTCACCGAGACCTGGCAGGTGGGCGGGCATGCTGGAGAGCACTGGGCGGTTGGGGACCGAAGGCACAGGGAGTGAGCGGGTCTGGAGGGCCCAGCGCAGTGGGCGGCCGGATGGCCAGCTTGCCTGCAAGGCTGGGCTGGGGGTCAGGCCTGCGGAGAACCAGAAGCACGGACAGGCCTGGCCCCTCTGGCCCGGCGTCATCCGTGGGCCCAGCAGCTGGTGTTCTGGCCAGCTGAGGGAGGTAGGAACCGGGTCTCCCCACTCCTTCACCTTCGGGGTTCTGTCCACCAGGTCTCGGGCCCCGATGCCTTGGCTGCCCCAGGCTCCCCAGAGCAGGCCGCTGTCTCGGCAGGTCAGCCGCCCCCCGCAGCAGCTCAGGAGGACAAGGTGAGGCTGGACCCAGGGCAGGGGAGGTGGCGCGCCGTGGGGGCTCTGGGCCAGCTGACGGCATCTTGTGTCCACAGGCCTCCTCAAAAGTCACACTTGCCGAGCTCAAGTCATGCCTGCAGCGGGCACGGGAGCTGGGGGCCCGGGCCCAGGAGCTGACAGCGGGTGCCCAGAGGAAGGCTGCTGGGGAACCCGGCGTGACGGAGCCCGAGGGCCAGCCAGCAGGGCCATGGTGAATCCTGGGTGGGCGGTCAGGCGCCCAGGGAAAGGCTAGGCTGGTGGGAAGACATCAGGCGGGACAGGGCTGGGCGGAGGGGGGACCGTCCCTTCCAGTCCCTGCCACAGGCTTGCTCCGCTCCTCAGCCTCCATCCCTCAGAGGGAGCCCCTTCTTGCCTCAGTGGCCCTGGTCACTTCGGAATGCTATCCACGGCTGGCGGTCGCTGGGTATTTGTCTCCCACACCCGTGTCTGTCCTCCCCAGCTCCTGGGGTCCTGTGTGCCGCGTAGGGATCCGGAGCCAGGACTTCCCTAGGTGACCAGGGCGAGGTGTGAGGCCACGCTTTTCCGGCCCCGTCCCGGGCAGTGCCTGTGACGGGAGACCGGGCGTGCAGGGACTTTGCGGACGGGTCTGTGGCGGGGCGTGCGAGCGGGATCGGCTTTCGGGCCCCGGGCGGCCCCGGCCCCTCGGCTGCGTGCCGTTGGCGGGCGTGGGTCGGGGGCTTCTCCTGAGGCCCGGCTCCCTCCCTGGCAGCGGAGAGGAGGCCCCCGCCTACCAGCGCTTCCACGCCCTGGCCCTGCCGGGGCCCCCGGGGCTCGTGCTGCCCTACAAGTACCAGGTGCTGGCCGAGATGTTCCGCAGCATGGACACCGTCGTGGGCATGCTCCACAACCGCTCTGAGACCGCCACCTTCGCCAAGGTCAAGCAGGGCGTCCAGGACATGATGCGCAAGTGAGCGGCCCGCGGAAGGCGGGGGCCTCCCCCTGCCTGTCCGGTCTGAGTGCGCCCTGCCCTGCCCGGCGCCCTCTGACCCGGCACCGTGTCCCCCGTAGGCGCTTTGAGGAGCGGAACGTGGGCCAGATCCGGGCTGTTTACCCTACTTCCTACCGCTTCCGCCAGGAGCGCAACGTCCCCACCTTTAAGGACGGCGTTAAGAGGTCTGATTACCAGCTTACCATTGAGCCGCTGCTCGACCAGGGTGAGTGTGCTCTGACTGAGGCCCCGCCTCTCCGAGCCTCGGTTTCCCTGTCCGTGACACCACGTGGTTTCGGGTGTGGGAGTGAGGCGTCAGGCACCAGGCCCCATCCAAGGCCGGTGGTCTGGGGGCCTGGGCGACGGGGCGGGCCCGGCCTGGGGGCTCAGGCCTGGCCTTCCCGCAGAGCCTGGCAGCACGACCCCCCATCTCACGGCCTCGCACCTCCTGCGGCGCAGACAGGTCTTCGGTCAGAATCTGGTGGAGCGCGTCCGGGAGCACCACAGGGTGAGCCACCCAGGTGACCCGCTCCATCCTTGGGGGAAGCCCCTCCCAGCAGGCCCTGGGCTGGGCCCTGTACCGTTACCTCCTCTGCGCTCGAATCAGCCCTGTTGTAGCCCCGTCTTCTCCCCCAGGAGACGGGCTCTCGTGAGAGGCTGACTCTTCGAGTTCTCTTGACCCGTCTCCACGGCTGCCTTATGGGCTGGGTGCAGGGCTGGGTGAGAGCCCTCCTCCTGGTCCCCCGGGACTGCAGCCTCAGGCCCTGGGAGGTGCAGGACGGGCTGAGTGCTGCTCTGTGCGCTGAGTTGTGCCCTTTGGCCCCGCTGAGTGCCTGGGGCTCAGAGAGGTTCAAACTTGCCCAAGGTTGCCCAGCTGGGTGGGTAGGAACCCAGCAGCCCCCCCCCACGGAGATGTGCCCGGGGTCACCTGGCGCGCCTGTCCCCGTCTCACACAGGCCTTCCTGGCATCCCTGAACCCACCTGTGGTGGTGCCTGAGGACCAGCTGACGCGCTGGCACCCCCGCTTCAATGTGGACGGAGTGCCTGACATCGAGCCGGCTGAGCTGCCCCAGCCGCCCACCACGGAGAAGCTGGCCACCGCCCAGGAGGTGCTGGCCCGTGCCCGCAGCCTGATGTCACCCAGGGTGAGACTGCATGAGGGCCTACGGGGTGGGGCAGCTGGCCTCCACACGGGCACCTGCCGGGCTCCATCCTTGGCCAGGTGCCTCCGGGGTGGCGGGACGTGCCTGCTTGGCAGGCTCTGCCCTGGGGCATTGGGTCTCTGCCTCGGTGCTCAGGGTGAGCCTGACCTGGACACACAGCCACTCCTGGGCAGGCGTCCGTGCGGGGTGTGAGCGATCTCCCTGTGGCTGGGCCAGAGAAGGCCTCTCCTGAGTTCCCTCTCACCTGCCCCAGATGGAAAAAGCCCTGAGTGACCTGGCTCTGCGTACGGCCAAGCCGAGCAGCCCCGGGTCCCCCGGCCCCACCCTGCCGGCCACCCCCCCGGCCACCCCGCCTGCCGTCTCGCCTGCCGTCTCGCCTGCCGCCCTGAAGGGGGTGTCCCAGGACCTGCTGCAGCGTGTGAGTGTCTGGGGTCCTGGCGGGGGGCCTGTGGGACCAGCTGTCTGCTCACCGCCCTCTCTTCCCCTGGGGCCCACCGCAGATCCGGTGCAAGGAGGCGCAGAAGCAGCTGGCGCAGATGACGCGGCCGCCGGAGCGGGAGCAGCGGCTGCAGAGGCTGGAGCGGCTGCCCGAGCTGGCCCGCCTGCTGCGCGGGGTCTTCGTGTCGGAGCGCAAGCCCGCCCTCCCCATGGAGGTGGCCTGTGCCAGGATGGCAGGCAGCTACCACGCGGCCATGAGCCCTGGTGTGTGCAGGGGCGTGGGGCGGCGGGGTGCTGGGCCCTCCCTGTGTCCCCGACTCCGGGATGAGGCCGGGCAGTGCCCTCAGGGTGAGCCTCCACCCGGCCCCCCAGACCCTCTCACACGGCGCCAAGCATCAGGGGACTGTGGGTTCCCTCCAAGCTGCAGGGCAGCCCCCCTTCCCACTCCCCTCCCCCCCCCCCGCAGGTGCTGGGCTCAGCGGGAGGGTCGGCTCCTCAGCAAGGCCGTCCTGTCACCGCCTGGCGCGAGTCCTGCCACCTTCCCACTGGGCAGGGGCGGGGCAAGTCCCCCACCCCCAGGGGCCGGCCTCACACCCCGTGTGTCCGCAGGGGAGATGGAGACACACGTGCGGCTGCTCGCCGAGCTCCTGCCCGACTGGCTGAGCCTCCACCGCATCCGCAGCGACACCTACGTCAAGCTGGACAAGGCTGCTGAGCTGGCAGGGGTCCTGGCGCAGCTGGCACGCCTCGCCCGGGCTGAGGCGGCGCTGTGAGCCTTGCCGAGCGGGGCTTAGGCCCCTGGCCCGGCCTGCTGGCTCTCTTTTGTCCCCTTTAGGAACACAGTGCACTTTCCTCCCCACCAACTCCCCACCAGGGTCTCTGGGCCTTGGTGTAGCATGTTGTCATTAAACTGGTTTCCGTTGGTGACTTGTCTTTGCTGTGTTTGGGGGCGTAGGGAAGCGGGGCAGCTTTGCAGTCCGTGTAGACCTGGGCGAGGTGGTTGGCAGAATGGCCCCTAGACATCCCTGTGGGAACCCCGGATGACCCGGTGTCACCGCTGGACCCCCACAACGGGGAGGTGGACTGTGACACTGGAGGGTGGAGGGAGGGCCCAGAGCCCAGGCATGGGAGAGGCGAGGCGGCAGCGTCTACAACCCCAGGCTGACAGTGTTGTGAGCCACCCCGCGGGCGTGACTGCCCAAGCCACTTAGGCAGCACCTGTCTGCTCCTTCAAGGGTGAGGCAGCTGCAGCCAGGGGGCCAGGCATGCTGCCCAGCCGGCGAGGTGGGACTCCCACACCTCCCGCCCCAGGCCCAGACCCCACCCTGGACACCCGGATGAGAAAGCCACTCTAGCAAAGCAGTTTATTCACCTTCTCCTTTCGGTGTTTGTAAACGGAACTGCGGTGGCCTGAGCCACCAGCTCCAGGCCTTGGCGCCTCCGGGACCCACAGGAAGGGCCCGAGACAGTTGCCCCGGGCCCTAGAAAAGGGCAACTGGAGAAAACGGTGAAAGGTCCAGGCGGGTGGCCAGCGCCCCCTGGTGGCCGGCGGCCAGCCCCTAGGCTGGAACTCCCCTCTGTGGGGAGCAGTCAGTCGTACTGCAGAAGAGAGAAGGCCGGCACGGCCCCCAGCTTCTCCCGGCCCTTCAGCGAGGTCAGCTCCACCAGGCTCACGCACTCCAGCACCTCCACCCGCAGCTGGCCCAGCAGCTCGCAGGCTGCACGCATGGTTCCTGAGGGGTCCGAAGGGGGCACAGAGTGAGGCCCCACCAGCTGCGGGGCAGGGGCGGTGGTGTGGGGACCAGGCTCCCGCTGCCCACGCAGGGTCTTGCCGCTCACGGGGAGACTGTACGGTGCTGTGGCCCCAATCCACAACCCGCACGTGGGATGAGGCACTCCCTTGCACTTCCCGCGGTCCTAGCGCAGGGGGGAGGCGGGGAGACCCTCACCGCCAGTAGCCAGCAGATCGTCCACGACAACCACCTTCTGCCCTGGCTCCAAGGCGTCTCTCTGGATTTCCAGCTCAGCCTGCAGGTGGGAAGCAGGCACAGGGTCCGCATGTGGCCCAAACCGGCCTTGGAGTGCAGAGCCCAGGACGTGGTGCTGACAAGGCCACAGCCCGGGCCCGGGTCCGACCCACCCAGCTGCTGCTTGGCTACGTGAGCCAGGCTGGTGTCTCAGACAGTCTGACCACCAGCCACGCCCGTAATCATCCTTAGGAAACCAAGTGTCTAAGGTGGCAATGCCCGGCCCACTCACCTTCCCGTATTCCAGTGTGTATGAGGCGGACAAGGTGGGGCCAGGTAGCTTCCCTCGCTTCCGGATGAGCACGCAGCCCAGGCCGAGCTCCTGGGCCAGGGAGGGCCCGAACAGAAAGCCTCGGGAGTCTAGGCCTGTTGGCCAGAGCTCAGGTGTCAGGGGTGGCTGTATGGCATGGGGATCCCCAGGGGCCAGTGCTTGACAAGGATAGGTAGGCTTTGCAACGACAAAACCCCCCTGGCTTTGTCGGCCCCAGCTAAAGGTCCTTGACTGAGCACCTCTGTGCATGGCGGGGGGTGGGGGCTCAGGGCAGAAGAGCGGGAGCCTGAGTGGAAAGAACTGTGAGGCCTCAGGGAAGTTACCTGCCTCTACCCCCAGCCCTGCTGCCAGTCTGAAACTGGGCTGCTAATAACCATGGAACGGACTCAGACGGCGCTCTTGATCCCTACGGGCAGCTTCTGCCACAAGGGGCTGGACACTGGCTATTTCCTGCGGTCACCGGGAAGCGGAAGCGCAGCTCCCCACCCTCCCCAGGGGTGCATGAGGGAGGACTTCCGGAGGAAGGAACCCCCTGAAGGGTACAGCCAAGTGAAAAGCTGGGGTCCCACAGGGCAGTGGGGAGCCACAGGAGGGGCTGTCACCGAGACCTGGCCTGCCGGGGTCCTCCCGAAGCCCGGCGCTGGGCAGAGGGCCTGGCCCACGGCTCAACACACAGAAAGGCAACAAGTGTTCTTGGCCCAGTGGACTCTGGTCCGACACTCCCTGGGGACATTCAGCCGCGGCCCCACCGGTCCAGAGCGGAGGACCCGGAACTCGGCGACGGGGATGACCCTGCCCTCAGCCGCCACCGCGAGGACACGCTCAGGCGCCAAGGGGGGCTCCGCACGCCTATCCTTACAGCCTACTCGAGGCGCGGCAGCCAAGCAGGGGGGCGGCGTTTGGCGTGTCCCCGAAGGACGCCCCCAGCCTCTCCCGAGCTAACGTGGGGCGCCCCTCCTCTGCTCCGCTCAGGGCTCGGGAGGGAGAAACGCACACAGGGCCCTCACGGAGCCTGGCGCCGAGCCGGCGGCCTCTCCGGGCGTCTGGGGTCACCCCAGGGCACAGCAGCGGCGCTGGGGTCGGGCAGGAGGCGCGGGAAGGGGCTCCCCTGGGATTCGAGAACCCGCCCGTGCCCCCTCCACTTGCCCACGATGTAGTCGATCTTGCCGCCATGGGTCTCTTTCAGGTGATTCGTCAGGAGGCGGATGGACGCGCGGAAGGAGTCGGGGTCCTTCAGGAGGGGCGAGATGTCCCTGGCACGTAAAGGCAGGCCTGGTGACCCCGGGCTCGGCGGCCTGGCCCCGCGCGACTCCCCCCGGCCCGCCCGCGGCCCCCGCCCGCACCTGAACAGCACGCCCGGCACGGGGAAGTCCGGGAAGCTGCGGATGCGCCGCGCCACCAGCTGCAGGTCGCCGTCCGCCATCGCGGGGTCCGCGCGTGTCCACGAGCGGCAGGGCGCGCGCCGGCGGCTCTGCGCCTGCGCGAGCGGGGCGCCGACGCGAGGAGCCGGGGGCGGGGCCACGCTGCCCGCAGGGAGTACCGTATTTCACCGAATCTCGGGTGCCGCGTCATCCCGGCGCGCTGTTTGTGCGCCCCGAGCAGGCGCGCTCCGCCCGGCTCGCCGCCGCCGCCGCGCCCGCAGCAAAGCGCCAGCGGACGGGGGCGGCGGCGGGGCCTCGGGCCCTGGAGCGGACGGGCCGGCCCCGCCGGACTCTCGGGGCGCGCGCGGACCCCCCCCCACTTCCGCAGGTCATGTTCTCAAAATAAAAATAGCAAAAAAGCCTGTTACTTTATTCTAGAACTTTCCTCCATCATTTCCCCAGGCTTACGACGGCACAGCATTGCGGTCGTATCCGCAGAGACGTGGAAACTCCACCCTGCAGGGCGGCTCCACGCGCCTTCGGGACGGGGATCTCTCCGCACCAGGCCACCCGGCGGAGGGGGGCGACGGGCGGCACCGCGCACCACGCGGGGCCCTAGGGTCAGCGTCCCCAAGGAAGGACGAAGGCCCTAAGGTGCCGACATCCCTCTGTCCCCCCTGGGCCGGGGGTGCCTTCCACATTCACAACGCCGCCGCAGCGGGGTGGTGCCAAGGCGCTCAGACAGGCCTGGCTCGGGCAACTCTGGCAGTGGGGCTCACACGTGGGAGGGGACGCCACGCCTCTGCGTCCTGGGGATCGCCAGCCGGAGGTCGGGAGCCCGCAGACCTGAGAAGGGTCTGAGGGGCAGCCTTCTGCTCTGGGGCTGCGGGGAGGCCGTGGGGGCCGGAGGAGGGCGGAGGGGCTCCAGGGCCCGGGCGGAGGCAGAGCAGGCCCGCTGTCCCGGCACGTGAGGTCTGGACGGCGAAGGCGGGGCGGAGAGCAGTTGGGGCCCTTCCAGCTCGGGAGCCCTGCGGCCAGAGCCTTCCTCCCCGCAGGCACTTGCACGGCCCGAGCCCAGGCCTGGCCAGAGCACAAGCGGCTGCTAGTGGGGCCAGGAGCACTTCTCGGGGACGGACTCCGGGGGCGTCAGGCACTTCCCCAACTTCTCACAGCCCGGGGGCGCCCAGTTCTGGCAAGAGAATTAGGAGAGAACGTTAAGGTAATCTAAATACTTCTGGGCTCAGCAGTGTCCAGACGCCTGCCCCGCCCCACGTCCTCCTTGGCCTCGGGGCCCAGGGTGTGGGTGGTCCTGGGCCAGGCTGCCCCCTGTCCCCGCTGAAGCTCCACATTTCAGGAAGGGTGGACAGAGGCTCCTTCCAGCTTGAAGAGTCTCCACAGGAAGTGCTCTGTCGCCCGGGGGGGAGCTGGCCTGTCCTAGTACAATGTGACCCAGCGGAGCAAGGCCGTACACGTTCATGTCCAGACTGTCTCCTTCCGGCCATGTTTTTCCAGCCAGAGACTCCTGCCCCCGAGGGAGGCTCCTGTGTTCTGTGTCCTCCCACGGCCCCTGGGTGCTCCTGTGTCGTGGCAGGGGACTCAGAATCTCGCTGGGGACACTCCTCTAAGGGCGGGTCCCAGAAGCTGTGTGTCACTGAGTCAGACATTCAGTGGCAGGGAGAACCCCGGGGAGGTCCTCTCCTGCCCCGGATGGCATTGCGTGGCCCCTGGGTGCCCATGCAGGGTGGGGCCAGCCACCGGGACAGGGCAAGCTGTGGATAAGGAAGCTCTTCTTTATCTCTGAGGCAAGAAAGCGCCAGGGTGTGCAGATACCGAATCTGGGCACAGGCTGCCAGTCTGGGGCCCCGGGGGGAGCCAGCACCCGCAATTCTTAAAGGCTCCTGGTGTCTAACGCATATCATGACAGGCTCTGCTCAAGGGCTGTGACAGACTGCACAGGGCAGATCTGGACAGAGGGCACCACACTGAATCCGCATCCCCACTGGGCTGGCAGAGCGGAGGCAGGGCTGAGCTGGGGCAGGACCTCCCCTCCATCCAGGGTGTGGCACGGGCTGAGGGCTTGGCACATGCATGTAAATCCAAGCAATGCTCCTGGGCAGTGCTCCCGTGGGAGTCTGGGGGTCGCTGGGGTTCTCTCAAGGGGTGTGGGGGGCAGACCGGGTCCCCCTCGCCCCCGGTGCAGGGGGCAGCCAGCTGCCGCAGTGCCCCAGGCAGGCCCCTCCCCACCAGGCGGTGGGAAAGGACACTGCCACCCGGACACCCAGCCTGCGCCCCCACGGCATTCCCCAGTGGAGGGCACGTCGCGGGTGGGGACAGCTGCCTTGCCGAGGAGGGGTAAAGGTGGGGTGTGGAGTGGGCACCATGGCTCCTCTGTGGGCGGTGTGACAGGCGCTCAGGCTCCTGGGACAAGGCGCCTTGGTGGCTCTGAGACGGGGGCCTTCCTGCCCCACTGCTCTGAGTTCAGAAGCCGGACAGCCCCTGGCACCCCCGAGGGAAGGAGGCGGCAGCCCTGCTGGCTTCTGCCCTGTCTTTCCATGGGGAGCCTCAGGACACAAGGCCCCAGACGTGGGCAACGGCGACACAGCCACCCCCGCACCGGCCCCGGCTGATGAGGCGGCCTGTCCGCACCATGATGTTTCTCGTGCCAGAACATGCTCCTGACAGTCGCCCTGTCCTCCCGGCACATTGTCCCCGTCAGCCCCACCCTGTGCTTTGGGATCCACACCGCAGCTCCTCAGAATCACCTGGTGGGGGCGCCTGGGGGCTCAGTCGGTTAAGCGTCCAACTTCGGCTCAGGTCATGATCTCACCGTTCGTCGGTTCGAGCCCCGCGTCGGGCTCTGTGCTGACTGCCAGCTCGGAGCCTGGAGCCTGTTTCAGATTCTGTGACTCCCTCTCTCTCTGCCCCTCCCCTGCTCACGCTGCCTTTCTCTCTCTCTCTCAGAAATAGATAAAACATTAAAAAAAAAAAATCACGTGGTGGGTATGGGGAATGGGTGTTGGGGGGAGGGGCCGGCCGGCTGGGAAGCCAGGCTAAGCCATCGGGGACGGGGCTCTGTGGGCTCTGGGCTGCGGCCGACACCGGGACACTAGAGCCCCCATCTCTGCAGCGCAGGGCGCACGCAGACACGTTCGGTCCCAGGGACAGGCCTCGCAGGCGGGTCCTGCAGCGTCCAGGGAGGTCTGTCCCCGATGGGACCTCCAGGCCGTCAGCCCAGCACGTCCCCGCCCCACACGGATCTGGCTTCCTTCTCGGGCAGAGCGGTGACACATGCGTGGCCCGAGCCAGAGTGGCGGGGACAGCCAGGTCCCGCCTGCAGCTCTGACAACCTGTGAAGCATGCAGTTCGTCCAGCGTCACCTCAGCTCTGGGAACTCGCCGCAGCCCCAGCTCCGTGCGGAGAAGATGGTGCTGCTCACGGGGCCCTCGGGACACCCTCCGGGCACTTACCATGACCGCCTGGTTGCACACGTTGAGCTGGGGCTGTCCGGGCACCAGGGCCTTCTGGTGCTGCTGCACGACCGGGGCGACGGCGCGGAGGGCGGCCAGGTACTCCGTGCTGGCAAAGCTGGGGGTGAGAGCGCCCGGTCACGGAGGCAGCGGGCCTGGGCAGGCCGTGGCGGCAGGCCACCCCAGCAGGCCGGGGCGGGGCCTGGGGATGGGAGGGGCCGTCCCTGCGGGAGCCACCGGCCCACAGCCGCCACCTCCACCCCTCCGTGGGCGGCAGGCGTGCGCCTCGGGGAGCCCTCCCTACGAACGAGCGAGGCTGCAGGCACAGCCACGCGACCACACCGGCCACCGCTCGCGCCCTGCACCTTGGCCAGCACCACCGAGGGCACCGCCGGGGTCATGGGTGCCTCCGAGCAGACCCTCGTCTCGGCAGGCTCCTGGCGCCTCCCCCGCTTCTCCGTCCCTTTGGCCCAGACGGGCACAGCAGGGACGGCGGGTCCCAGCGCCGTCCCTGGATCTGCGCCAGCGCCCCTCCCCGGCGGGCCCGCTCCCTGCACCCCGGCCTGCAAACTTCAGAGCAGGTCACCGGTGTGGGCAGGTCTCTGCGATGCTGGCCAAACGCATGGGGAAGGGTCGGCTTAAGCCACGTTCAGCAGGCCCCCCGGTCAGGTTTCTGGGCGCCCGCGGGAGGCCCGGGAGACCCCTCCGTGTGCCTGTGAACCCACATGGTGGCTCCAGCGTCTTCTTCCCAGAACTGTCCCACCCTGGGTCTGGCCTCCTTGTCTGGAGCACGGGCACAAGGGCCCGAGGGGATGGTGCAGACTGACACATGTGTCTGGTGGCCTAGGGGCCAGTCGAGGGCGCTGCAGGCCTGGCAGGCAGAGATGCAGGGGGGCGGCCCTCCAGACCCCGGGCCCCGCCGTCTGCTCCCATGCTCCCCTGCGTCTTGGCTCTGAAGTTACTTTCGGGGTCAGGAGGAGGCTCAGACCGCTTCCCCCCAGCGCCCCTCGCCCTGGGCTCCAGACCTCGGTGGCTTGTGATAACCGTGAGGGGCTCCCGGCTCCCAGCAGGGAGTGTCCCGGAGCTACGGTAACAGGCAGCTGCGGATGGGGGCTTCCACAGCAGAGACCTCTTCCCTCCCAGTTCTGGAGGCCGGAGACAGATCCGGGTGGGGACGTGCCCCCTTGGCGGCGCCTTCCTGCCGCGCCCAGCTCCTGGGGCTCCAGTGTCCCGGGGCCGTGATCGTGTCCCCGCACCTCTGCCTCCGTCCTCACAGGGCCTCTCCCGTGTCCGTGTCCCCTGTTCTGTCTCCCAGGGATACTGTCACTGACTTAGGGCCACGCCAATCCAGGATGACCTCATCTCGACCCTCACCACGATCACCTCCGCAAAGCCCCTGCTGCCAACAAGACCACACCGAAGGTTCCTGGGGGTAGACGTGGGGCATGCGGCCTCGCCCACGGCACGTCTGTCCTGCCCACGGTCCTGGCCTCTGTGCCGGACCAAGGTCCCGAGAAGCTTCTCACCTGGAGCCTCAGCGGGAGGAGGTGAGGCCCAGCCCAGAGGGTGATGGGGCCCCGGGCGGATCTCCCCAGGCCCCACGCCCAGGCCTCAACCCCCACGGCCACCATCTCAGAGGCAGCTGGGGCCAGGGGTCACATGATGGGGCCACAGGGACAGCGGGGGGATGGGAGCACGGGGAGGGCTGGCCAGGGCGGCACCTGCCGCCACCCCCCAGCCTTGCCCTGCGCTTTTATGCCTCTGGGACCAAGAGCTCATGACGCCCAGCCCGGTTGTGAGCGCCTGTGTTCCTGGCCCGGCCCGTCTTCCCAGCAGCCCAGAGGCCCCGGGCGCCCAGCTCACCTGAGGGGGAACCTCTCCCCGGGGTCCCGTCCCAGGTGGAAAATCAGGGGCAGCTGCGTGTGCTCCTCCTGCGTGTGGGTGGTGACCCCCGACACGTTCTGTCCGGGGCAGAAATCGACGCCCTGCAATGAGAGGCCGGGCGCGGCAGAGGCCGTGTGTGCGTGTGCGCCTGGAGCCCGGAAGGCAGTGGCCGTGCGCTCCGCAAGGCAGGCTGTCCGTGTGCCACCTGTGTACTGCACCCCAGGACGCTCCGGGAGGGCATACCGAAGGGACGGGCGCTCTGCCCCTGGGCCTCAGACTGTGGAGCAGTCAGGCCGATGTTCGTAACCCTCTGGAATCCTTTTCTGGGGGAGGGGGGATCTCTTTAAGAGCTCCTGCCTGGCTCAGTTGACAGAACATAAGACTGTTGAAACGGGTTGTGACCTTGAGCTCCATGTTGGGTACAGAGATTAATTAAAAAATAAAGTCCTGGGGCGCCTGGGTGGCTCAGTCAGTTAAGCGTTTGACTTAGGCTCAGGTCATGATCTCATGGTTCGTGGGTTCGAGCCCCGTGTCGGGCTCTGTGCTGACAGCTTGGAGCCTGGAGCTGCTTCAGATTCTGTCTCCCTCTTGACCCTCCCCTGCTCATGCTGTCTCTCTCTCTCAGAAACATATTAAACATTAAAAAAAATTAAAAAAAAAATAAAATCTTAAAAAAAAGTGCTATCACTTAAAAAGCACACAAAGTATCCCAGCCTGGATCCTATCCTGACTGGCAAAGCGTTCCCCCACCCTGTGTGCCTGGCAGAGGAGGGACTGGTGGCACACGGTCCTGGGCTCGGGCTGTGCGGGCAGTGGTGGCCGCACACCCATGCCCATCCCCCTCAGGAGCTGGGCCCGGAGCAGCTACATCCGCAGCGGTGCCCGGACTCGAACCCAGCACCCTCGTGTTGGGGCATGTCACGGACTCCTGCTGCTTTCCCTTCCGAAAGGAAAGCTTCTCCTGTGCCTGAGATCCAGGCGCTCACAGGGGTGGGGGCATCACCCTGAGTGCCTGGAAGGGGTGGGGCCGAGGCCCAGGAGGGGCAGGAGCAGGCAGCCGAGGGCACGCGGCTCCGGCAGATGCCCCACACGGTGGGACCGCCCAGCACCTGGCCAGGCAGGTGGGGGGAGGGGGACAAGGCAGGGGGCGCTGGGGGAAGGCAAACCAGTTCACCTGGGGCCCTGAGACCCCTGACCCGGGGCTTAGCCTGTTCTGAGGATTCCTGTCCCCAGGCTGCGGGTGGCCTCAAGGCAGGGGGGATGGCCTAGGAGGAGAGTCCAGCCCCTAAGGACCTGTCCTCGCAGCCATGCCGCGTCACTGCCAGCCCCCCCGATGGTGGGTCCACGAGCGAGGCTGCCAGCCCTCAGCAGAGGCCCCCGGGACTGGCCGCCAGCCGGCCTGCTTGGTCCTGGGGTGTCCTCAGGACGAGGTGGTGCGGGGAGCAGAGCCCATGGCCGCCCCGATCCCCCTTACCTGTCTGAACTCCTCCCAGGAATTGGTCCAGGTCCAGAAGTGGGCCTTGTACTGGCCGAGGGTGACCGCCATCAGCGTGTCACCGCGGTAATAGAATATTGGCCTGTGGGGGGAGGGGAGGGGGTCAGGTGACACGGGAAACTCTCGGGTGTGCCGAGCGGACACCGGGCACGAGGGTGACCAGGTCCACGAGGCTGCTGGGGGTGAACCCCGTGGTCACCCCCTCGGTCCCAGGCCCTGGGAGTGAGGCTCCCTCCGGCCCTCATCTCGGGGCAGACGGCCCGCTGGGACCAGGGCGCCTGGGCCACCTCCCCAGCAGACAGGAGCCCCCGGGCTGGGGTCATGCTGCCGAGAAGCTGAGCCCGGACACGAGGGAGCGGCAGGGGTGGAGCATGGGACGGGAAGGGCCCAGGGGTCTGGGAGCCCGGAGACGTGGGCGGGACCGTCTCTCCTCCCTCCCACGGCCACGGCACAAGGGCCAGGCGTCACGGGCAGGCGCGGCCCCTGCACCCCCAGAGCCAGCCTGAAGTGGCCGGACCCGGGTGCTAGGAGCAGTCTCGGGGGGACCAGGGTCCCGCAAAGGGTGCGTCTCGGGCCAGAATTCCCGGGGCGCCCGGTCCTCCCTCCGCCAAGAGCCAGCCAGGCACGGCCCCTGTTGTGGGAGCCAGGTGTGGCTCCGCAGCCCGGAGCTGGGAGCTGGGGGCCAGCGCCCGGCTGGAGCGCACCTGTCCGCCAGCCGGCCCTGCAGCATGGCGGGGAGGAGGTCCAGGCCGTCGATCGTCCTGTCGCTGGGCGGCGCCAGGCCCGCGAGGGACAGGCTGGTGGTGAAGAGGTCCATGATGCTGCCCAGCTGGTGGCTCACCTGAAAGGGACGCGGTGGGGGTGCGCTCAGGACGCGCCACCCAACCAGACGGCAGCCAGGGCTCAGTGAGGGGCACGCGGTCACACCCCTACAGTGCCTGCCACCGGCCCCGCCTTTCCAGCCCCTCCCGGGACCCCTGATGTCCTCGAGGGTCAGGCGGGCTCCTGCCTCAGGATCCTGCAAAGGAGGGACGAGTCCCCTCGTCGGGAGAGCAGCCTCGGGGGGTTAGGGCTGACTGGGGACACCACGGGTGGGGGGGGAGCGGGGAGGCCCTGGCCCCGCCCACCCCCAGCCCTCACTGCTGCGGCCGCTACGAACAGGAACCAGACAGAAGCGAGAAGCCGGTGTGGGGAGACGCCTGCGGGGCCCAGCGGGCGATGTCTACCTGCTCCGAGGCCCTCACCGTTATTTTAACCCCGAGCTGCTGTGAACTTCCCAGGTCAGGTCCCAGCACAGGTGGGAAAGGGCCCCCAAGGCCCAGAGCAGCAGGGAGGAGGGCGCCTGCGGGGGTGGTGAGGGCGGGTGGACGGGACAGGCAACTTTCTCGCAGAGACTACGCTGGTCCCGACTGGACGGCCTGACCCCACACCAGTGGCAGGACGGGCCAATGGAGGGGCGCGTCCTCAGAGACGGAGCGGCTCTGCCTCTTCTGGGGGCCCCCCAGGTCTTCCCATACACTGGGCAGTGGCAGTCCCCACTCTCCCCAGGCCTGGATCTGGGGGTGACGGCCGGGCCCGTTGGGGGACACGGAGCCTGTGCTGGCAGCTCTGTGCGCGCTGCCGGCCGGGACCGTCCTGGGAGACCGTCACGTCAGCGCGGCTGTCACGGGACGCTCCCTCACACGAGCAAGTCCGTGTGGAGACCGAGCACACAGGCCACGGCTGCTCGAGCCGCGGGCGCTGCGGCCCAGGGCAGGCGCGGGGGCAGGCGGGCCAGCGTTCGGTGCAGACCCGCGCGGGTCTGCAGAAGGCAGGGGACAGCTCGCTCCCCCGCTTCTCCTTCGCCACCTCTCTCAGGACACACACGAGACAGAAACGCAGATGTCTGAACCGCCCGGGCAAAACGGGGGACGGTGCTGTGGGGCGATGGCGGGGACGGACAGGGGTCTCACGTCCCAAAAGGCCCCACAGGAGCACGCAAAGCTCCTTCTGGAAACCCCGAAGTCCTAACGCGCACGGAGCGCAGCCGGCCTGCGGTGGGCGCGGGGCAGGAAGTCACGGCCGCCGCCACCGGCACGTCGGAGACTTAACTGAAGAAAAGGCCATAATTGGTAGTCACGTGAGCAGACGTGAGAGGGGACTGAACATCCACAACGGGGGGCAAGCGACACGGTGTTTCCGTGCAGCCCCCACAGTCCCCAGGACGCGCAGCCCTCACAACCGGCTTCAATGCCCGCGTGCGCCGCGGACGGTGGAGGCCGGCGGCGCGGCTGTTCCCTAGGTTCCCTCCCCCGGGGCCCGGGCGCGGGGAGGGCAGATGAGGCTGGAGGATGACTCCAAAGGCTGGAGCCTGCTCGTGGGAGAGGGGTCCCCACGGAGACTGTCCTAGCAAGGAGCGGCTGCGGGAGCCACGGGGGGGGCCCATGTCCACACCAGGGGTCTGCTCCCAGCTCTGCCACCTCCCCGCTGGGAGGCCCTGACAAGTGGCTTCCTCTCCGTGGCCAGTGTGCTGCCGTGTGAGACGGGGTGACGACGATGACGACGATGCTGACGGGTGGTGGCAGGGATGGGAGTACACGCAGGACGACACCCGCCCCCCCCGCGACGTCCGCACCCCAACCCCCGGATCCTGCGGCCACGTTTACGTGGCCAAGGGGACTCGAGGCTCCAAGCAGCTGACCGGAGAGCAGGCGCTGACCTCGGATCCCCAGGGAAGGCCGGGTCACCACAGGGTCCGAACAGCGGACCAGAGTCCGAGTGACGAGGTGACACTCGCCTGGCCGTCGCTGGCTTGGGTGATGGGGGGAGGGGCCGCGGATGCCTCTAGAAGCTGGAAAGATGAGGCAGCGGATCCCCCTGGGAGCCTCCAGAAGGACACAGCCGCGTGGCACTGACTGACGCTGGCCCACGAGGCCGTTGCATAAGCCACTAAACGTGGCAGCGGTTACAGAAGCCGCAGGTGTCAGAGGCCTTCTGGGGCTGCTCCGAGGGCAGAAGGGACACGAGCACCGGGCTCAGCAGAAGACGACGACCAGGTGAGACAAGGTGACGCACGCGTTTTCACGCACCGGCCTCCACACCCACGTGTGCCACGCGTCTGACGTGAGACGACCGTGCACGTGGGCTCTCAGATGAAGGAGGAACAGAGCAAGGTGCTCTGGGGAGAGGCTACCCGGCGGGGACAGCAGGGCGCACTCGGGCCCGGCCACCCAGGCTGCGGTCCGCACTTGGCGCTGCAGACGCGGAGGAGTGGCTGTGGCACCCGTGGCCTGGGAGGTATGCTCTGGGAAGAAGCTGCTGCGGCCGAACAAGTGTTTTAGAAACTGGGCACGCTCTATGCCTTCCAGCTGGCTGCGACACCCGTTGGCACACTAAGGCTCTGATAAGCCCTGCAGGAAAGAACCTGCCTCACTCAGCTTAACTCAGGCCCACCACGTTCGCTGCGGCAGCCGCTGCCCCCGACCCCGCCCCCGCCGCTGCCCCCACCCCGCCCCCGCCGCTGCCCCCGACCCCGCCCCGGCCCTGCCCCCGGCCCCGCCGCCCCCGCCCCGCGCCGCGCCGCCCGACCCTGCCCCCGACCCCCCGCCCCCCCGACTGCCCGCCCCTGACCCCGCCGCTGACCCCGCGCTACCCGACCTGCCTGCCCCGCCTGACCCCGCTGACCCCGACCCGTCGCTGCCCCCGACCCTGCCCCGCTGACCCCGACGCTGACCCGCCGCTACCCCCGACCCTGCCCGACCTGCTGCCGCTGCCCTGACCCCGACCCTGACCCCGTCGCTGCCCCCGACCCTGCCCCCGCCGCTGCCCCGTCGCTGCCCCTGCTGCCCCCGCCGCTGCCCCGACCCTGCCCCGCCGCTGCCCCGACCCTGCCCCGGCCCTGCCCCGCCGCTGCGACCCCCCCGCCACCCCCGACGCTGCCCCGACCCTGCCCCCGACCCTGCCCCCGCCCCCGACCCCGACCCCGCCGCTGCCCCGACCCTGCCCCGACCCCGCCCCCGACGCCGCCCCTGACTAGCTGCTGGCCACGCCCGCCCTCCAGGAGCCGCCTCAGGCTGGGAGGCACCGGAAGTCTCAGTGCCGCGGGCGATGGCCGATGGCCGTAGGCCTGGGGCAGCGGCCGGTCTGACTCACCTGGCCGGCAGGGACCCGCCCGGGCCACCAGGCGATCGCAGGCTCCCTCATCCCACCTTCAAACGTGGTCTGCTTCCCGCACAGGAAAGGACCATTGCTGCCACCTGGGGAGACAGGGTTGCCGCCCATCAGACGTCCACCTGAGTCCCCAGGGCGGCACACAGCCTGCTAGATGCGGCCTTCGGGCGGCGTCCGTCGGCCACGGCCCACCCCCATCCTCCTGGCCCCTCAGGGGCGGTGCTGCTGGAACAGCTAGGCTCCTGCACACAGACCAGCGACAGACTTCAGGCCTCAAGTTCAAGGTCAGAATGCCTCAACACGGAACATAGGGTCTCAGTGTTGAGTGGCCACTCAGCGACGTGACCGCTGCCGTAAGCAAGAGACAGAAAACGTGTCCCGTGAGAGCAGGTCACCTGCTGGGGGCGGGGCTTCCTTGCACCCTGCGTGTGGGGCTGGGGTCTAGTTAGGATGCATCACCCCCAGGTCCCACGGGACGTTGGTCTGAGAAGCCCCCTCTGAGCAGGTGGTCCCTGAACCATGCCTGCGGGAAGAGTCAGCGGACAAACGGCCGGGACACCAGGGAAGGTCCCCAAGCAGGACAAAGGGTGACCTGCTGCCAGCACGAGCCGTGTGGGGCCCCTCAACCCTGGTCGCCCCTGAAAGACGGGGTAAGTAAAAGGGAGCAGTAACGGCTGTGGCTGCCCTGGCGCGGGACATGACGCCCCCGCCGTTCGTGCGGGCCTGGAGGGAGGGGCCGTGAAGGGAGCGCGGGTGCCGAGCGCACACGGGTGTGCATCCCCGAACCGTGAGGAAGACGGGCTGCGGCTGCGCTGGGGGGGCTCACGGGGCTCAGCGGTGCCGGCCTGGGGCCCCGCCTGTCTAGCCCTCCCGCTCGAGCCACGCGGCGAGTGCACGGATTTGCACCCTCACAAACCCGCGTGTGGACTGGGTGCCCGCCAACGCTCTTAACTCAGGCGCAGAGGCGGGCGCAGGAGCCCCGCCCGGCCCGGGACGCTGGCGGTCCCAGCGAGGGCCGCAGGCTCTCCGGGGCACCGGCCGGGGGCACAGCAGTGGCACTGGCAGTCGCCCTCACCTCTGGGACCAGGGGTGTCCGTGGGGCAGCGCACGGCCCGCCTGGGGCCCCTGAGCAGCCCCTGAAGTGCTGCTCCTTCCCAGCCTGGGCCTGCCCGCCCCACGGACACCCCTGCGGGGTCCCCAGCACCTCTGGCCCGGCCCCTCCCCCCAGGTGTCCCTGCAGAGCCTTCTGAGTGACTCAGGGCGCTGCTGTGGCCCCGGCACTTTACAGGAGAGTGAGACGAAGAGATGTGGCACCACGGGGGTGGGGTGAGACCCTACAGGACGCCAGGCGGGACGTCCTTGCTCTGTGAGGGAGAACAGCCTGCGAGCTTGCTGAGCAGCCCCAGGCCCGGCCCTGAGGTGCCAAGCCAGTGCTCGGGGGCAGGGGCCGTCCCTGAGGCCTGGAGGTGCCCCAGCCTTTCAGGGGAGGAGGGGCCCCGTGAGACACGGAGGGTGCCCCATGCCAGCCTCCTGTGTGACCAGGCCCCGGCTGACGGCCCGCCCCCCCGCCCCCCCCGGCCCCGCGGGGCTCCCAGGCCCGCTCCCGTCTGTTCCCACAGGACGAGGGCCCCAGGAGGGGTCCCTGACGGAGTCTCAGATGCACCAGGGCCCCGAGCACAGCCTCACCCGCGCGGGGCAGGTGTGAGGACACTGGCCTTGTTTCGGGGCGGAGATGAGGGCCGCGCCGTTGTCCGACGTGAAGAAGACGAACGTGTTCTCTGCGATCCCCAGGTCCTGGAGGAGCCTGAGGATCTTCCCAACGCTGTCGTCGGTCTCCCGGACAGCGTCCCCGTACCTGCGGGCAGGGAGGGCATCAGTGAGCAGCGGCGTCCTGACTTCCAGGACGGACGACACAACAGGCTGGCTGAGCTCCGAGAAGAGGGGGAGGCGCACTCCGGGTCCCAGAGGGGCCCCGCACCACTGCACCCTCCCTCCAGGAACCCCGGGCTGACGGCGTCAGAGAAGCCCGGCGCTTCAGTCTCTAGGAATGATGATTAGAGATGCAACAGCACTGGGTGTCCCGTCCCTGGAGGTAACCAAGCATAGACGAACCCTTCAGCTGGGGGGGTGGGGTCGATGTCCCTCTGACCAAGGACTCACCGCCCTCGTTGGCTGGTGCCCAAGAAAGGCTTAGAAGCATAAACAGGTGCGTGAGTGGCGTCGATGGCCCAGTAGAGGAAGAAGGGGCGCTGAGCTGCCTGCTGCCTCTTAATGAAATCCAGGGCTTCCTGAGGAGAAGACACCGCCTGCCTCTGCCCCGGAGGCCAGCCTGCCCCGCCCCCAGGGCCTGCCCGCCCCGGGCGCCCATTACCTGCAGGTACAGCTGGGTGAGGTTGGCCTCTCCAGTCTTCAGATTAATTGGAAATTCCTCATAGTATCTGAAAAACGACACGGACGCAGACGAGAGCCAGGCCTGAGGCCGGGAAGCCGCCTCCTCCAGGCCTTCACAGCGGTGCTGTCTCTGTCTCGTTGGAAACAAAGATGCGCCGCAGGGAAGCGGGCTTGGCAACGTTCCTGGGGCCGCGGCGGGTGGGGGAAGGGTGCGGGGGGGGGGGGAGGGCGGGGCGGCTTGGCAGTCACCCGGGGCTGCTGGCAGCCCCTGGGCGCCAAGACTGTGCCGACACCGCCGAGCTGTGCGCTCTGAGCCGAGCGAACCGTCTCAGCAAGCGGTTCGTGAAAAAGCAAGGACGTGACCCAGCTTCCTGGTCCATGATGCGCAACGAGAGTTTCTGCCTAAAATACGACAAAATACAAAAGGAAGGAAAATGGAAAAGGAAACGAAGCCACGTGAAACTCGAGACAGACCAGGGCCTGACAGGCCAGACCAGGGGTGCTCGGGGCAGAGCGCCCCCCGCAGGCTCACACGGAAGGCCGAGCCCCATCGCTTCGTGCACGCGGCTGCCGGCCAACTCGGGGCGGGCAAAGGCCGGGCCACCAGGCTGGGGAAGCAAGCCTCAGACCCCGACGCGGCTCAGGGGACGCTCTGGCCGTCACCAATTTCTAACCTTTTCCAGGTTCAACCCCTGCGGGTGCGGCTGGGGCACCAACCCTCAGCCCTGAGTCCTCACGCGCTGGGCACTGCCACCAGCTGACAAGGCAGAGCCCGGGGCGCTGGCGAGCGGGCGGTTCCAGAACCTCGGTCCTGCCCTGAGGGCAGCGCCGGGGGGGTGGGGGGGCGGGGGCGGCAGGGGCCTGGCGCCACCGTCCTCAGGGCGGGGGAGGGACCCGTTACCTGCCGACCATCTCCCAGTCCCTGTACACGGGGATGTTGGGCCTGGCCCTGTTGTCATAAGGTCCAAAGTGGCAGTTGGGGGATCCAAACCACTCGTCGAATCCGTGCTTCAGGGGGTGGAACTGAGGCCTGTGGCCCAGATGCCTGGAAACAGGACCCGGGAAGCTTCAGGGACCCCGCTCAGCGGCACCCCAAAGTTCCGGGCACAGACAGCTCCTCGCCTTCACGGAACATATCAGGAAACGAGTGTGGCTCCCGTGCCCGACGTGTGCTAAGCCCCACACACACCAGGCCTCTTCCTCCAGGAGGACACCAGGAACACCCCGCCCCCCGCCCCCCCCCCCCAACTAGGCGACAGCAGGGCGCTCAGGTGTCCGTCCAGGATGCCAGGAAGGGCTCTGGGGAGATACAGGCTGAGATACCTCACACCCACCCAGAACCGCCCAGAGCCCACCGGCAGCCCCGCCTCCACACTCCGGAGCTGCCTCCAGCCTTTTCCTACCCATCAGGACAGGTCTGGGTTCAGCCTCCCTAGTTTGCGAGGAAGGTAGTGTCCCATTGAGGGGACTGCCACCCTCTCAGGATACGGTCACCGAGAGCCTCTTCTCCCAGTTGGGGACAATCGCACCCCCAAAGATGGCCCGGTGGGCCCCGGGTGGGCTGCCTGCCCAGGCCTGACCTTACCACACACTGGCACAGAGTCAGGAGCCACGGGGCTGCTCACTGACCCAGCGCCCTGGCCCCAAGTGGGGTGGGTGTGCCCGCGGGGTGACAACGGCCAGGCTGCTCGGCAGACCACGCTCTGCACTGTAGGCATCAGGGGAAGGCGGACAGAGCCCCTGCCAGACCTGCCCCCGCTCTCACCCGACAGCCCTCCCTCTCGGGGCACCTAGTGCCAGGCTCCCCTGCCAACAGGAGGTGCCGACCGGAGGAGCCCCGGCGCCCGAGCACGGCTACATGGAAATGGTCCACTCTGGCCACATGCTCTCGGGGAGCTGGGCAGCCTGACGGCGGGAGGGGCGCACACAGGCTCTCATGGCCACATGAGCTGGAACGCCGTGTCCCTGGGGCCCCTGGGAGCCCACTCCCTGCTCCAGTGGCTCACACAACTTCCAGGGCACTGTGGACTCACTACACGGCTTGTCACCTGGCGGAGGGGTTGCGGTGGGGGCGGGTGGCCGCGCAGGGCCAGAGGTGAGGTGCCCAGCAACGGAGTCCAGGGGGACGCCGGCAGGTGTGCCTTGGCGCCCCGGCTCCGCCAGCCGGTTCTAAAACTCTGCCTCCGACTGCCACGCGGCCGGCACCGACCTCAGGCCTCTCTGCCAGGTGCCCCATCCTCCCAGGGCGGGCTGCCACAGCGCCCCCCCATGTAACACCCACCCCAGCTCCCCGGCTGCTCGCAGCGCTCCCGCCTGCCCCCCTCCACCGCCTCACGAGGCCTCTGCGTACGGCCACACCCAGCCAGCGCCCTGCTGACCGTAAGCCGTCCATTGACCACGCTCCCCCTCCAGCGACAGCAGCTCACGGCCCCAGGGGACCAGGGCAGCCTGGGCAGCTTCTCACTGAGTCCTGGCCGCACCCACCCCTGAACCTGGCCAGGCCGAGGAAATGCAGATGAGTCATGCCAGGAGGAAGGTCAGGGAAGCCCGGCTACGACGGCCAGTACCCACGGCAGCCCTGTGACGGGATCCCCGCCCAGGACGCCTGCTGGACGCGGTGCAGAGCTGCCAGGTGGGGCCCACAGAGCCTTCCCTTCGGTCGGCAACACCCAGACTCCATCCTGCAGGCCTGGCGCCCGCCCTCTGCCAGCGTCCCTGCACCACCTGGGCTGCGCGGGCGCCGAGGGCCCCAGCAGCTCTGCCCGGTCTGCCTGGCAGGGCGGCGCCCGCTGTTGTGACCACCGTGATGTGCACATGGCACCCCAAGTTGGCACAGACGAGGCGCATCCTGGACAGAGCAGTGCCAGCAAGTGCCGGAGGCCACGGCGCGGCCAAGGAGAGGCCCCGAGGGCTGGAACGCCGGCGGGAAGTGGGCGTGCTCTTCCCCCAGAACCCCAAACCCGGCAAAGGCAGGCGGAACACCTGCTCTTCGCACCTGCCCTCCGGGGCTGCACACCGGGGGCCCCGGGCGGCCACAGAGAAGCCGCTAAGCTGCTCAGGACACACACACCACGCACGACCTGAGCTCGTGGTCCCGTCACCGGGTCGTGATGGTCCCGGGCTGAGGGACCGTCCGTCACCTCCCAGCTGCCGCTTCACGTGGCCGGCACACAGAGCCCGTGTGCTTGCTGACGAGGTGACCTCCGTGCCGGATGCACCACGGTGACAGGCAGCGCGGGGAGAAGAGTGGGAGCAGGCGTGCGGCCGGGAGGGCAGTGGGCGCGATGCCAGCGGCCCAGGCTGGCGCCGGGTGGTCCCACCAGTGCCGCCACCCAGGCCTCCGCAGGACGCGGCCTCCGGCTCCACCCGCGGCCCCGCCTCCCGGCAGCGTCCCGCCAGCACCGCCCATGGGGAGCGGCCTCCGGAGGCGGTGGGGACTCACCACTTGCCCACGATCTTGCTGGCGTAGCCGGCGCCCTTCAGCAGCTCGGGCAGGAGGAGCTCCCCGTCCGGGATGCCGCCCGCCACCTCCTGCGGCGTGTAGGCTGCAGGGCACCGCGGGTGAGCGCCCCGTGCTCTCTGCGCCCGTCCTTCCAGGGACCCCGAGACCCCCCAGCACGACCGTCCCAGCTGCCCGGGGACAGGACGGCACGGGAAACGAGACCACACGCTAACCCCCCTTCCTCTTCAAAGGCACGGTTTTGGGGCAGCGGGGGGCTCAAGTCGGTTAAGTGTCCCACTAGGTTTCGACTCAGGTCACGATCTCGTGGTCCGTGGATTCGAGCCCTGCGCTGGGTTCTCTGCTGACGGAGTGGAGCCTTCCCAGGATTCTCTCTTTCCTTCTCTCTGCCCCTCCCCTGCTTGCATGTGTGGGCATGCACCCCCACCCCCACCCCGTCTCTGTCTCTGAAAACCGCTAAATAAACTTAAGAAAATGCAGCTGAAAGAAACTTGTTAACGTTTATTTATTTTTGAGAGGAAGAAACAGAATATGAGCAGGGCAGAGGCAGAGAGAGAGGGAGACACAGAATCTGAAGCAGCTCCAGGCTCCGAGCTGTCAGCACAGAGCCTGACGCGGGGCTTGAACCCACGAACCGTGAGATCATGACCTGAGCTAAAGTCGGACACTTAACTGATGCTCCAGGTGCCCCACGAACTCACTGTTGTGACTGGAAGCGCCCCAGTCTGTTTTAAATAACAGGCCACAAGCCAGACAGCGCCTGTGAGCCCAGGCAACGAGCGCCAATCCGCAGACATAAGGCCACTGGTGACCTCGGTGACCACCACCCGCCCCGCCCTCCGGGGCCCCTGCCTACCGTTCCTGGCACGCCCGTTGGTGGTGTAGAAGCCGTTGCGGATGGGCAGGCGTCCAGTGAGCAGAGCTGCCCTCGCTACGTGGGGAGAGAACCGTGGTGAGCCCGCCGTCACCCGCGTGCCCCACGGCCGGCGCCTCCAGAGGGAGCACCTGCCCTGCCGGCCTCCCCTCCCCTCCCTCCGGGGTCCGGCTCATAAGCCATCTCTGCAGCGCGAACGGCTGTCCTCAGAAGAGGCCACCACAGCCACCTGCACCTCCCAACCCTTACGGGGCCCACGGCCCCAGTGGCCTGTGACAGCACGGGGCTGGGGCCCCAGGGGGAAAGGCCACACCCGCTTGCCAGGCTCCCTGGGTGCCCGCCCCCCTTCCCAGGCCTGCAGGTCAGCCCCAACTTACACGGCGAGCACAGGGGGTTGGCTGAATAGAAGTTTGGAAAAAGCATCCCTTCTGCGGCCATCCGGTCCAAATTTGGGGTCTCTCTGGAAGGTTCTCCATATATCCCCAGGTCACCCCACCCCATCTGCAGGAGAGTGTGGGGAGGTGGAGTGAGCCTCCTTCTGTCTCGGGGGAGATGGGACAGAAAAGCCGGGGCCGCCCAGGAGCCCAGAGCCCAGAGCACCCCAGCACCTCCTGCCCGCTGACTGGCCGCTCACACACACACATGTCCATACAAGAAGCAAGAGCTCCTGAGACTGCTGTCAAAGCAGGATGAGCCCTGCCCCAGACCTCATCACAGCACCGCCCCACGCCCGCCCCCTCCCCCAGAGCTCACTACGGCGCCACTGCACCCCCAGGGCCACCCAGGGTAACACCGAGGCGGCACCACAAGCGGCTACACGAATGATGTGAACGTCGTCCATGGCGACACAACTCACGACAGCCCACTCGTCCGTCAACAGCTCTGTGCATATACAGAACATGGCCTGTCCACGCGGTACCGGGCTGAACACCAGGTCCGCTCAGACCCCGGGCGCTCTCTTACGTGGGAACACGGGTGTGATCGGCTAACGGCAGGCTCGCTGGACTGAAACGGGCCCCAATCTCAACGAGCCCTGTCCGAGCAGGAGGCGCAGACACGGGGTGAGCATGGAGGCTGGGGACACGGCCACAAGCGCCCCAGAGCCCGGGGAACCAGTCCTGCCGCCACCCCGATTTCCCTCTGGCCTCCAGAACTGGGACAGAAAAGAGAACTATTTTCCTTTCTTTATTCTGAGAGAGAGAGAGAGAAAGAGAAAAAGAGCGAGAAGCGTGAGCACACACACTACCAGGGGAGGAACAGAGAGGGAAACAGAATCCCAAGTAGGTTCTGCGATGTTCGCACGGAGCTCGATCTCTCCAAACGCAAATTCACGCCTAACGGAGATCCCAAGTCTGGCGCTAAACCAACTGAGGCCCGGGCACCTGGAAAGTCTTCGGTTTGCGGTGCGGGGTTCCGCCCCAGGGGCTAGTGCACACGCGCGCGGGCGCACACACAGGAACTGAGACACCACTCAGCCGGGGAGGGGTGAAGCGGGGGTCTGTGGCATGGACGAGGTCCCCACGCAGCCGTCAGGGTCCTGGGGAGTCAGCCGGCAGGGAGTCCCTCCGGCCCGGTGCCTCTGCGGGCGGCTGACTCAGAAGTCCCTGGGGACCACGGGAGCTGGACTGGATCGGCTCCCGGAGGTGCGGCCGCAGGAAGAGCGGAAGCGGAGCTCGTGGGCAGGCGAAGGGCGCCCCTCAGCGACACGAGCCGGCCAAGGCCCCGCACAAAGCTGCGTGCTCCGGGGCAGGGCCCAGGTGCCCGAGCAGGAGGGGGCAGAGAGCAGCCTCAGGGCCTGGCGGCCGCAGAGCAGATACAAAGGGCACAGCGGCCTGTGGCTCGGGGACGCGGGCCTCGATTCCCTTCCTGCTCCCGGCCTTTCCTCTCTTCGGAACGTCGAAGCCCCGGAGCACCGCCCGCGGCTGGCCGTGAGGACTCGGCACAGACACTCGGCCCGGTGCTTAGCCACGTCAACACCTGTCGAAGGACACACGCAGTCTGCTCATGGGCTCTGGGACTTGGGGGGGGGCGGTGGGGGGGGACACAGCCACAGGGGCCCAGGGGTCACGTGGGGGCGGCTTCTGTGCAGGCTGAATTCCAACCCCCTCGGCAGTGAGGCCGCTACTTCCTGGTCCTGCTGTCGATGAGGAACCAAGACATGGCGCTGCTTGGGCCTCTGTCCCCCCGCCCCCCCCCCGCCAGCCGCAGAGGAAGGTCAGCTCCCCCCCTTAAAGGAACGGTTCCAGGATCTTCCAAACTCCTGCCCACTTCCGAGCTCACGCAGAGGGACGCTGACACAGCCGCGGTCCTGGCCCTTGACAGGCACCACCCCACCCCCACCCTGCTCCCTGCACTGGCCTCTCTGCCCTATTCTGCCCCCACCCTGCTCCCTGCATGGGGCCTCCCCGCCCCGCCTGCCCCCACCCTGCTACCTGCTGCTCCCAGCACTGGCCTCCCCCCTCCCTGCACTGGGCCTCCCTGGCAGGACAGGCCCCTACATGGCTCCCAGTGAGCCTGGCTCAGGCCAGCCACCCAAGCCGTCGGGAAGCGCACCCTGCAACCGGGCCGGGTACCGTGGGGGGAGACACAGCTGTGCGGGTTTCTGGATCCCACTGGCCTGAAGCCGTGACGGCCGGGCTGTCTAGTCAGGAGAGCCAGAGGGTCTACCCTCGCTTGAGTCGTTTTGAGTGCGTGTTCTGTCATTATCATCAGCAGGTCCTGACCCTCGTCTGCCAACCAGACCAAAGTCGTCCCGGCTTCTCTGCCTCTGCGCAAACAACCCAAAGCCACCAGGAGGGGCCTGCAGGAGAAAGGCCCGGACCAAGTCCTGCTGGCCCAGTTTCCTGCGGCCCCACGCACGGCGGCCGGGAAGGGGGGCTCCCCAGTTAGGCCCCTCGAGTGAAAGCACTCCCAGGGCTGGTCACGCACCCCCACGTGAGACCTCGGGCCTGAAGCAGTGCACAACACAATCAACAGAACACCATCACCCATGGGCGCCTGCGTCTCCCAGCAGCCCCTCAAAAAGGCAGAACGAAACAGAGAGAAACTGACAGACCCTAACCCAGTGTACCCTAAACATGATCACTGCAACACACATTCACGTAAAACACTATGGGCGCTAGTGAGCAGAGCGGGGAATGCCCGTGGACGGAAGGGGAGGGCAAGAATCTAAAAGGCTGAGCCTCAAGGGGGCCACTCACACCAGCCTCCGTGGGGCTCGGCTCTGAGCGGCACACACGGGGCCACAGAGGACACGTGTGCGGGATGTCTCGTTCCCCAGGAAGCAAAGCCGTCAGGGCCGGGTCTCCTGAGAAGCCAGAGCCCGTTTCAGGAGCAGCCGCCCCGGAGCAAGTTCGCAGATTAGAGACAAGCATGTTGAGGGTTTTCCCTGGTAAGCGAACTACAGACAGTCTGAGATTTGTTTCAGGATTGAGAATCTTTCATTTTTTTTATAAAAAAAGTCACAATTTTAATAAGGAAAAGCGTTGAGAGATCTTAGGCTCATTTCCCTGAACTAAGTCTCCAGCACCTGAATGTCTCCCAGGCTGCTCAGTGCTGACCACCCAGGACTGCCCAGCAGGCGCGTGAGGCCCGTGGCCTTGGCCAAAGGCTCCCGTGCGGGTCTCTGTCTACCTTTTGGGGAAACTCCAAGCAATTTTTACTAGAAACCCTTCTGGCACTAACTCGGGGTGGGGGGGTCTCCAGTTCAACTGCTTCTTCAGTTCCTGGGGGCCAGGGGGGACTGAAGCAGCCCAGCTCTGCCCCGTCTACCAGGAGCTGCCATCTGAGCCCACAGGCGCGGGCCTCAGTGCCCCAGGCTGGCCCCCGCAGACGCCAGCCCGCGCCCCGGCCTCTGGACTTCTGAGGGGACACAAGGACTGGCTGCCACGGCTCACGGAACCCAGGAACACGCGAGATTCCCCATTTCCAGTTTGTCGTGAAGGGTGTGACTCAGGAACAGCAGACGGAAGAGACGCCTAGGGTGAGCTGTGGGTGGGCAGAAGCCTCCCTGCCCCTTGGTCGGGCCACCCTCCCAGCACCTCCGTGAGTGCACCCGCTGGGAACCCCTCAGAGACCACTACTTGGGGTTTCTGCGGTGGTTTCGCCACAGAAGCACGACTGGTTAAGTCACTGGCCGTTGGTGACGGAACTCAGGCTCCGGCCCCTTGGCCCCCCCTGGAGGCCACGGCCAGGCTGACCACGCCACTCACACTAGCCACGCCGCCCCTGCTCTCCACTGCCCTGTCCTGAAGCCATCCAAGGGCCTCAGCCGCCCACCGACTCCACCAAGCAGAGTCCCTCCGAGGGTGCAGGTCATAACAGTGGCACGGCCTGACCGATGTCAGGGCCCCGGGGCTGCCCTCTGCGCTCCCGCTTTTCCCTGACACCTCACTCTAAGTTCGGAATCTCCGCGTCACGCCCGGCTTCTGTAGAGGGACAGCCTCCTGGCCCAGTTGTCACACCCACAGACACCTGACCCGTGGCCACGAGCATTGCAGCCTGACCCCACCGTGGAACAGCCCCAGGCAGCGCACCACCCCAGGGCCAAAACCAGGGAGTGTGCAGGTGGGCCCTGGGCCCCAGTCGGCTCTACACCCCATCCCTGCCCCAGACACCCCAGGCCCTGTGGGAGGGTGGTGGGGGCTGCCCCTCTGTCCTTCCAGAGCGGGAGCGGCAGAACAGGGGCCCCGAGAAGTCGTCCCTGGCGGCTGCAGTGACACCCCTTTCGCTCTGCTGCACTGAGGCTGCTGACGCCGGGGGAGGGTTCTACTCCCACCCCGGTGGGTGCCACGGGGCTTCCCCCATCTACAGCCGCCCATGCCCTCCGCGGCTACCTCCTCCCACGCGGCCCTCCCCCCACACTCCCCCTCGACCTCCCCACGGCCCTCGCCCCACGGCCCTCCCCCTGCCCCCCCCAGCCTGACCGGCCGCCGCACTCACGTCGTCCATAAGCAGGAGCAGGATGTTGGGGGGCCGCGGGCCGTCCGCGGCCTCCAGCCCCGCGACGCTCAGCAGCAGCAGCGGCAGCACCAGCCTCCACGTCGTCGCCGCGGCAACCGGCGCCATAGCAACCAAGGCCGGGCGCCACGGAGCCCGGGCCAGCGGCGGGGACCGACGGGCGCGCGGGCGGCTCTTCCGGCCCGGCGGCGGGGCGGGGCCGCGGGGAGCGCGTGACCGGCGGCCGGGTCACGTGACGCGGCCGAGCGGGCCTCCAAGATGGCGGTGTGCGTGGCGGTGATCGCCAAGGAGGTGCGTATGCGGGCGGGCCGTCCGGCTGCCGCGCCCTCCCCGCCCGGAGGGCCGGCAAGACGGGCCTGGGGGCTTCGCGGCGCGCGGTGTGGTGGGGGCGGTGCGGGGACGGCGCCGCCCAGACCCGCGTGGGCCGCTGCGCGCGCGGACCCCCCTGCCGCCCGCCGCCGCTCCCCGCTGCGGCCCCGGCGCCGCTCCCGAGGCTCCCCAGGCCGAGTCACGCCCCTGCCCGAGTCCCTCCGGTGGCTTCCCGTTGCCTGCGGATAACGGGTTACGTCAGCATAGCCTCGTCGCCTCGGGCCCCCTCCCCAAACCCGACGACGTGCCTGTGAGCTTTCCCGTCCCTGGGCCTTTGCGCCCGGAACGCGCCTCCCTCGTCCCCACTGCCTTCTCCTCGCGCTGAGCACCTTAGGTGTCTCAGTCCGGGGGGCGGTTTCCGAACCCTAGACAGCCGAGGGGGCCGTTCACACGGCTTTACGCCGGATACTTCTGCGTTTCCGTAAAGCCAGGCTTAGGAGGTGATCCTTGAGGAAGGTTTCGGGTGTGGCTCTGGCTTAGCACACAGGGTGCCGTCTGCTGTGGGCTTGCCGACTGCGCCTCGCTACACGTTAGTGCCCGTGGGGCAGAGCGTCGTGTGTGTGGTGTGTGTGCAGCGCCGAGTGGGACAGAATCCGTGAATTGTGACATGTGGGAGCCCCGGGAAGACCCCATTAACCCCTGAGGTTAGGATGGGGAGAACTGGCCACGCAGAGAAGGAGGTTTGAGCTGAGCCTTGACAGCATCTAGCGAGAGGGCACCCAAGGGGAAAAGGTAGCGAGCTCGAATCCGGAAAGCAGTATTCCGGGCTGGGGGCAGAGCACAGGCTAGGACGGGGCCCCACGCGGAAGGTGAGTGGCTTGCAGGCAGGCTGTGCTCAGACCCAGTTCTTCTGACACTGCCCCCCCGCCCCACCCCCGCCATGATGATGCTGGCGACGGTAAACCTCATCAGGTTAGACTAGGTCCCCTGAAGGCAGTGCCCCCGCAGCTCGGAGGATTGCACAGTGGGGTTTAGAGAACGAGAGTATGTCCCTGTGCTCCGTGGCGGGGTCCTCACAGCCGGGCATACACGGCTGACCCCTGTTGCTTCAGCCGCCGACATCCTTTCTTGCAGAATTACCCTCTTTACATCCGCAGCGTTCCCATAGAGAACGAGCTGAAGTTCCACTACATGGTGCACACGTCCCTGGACGTGGTGGACGAGAAGATCTCAGCCATGGCCAAGGCCTTGGTGGACCAGAGGGAGCTCTACCTCGGCCTGCTGTACCCCACGGAGGACTACAAGGTGTATCCTTCACGCCTGGGGGGCTTGTCCGCACGCGGTCTCCCCCCCACAGGGCTTCGAATCTGGGGGTTCGGCCTCCAGTTTCCAGGTGTCCTGTAGGATCAGGTGATCTCGAAAGACGTCTTTGAACGTCGCTTGGAAAGAAAGTGAGAGCTCTCAGCCGGCAGAGAATTGGGGCAGCTTGGAGCTCGTTAGGACTTCACACCCTGTGTTACTTGAATTAGAAGGGAACCGTGGGAAAAGCGGGGCGTGGAATTTTCTGGACTGTGGCAGTCCGCACCCGTCCCCTGTCCGTCCCTTGTCCGTCTGCAGAGAACCCGCCCACGTGGTGCCTGCGAGGACCCCCTCCCGTGCTGTCTCAGCAGGGCCGGTTCGGAGAACGCTCAGTGAGCAGTGCTGTAGCTTGCCCCCCACATCTGCCCGGGAGCCCCTGTCCCCCAGGGGAAGGGGCCTGTCGAGCTGTGCGGGCCGTAGGCAGGGCCTGCCTGGGTCCTGGGCCTCCAGTTTTGCAGTGAGCTCTGCTGGGCCAGGAGGTGACCGAGAACGGAATTGAAGTGCCCGAGGGTCTGGGCAGGTGGGCCCCCGAGCTCCGATCAGGGTGAGGCTTGGCCGTCTGCCCTTTGCTTCTCCTGTAAACCCCGGAAGCTGCCCCCAGGGAGTGTACAGCCCACCTGGCCTGGTCCGTGTGGTCACCTCCTAGTATCATGGGACAGGTCCAGCCCGGGGCCCTTCTTGATGCAAGGCTGTCAGACTTTTCCAAAGTGGCTCTGGGGCCGAGGGCTGCGCCCAGCTGGCCCTCTGCCCACACGCGGTCCCGGCGGGTGCCGGTCCTCCTGCCGCCACGGAGTGTGTGCATTGAGAGCGCGTTCCCTAACCAGCTGTGTAGCTACGGCTACGTGACCAACTCCAAGGTGAAGTTCGTCATGGTGGTGGACTCCTCCAACACGGCGCTTCGAGACAATGAGATCCGCAGTGTGAGTGCGGGGAGGGGGGGAGGGGGGGCGGGGGGGGGCTGGTGCTGGGCTCGTGCGCTTGTGCTTTTCCGCCTTGTTTTCAAACGCTGAGAAGCCACAGTTTCGGCAACAGCGGTGCATTCATTTCAACTAACACCACGGATGCTTGTCCCAGATGTTCCGGAAGCTGCACAATTCCTATACCGACGTGATGTGCAACCCTTTCTACAACCCAGGGGACCGCATTCAGTCCAGGTGAGCGGGCCGCTGGGGGGGACCTGCCTCGCCGAGAGCCGCGGTCCTGAACGGGAGGGAGGGCAGGTGGGTTCGAGCCGTGGGCCGCGGGCCTCTGAGGGGCGGTTCCGACGCAGCCGAGCCCTGCTTCCCCAGTAATCGTTCCGTGGATCCCAACACGTCACACAGAAGAGGATTGGGGCGCAGGCCCTGCCCTCATGGCTTCCCACCGGGGCTCAGTGAGTCCGGGCACCTCCACGGGTCCCGCACACGATGGCTTTGTCTTTGATGTGGAACCGGGACAGTGAGGAGGTCGGGTCACGGGTCTCGTCCACACAGCTCTCAAGTCGTCGCAGATGTGCTGTCGGGAAGTCACAAAGGTGCTTTAGAGGCGTTCATGTGCGCACATTCCGGACCTGCTCCTGAGAACTCCCGGCCTTCCTAGACTCGGTTCCCCAGGGGTCCTTATAGCCGGCGGGCGCGAGGACCCTGTGGAGACCCGAACCAGGCCCTTCCGCAGCGCCTCCCCCAGGCTGTCCCTGCTGTGTGCGCTGTGCGGTGGTCCTGAGGCCACATGGCATCCCGCACCTCTTCCTGGAGGCCTGGCTGGGGCAGGGCTGCGGGGCATGAGCAGGCGGGAGGCTTAGATGCCCATCGCCGGGTGCGGCAGGACCCTGGCCTTGAGGCCAAGTTTACTGGATTTCGGGGAGGGACCCCCAGGTCCTGGGGGGTGCAGAGCCCGGTCTGCTTCTCTGAACCGGTGTGTTTCCTTTGCAGGGCCTTCGACAGCATGGTGACGTCTATGATGATACAAGTGTGTTGAGTGAGAACTCGGTGGCCATTGCCTGGACACCAGCGCTGTGTATATAAGCTATTGTCTGGATGGGTATTTATTACCTTGTGCCTGTTCCTCAGTGTCCCCGCTGCCGGGGGCAAGGCCTTGGGCACGGGGCGTGGAGACTAAAGGTCTTCTGAGATCACACGTGGCGTTTTCCTTGTGTCAGCATAGACTTGAGCTGAAGAGCGCCTAGCGCAGGGATTTCAGGCTGGTGCACAGGTCAGGGGCCGGAGCGGGGTAAGGGGCAGGGAGAGGGGGTGAGGGAGCCCACGGAGCCTGGGGCGTTACAGGGGCTGCGGCCGCGGGGCAGCAGAGATGGGAGGGACTCCTGGCCGGCTCCTGGCGGCTGACCTCGTGGGGTGGCCTGGAGGGGCGGCCTGCTGTGCCCAGGGCCATGCCCAGAGGGAGAGCCCTCACAGCCTCCCCTGCGCCGAGTGGCCTTCGTCTTCTGGACTTGTGCCCGGGCTCGGGAGGGAGGCGGCCCTCAGAGCGAGGAACCTTCGACTCAGCCCCTCAGCTGCGGCCTGCCTTCTGAGCACAGAGCGTGCAAGTCCCCAAGCCTCTTCCTGGGGGAGCAGGGGGCGATTTCCAGGGCCAGGGTGGGTGGGCGGAGCCTCTGCTCGCCCCTGCGCAAGCTGGGGGGAGGGTACATTTGAGGAGCTAATGGGATTGGATTCCTGCCTTGAGCTTCCCCCACAAGCCTGCTTGGTCAAGTACAGATGACAGTCCTAACATGTGGACCGTGACGGAGGTGACAGTGCCTTCCGGGATCAGGTGGCCTTTGTCATCTGGCAGCGCAGACCCGCTGGGACTGAGCCCCACCACGTGGTCTGCTCTGTGCCCCGAGACAGCCATGATCCCTCCCTCCTCAGTGGCTCCAGAGAAGGGGTCCGACTAGGAGCAGGGCGGCCCGGACGCGCTGGGCAGTAGGGGAGGCCCTTAGCTGGGCTGGGACCCACCCTGAGGGGAGCTTTCCCCTCTAAGGAACGCAGGATTCGTCTTTCAAATTATAGGAGTAGAGGGAAAACACCGATTAGCGTGTATTGAAAACACAAGTGCCAGTGCATCACCTCCCCAGGTGGGACTGGAAGGCGGGGAGCAAGCAGCCGCTGGCTCTGAGCTTCTGGACGTAATTGCTCCTGCCTGAGTAGCGGCTGTGGGAGGGCCTGCAAGTCACCGACATGCTCCCTTACTAACAAAGCCCCGGTGTTTTTGGATACAGTTGACTGGACAGAAGACAGTTGCTGCTGTCCTTAGCACACAAGTGTAGGTAGTTAGGGGATGTAAGTGGGTGGTGTTGGGAGGGACTTGCAGAAAGGATACTTTGAAGGGGGATTCAGCTAGCAGATGGAGTACCCTTTATTTTTTTTCTTTTCCTGCCTGCAACTTGGATGTGATGCCTGGAGCTAAGGCAGCCATTTTGAGAGCATGTGGAAAAGATTAATCTCTTAAAGATGGAGAGCAGAAAGCTAGAAGGACATGGTTTTATTGGCATAGCCCTGAACTACTAATAGTCGGCATCTGTAGAGGAAGATAAAATAATCCTGTTGAAGCCACTGCTATATGAGATATTTGGTGGATGCAGCCACACGAACCCCTATAGGCGCTTTACATTCAGTACTTTTTGCACACACTGTTAGCATCCCCATTTGAAGGCTGTGAAAACCAAGGGTCAGAAGTCACGTGCTGGCAGTAGAACTCTGTGGTGGTTTCCTGCAGTCTCTGCATCTCTCTCCCTGGAGGCCCGCCTCCTTGTGGGCCTGCCTGTCCCTCTGCCCTCGAGCTGGGCCCCAGTGAGTGCAGCGTCCCGTCACCGCTTAGCCTCTGTTCAGGTGATTTGTCTCTGTTCCTCCTTCTGCCCAGACCAGACGGGCAGAGGGAGCCTCTCCGCTCTCCGGACACAGCCACGCAAGTCCACTCCGTGGTTTGCTGCTCGGAGCCCTCACCTACGTGGCAGGAGTGAGCTCCTTCCGCCTCCCACCGTGGTCTGCTTGGGCCTGAAATCCACGGGGAACGAGGGGCTCCTGGGCCCAGTGTCTCCTTGGAGCGGCCACAGAGAGGTCGGGGAAATGTTTTTTTTTTAATTTAAAAAAACTTTTTTAATGATTTATTTATTTCTAGGAGAGAGAGAGAGAGACAGTGTGAGCAGGGGAGGGTCAGAGAGAGAGGGAGTCACAGACTGAAACAGGCTCCAGGCTCCGAGCTGGCAGTCAGCACAGAGCCCGACGCGGGGCTCGAACCCACGAACCGCGAGATCATGACCTGAGCGAAAGTCGGACGCTTAACCGGCTAAGCCACCCTGGCGCCCCTTAAATTTTTTTTTAATATTTATTCATTTTTGAGAGCTAGGGAGAGACAGAGCATGAGCAGGGGAAGGTCAAAGAGAGAGGGAGACACAGAATCTGAAGCAGCTCCAGGCTCTGAGCTGTCAGCACAGAGCTCATTGTGGGGCTTGAACCCACGAACTGTGAGATCATGACCTGAGCAGAAGTCGGACGCTTAACCGACTGAGCTGCCAGGCGCCCCAGGGAAACGCCTCTGAGAAGGAACCGGCTGTGGGTAGAAGACTGCCAGCAAGACCCCGCAGACACGCCCGCACGTGCAACCGAGGGCTCAGGACGGCGGCAGGTGCCCTGGCTGAGGAGGGGGGCAGCTCCTGGGGGCCGAGCAGGCGGGAGCTGGTGTCATCTGCACGTTGCTCGCCTGCACTTTCCTGACGGCAAGTGACCCGGCTCTGGCCTGACCCCCACCTACCTCCTCATGGGGGTGGTGGGGGGGAGAGAAAACAGAAGTGTCCCCCCTCCCAGTTCCGGAGGCAAGAGCCCAGACTCGTGGGCAGCGGGGCCGACTCCTCCTGGAGGCTCCGAGGGAGGGTGTGGTCCACGCCCCCAGCTCCCGACGGTCTCCTCTGCAGGAGCGCAGCTCTCCAGCTCTGCTCCATCGCCACACCGTCTCTGCGTGTCTCCTTGGACTCCCCCCGCCCCCAGGGGATCTAGGATGGTCTGGACCTGTAACTTCACATCTGCAAAGACCCCTTTTCCAAATAAGCTCGCATTCATAGGTTCTGGAAACTAGGATGTAGACATACTTTTTTAGGGGCACATTTTTCACCCCACTCAAGGGCCAGATTTGACCCCAGCTCACAGGGGGAGTGTGAACCTGCCCTGAGACAGCCAAGTCAAATGTGGCCTGCGCCGCCCCTGCCTGTGGGCCGCGGCACCGAGTGGCTCTGTTGCTGGCTAAACAGCAAGGTGCGGAGTGGCTTTAGAAAATATGCAGAAAGAGTATTTGACAAAACAGAGCATCCTTTCTTAATAAAGACCCTTCAGAAAGTAGGGATAGAAAAACTTACTTAAACGTCATAAAAGCCATTTATAAAAAGACCACAGTTAATATCACTCTCCACGGAGAAAAACTGAGAGCTTTCCCCCTGAGATCAGGAACACGACAGGGATGTCCACTCTCACCACTGTTGTTTAATATAGTGCTGAAGTCCTAGCATCAGCCATCAGACAACAAAAGGAAATAAAAGGCACCAGAATTGGCAAAGAAGTCGTCAAACTTTCACTTCTCGCAGATGACATACACTCTACATGGAAAACCCGGCAGACTCCACCAGAAGCCTACTAGAACTGATCCATGAATTCGGCAATGTTTCAGGGTACAAAATCAATGTACAGAAATCGGTTGCATTTTTATGCACCAATAATGAAGCAACAGAAAGAGAAATCAAGAAACTGATCCCATTCACAATTGCACAAAAACCCATAAAATATCTAGGAATAAACCTAACCAAGGATATAAAAGATCTGTATGATGAAAACTATAGAAATCTCATGAAGGAAATTGAAGACACAAAGAAATGGAAATGCATTCCATGCTCATGAATCGGAAGAATAAATATTGTTAAATGTCAATATTACCCAAAGCAATCTACACATTCAATGCAATCCCAATCAAAATTGCACCAGCATACTTCTCAAAACTAGAACAAACTACCCTAAAATTTGTATGGAACCAGAAAAGACCCCGAATAGCCAAAGTAATACTGAAGGAGTAAACCAAAACGGGAGGCCTCCCCATCCCAGACGTTAGCCTCTACTACAAAGCTGTCATCATCAAGACAGTGTGATATTGGCACAAAAACAGACACATACACCCATGGAGTAGAGAACTCAAAACTGGACCCACAAATGTACAGCCAACTAATCTTTGACAAAGCAGGAAAGAGTGTTCAATGGAAAAAAGCCTCTTTAACAGATGGTGCTGGGAGAACTGGGCAGCAGCGTGCAGAAGAACGAAACTAGACCATTTTCTCACACCATACACAAAAATAAACTCAAAATGGATGAAGGACCTGAATGTGAGACAGGAAACCATCAAAACCCTAGAGGAGAAAGCAGGAAACAACCTCCTTGACCTCCACCGCAGCAACTTCTTAACTTGACACATCCCCAAAGGCAAGGGAATCAAGAGCAAAAGTGAACTATTGGGACCTCATCAAGATTAAAAGCTTCTGCACGGGAAAGGAAACAATCAGTAAAATTAATAGGCAACCGACAGAATGGGAAAAGAGAGTTGCAAATGACATATTGGATAAAGGGTCAGTATCCAAAATCTATAAGGAACTCACCGAACTCCACACCTGAAAAACAAACAACCCAGTGAAGAAATGGGCAGAAGACATGAACAGACACTTCTCCAAAGAGGACATCCAGACGGCCAACAGACACATGAAACGATGCTCAGCATCCCTCCTCATCAGGGAAATACAAATCAAAACCACACTGAGATACCACCTCACGCCAGTCAGAGTGGCTAAAATGAGCCAATCAGAGAACTCTAGATGCTGGCGAGGATGTGGAGAAATGGGCACCCTCCTACACTGTTGGTGGGAATGTAAACTGGTGCAGCCCCTCTGGAAAACAGTGTGGAGGTTCCGCACAAAATTAACAACAGAACTCCCCTAGGACCCAGGAATAGCACTGCTAGGGATTCACCCAAGGGACACAGGAGTGCTGATGCATAGGAGCACATGGACCCCAATGTTCACAGCAGCACTCTCCACAATAGCCAAAGCATGGAAAGAGCCTAAATGTCCATCAACGGACGAATGGATCAAGAAGATGTGGTTCATCTACACGATGGAATACTCCATGGCAATGAGAAAGAATGACATCTGGCCACGTGTAGCAACGTGGATGGACCTTGAGGGTGTTATGCTGAGCGAAATAAGTCAGGCAGTGAAGGACAAATGCCATATGTTTGCACGTATAGGAGGATTAGGAGGAACTTAACGGAGGACTGTGGGGGAGGGGGAGGGGAATAAAATCGTTGGGGAGAGGGAGGGAGGCAAACCGTAAGAGACTCTTAAATACTGAGAACAAACTGAGGGCCGATGGGGGTGGGGGAGAGGGGAGGGGGGGTGATGGGCATGGAGGAGGCACTTGTGGGGATGAGCACTGGGGGTTAAATGGAAACCAACTTGACAATAAACTACAAGATGAAATAGTAAAAAATAATAAAGGATAACTGACCTATATGGGAATTTCATAGGAATTGAACCATGTAAGTGAAGATGATCTCCAAAATGTTGAAAGTAATGTTTAACTATTCCATACAGTTATCATTGTGAAGCATTTCTCATATTTCTTACGTTATGAGGCAGAGATGCTGTATGCTGATTATTTGGTATTATATTTTATCTGTTTTACAATGAACAAGAAACTAGTAATACCCCTCATTCTACCGTTCACGTTTAAAAGTTGTGTCCCAATTTCTAATTATCACTAGGATAATGAGCAGGAAAAACGTGTTGCAGTGTCTCTTAGGCCCAAAATAACTCCTTTTCTATACATCCGCCACAGTACTTTCCAGAAGGAGGGGACAGGAGCTCGCGTTCATGGAAACACTTCGGAATCACACGCAGTCTGAAAAGGCTGAGCAGGAGAGTGAGACTTCTAATAAACCACAGCCAATGTGTGGTTTTAATAAAGCAAATTTAAAAAAAAAAGCCCGGGACGGTTCGCTGGCCGCTCGTGGCAGAACCGAGCGTGTTTGCTTTCCCAGCCCCGCAAAGGGAGGAGAACACGCCGCGCTCCCGGGGCGGCGGGGGGGGGTCTGCTCAGGGGCCGCGGTCAGCGCCCCGCAAGGGAGCCCCGCGGCCTCACCAGCGCCCGGCCGCCCGCGGGGGGGGCGCCCCTGGAGGCCGCGGGCCTGGGGTGCGGGCGCAGCCCCAGCTCCGGGCGGCGCGGGGAGGCCTGCACCCGAGGCGGCGGCGAATAACCGGGAGGCCAGCTGTGTGTTTTTAAAAACTACTCAAATTTAATTTACGCTTTACCGTTAAGACACATTTCTACTTTTCTTTAAAAGGACTGAGCCCCGAGCTGGCGCAGCGCCACCTGCCGGACGCTCGGCCCCGGGCCCGCTGCCTGCCGGCGTCGGGCCGCCGCGGAGGCCTGGAGAGCGAGGGGACAAGCAGTTACCCCGCGCTGAACACACGGTCCCGCCCGGGCCCCGCCGCTTCCTCCCGACCTACCCCGGCCCCCCTCTCAGACTCGGATCCTCGCGTCAATACGGCGAACACCAAGGGGAGAACCTTCCGCGGCCCCTGCAGCGACACAAGCGGGGGTGAGCTCGGCCCCCGCCGCGGGTCCTCCGCCAGGCCCCGCCCACTGGCCGCAGCCGCTTCCTGGGCTCCGCCCACCGGCCCCGCCCCGCCCCGCCCACAGCGCCACCCGGCCCCGCCCACTGGCCCCACCCCGCGGGGCCCCGCAGCCGCTTCCTGGGCTCCGCCCACCGGCCCCGCCCCGCCCACAGCACCTCCCGGCCCCGCCCACTGACCACACCCCGCGGGCCCCCGCAGCTCCTTTCTGGGCCCCGCCCACCGCCCCTCCCGGCCCCGCCCACCGGTTCCGCCCCCGAGGTCTAAAGCGGGCCCCGCCCTGGAGGCTGCTGTGGGGGGATGGTCCTCTGGCGCCCGGTTGGCCTCGGAAGCCCCCGCGGTTCGTAGAGCTGATCCCTGGCAAGTTGGTCCTTTTGGGCAGCACCTGGAACCAAAGGCTCAGTCCGTCTGGGACCCCTGTTCTTGGACCCGTCTCCCCAGAGCAGCCGAAATCCAGTCGAGCGCAGAGCCCGAGGCTAACGCTGCCTCCAGGAAGCCTTCTTGGGTTCCCCTGCTGCAGGCTCACAGGCAGGCGTGCACAGGCCCCAGCGCCCGCCAGCCCTTGCAGCAGTAATCCCCAACCCGCAGCTCCTGGGCATGGAGCTCTGTCTGGGGCCCCAGCCCCTAACCGGTTTCCTCCAAACCTTCTTAAAAGTACCGCTTAGGCCCAAACTGTCCAGCCAAAGACATGGTCAGGCGATGTGTCCCTGTCAAGCCAACGCCTTCCAAGGGTCCAGCTGCGGAAGGGAGCCTCCCAAGGCCACATCCAGTCCAGGGGCACCCCCACCCTGCCCCTGCCGCCCAGGTGTGCCCAGAGACACTTGGGGATTGGGGAAGGGTCGGGCTGGGGCAGCTCTGTGTCTTGGCTTCCCTGCGTGGCCTCTCCTGGCCCCTCCGGGATCAGGGGGTTCACGCGGGGGAGCCCAGGGCTGCAGGGGGCGCACCTTGATGACCCGGCCTCGGAAGATGCTCTCGTCCAGTTCCACTGCAGCCTGGGCTGCGCCCTTGGCAGCGAACTCTACGTAGGCGTAGCTGGGGCGGGCAGGCAGGGCGGGTGAGGGCCACCCTGGGGTGCCCAGGCTCCCGCCAGACCCCAGGGCACCCGGCCCCTCCCGGGGCCTCCTCCCTGAACCGCCCCCACCCCCACGGGCTGCCTGGCACTGACCCCTTGGGGTGTCCGGAGAACTTGTCGCAGAGGATGGTGACTCGGTGGACCTCCCCGCAGGGGCTGAAGTAGGCCTCCAGCTCCTCAGCCGTGCCCCCGTAGTCCACCTGCCACAGGCCCGGGCCCGGTGGGGGCCCCCACAGCACGTTTTCTCGGCCGAGTGGACCTCAGGGTGGGGTGGTCGCGGGGGGTCTCTGTCCCCCACCCCTGTTGGGGGCGGGCTGGAGACAGAGATGTATGCCTCCCGTGTGTCAGCAAAGCCCCAGGTGTATTCGGCCTGTCCAGACAGCATGTGGCTTTTTGAAGTGGAATCTTGCTGATGATTGGCCAACTGGGGATTTCAGGTGGGAACCCTGAGCCCCGGGTCACGCTGGGAAAGCAGAGTACGAGGCCCCGGGCCCAGGTTCCCCCCGCTTCTCCCCTCCCACACCTGGGTCCCTTCCTTTAACCCCAGGGCCAGGAGGAGATGGCAGATCCCAAGGGCCCACCGCAGGGGCCCCATCTTGCCCCCTCCCTGACTCACATTCCCCACATAGACGGATCTGTGGTCTGACTCCACCTTCTCCACAGGGAGCCCGGGGCAGGTGCAACCTACAGAGAGGGGGAGCCTCACATTTGTGGCTTATTCCTCTCTGCTTGCGGGAAGAGGACCGCCCCTTGGGACTGTTCTGGAAAGGGAAGCCCCGGCCCCGCGAGCTGGCACTGCGCCCACAGCAGCTGCAGCCCGTCCAGATGACAGAGAGGAGGGGCTCAGAGCCGCGTGCCGGGACCAGTGGCCCCCGACCAGGGAAGGGGCCGGACTGGCCCGCGGGCGCCTACCTGCCTCAGGGCTCAGCGGCTGGCTGGCCAGCGCGGCCCCGGCCCCCTCCTGGTCCCCCGCCTGGGCCCGCGCCCCGGGCGGCTCCGGTCCTTGCGCGCGCTCCATGGCCCACAGCCGCAGTTTGATGGCCTCCAGCTCCTGCTAGCAGGGCCCCAGGTTGAGCCCCGAGGCAGCACGGCCCCTCGGCTCCTCTTGAGGGAGGGCAGGGGGGAGCAGGCCTGACCGTGCCTGTCCTCAGGGTCACTGGCTCCGCAGGGACAGGCTGGGGGGGGGTCCTGGAACGGGACCGGGAAGCCCACCTGGACTCGGGCCGTTGTCCCACCCAGCCTTGCAGGGGTGGGCAGCCCACTACCCTCTTCTAGGCCGGGGGACAGTGGCCTGGGAGAGGTCGGAGCTGCAGCCGTCGGTCCCGTTGAATCCAGGTCCTGGCAGCCTCTGCTGGGCTCCGCGTGCTGTTACCTGGGCAGGTTCCGGGTACTCGGCCAGGTCCTCCCCCTCCAAGGGAGGCAGGGGGAAGCCTGCGTCTTCCGGGTCGTCCTCCGCCTCCGCTGGCGCCTCCTCCTTCCCGGCGCCATCCCCCGGCTCCGGAGGGGGCTCCTCGGCCCTGCTCCAGGCCCCCCAGCCCTGGGCCCCAGGGTCCGAGGAAGCCCTTTGCAGCCAGGCCTGGGTCGGGGGTGGGAAGAGAGTGTGGCCGAGGAAGGACCACATGGCCGGGTCGAGGGGCAGGCGGGTCAGACCTCGGTCTCTCACACTAGCAGCTGCCCTCACCCGCCCCGCGTTTTAAGCCCCTCCCCAGGCCAGCTGCTCCCACTAGAGGAGGCTTCCCGCAGGGCCGCACTTCCACGCCGGCTTCTGGGCCGCCCGCTTCCTCCTCACCCAGGCAGGCCCCGAGCACCGGCACTGGGGAGAGACGCGAGCTCCGCCGTGGGCTGGCCACGCTCGCGGCACCTGCTCAGGGTCACAGGTCACGGGAAGGACGGCACAGAGGAGAAGGGGGTGCTTCCTGGAGGAGGCGGTGTTTGGGTCAGCTTAGAGGGACTGGCCAGGCAGAGCTGGGGTGGAGGACGGCATGGCCGGGGGCCCAGCGTGCGCAAGGCCTGGAGCAGGGAGGGCAGGGAGCGTGCCACAGGGCAGGGCCCGGTCCCTCCTCCAGACCCTCCGTCGATTCCCTGCACACACTCCCCTTTCGCGCCCCTCCCCAGGCCACTCCCACGAGGCCAGCGTCCTGCCCTGGCCACAGGGCACAAGGGCCAAACGCTGGGCAGACCTCGGACGGACACTGGAGGCCTGAAGGCTGCTCGTCCAGTCCGCTGCTTCTGGGGCCCCTGCTTCTCACTTCTCGCCCCCGGGGGGCGGCCGTGGGCCTTTGTCCCCACGCGCCCTGGTCTCCGTCTGTCCTCGCCGAGCGGCTGCTCTGGCCTCAGCCAGGCTCAGCCGTGCGGAGCTCCCGCCTCATGTTGGCTGTCTTCGAGTCGCGTTTGTGGGGGACTCCTCGGGCACTTGGCCCGCCCCAGCCCGGAGGCCCCTCCAGGCCTTAGCTAGGAGGTCCATGCTGGGCGAACTGGGGCCTCTTCCCGGGGAGCCGGGAACCGGTCTGTGCGGCCCTGGAGCCGGGACAGCTTGCGGGGGGAGGTGGGGGGGAGCTCATGGGAGAATTTGTGGCTGCGGCTCAGGCCCTCCGAAGCGGCAGGCCCCCCTCCCGGGCCGCCTTCCCTCACTCGCCTGGCTCTGCCCTCCCACGTCCGGGGCAGAGTCCGTAGGCCGGGGGCGTGGGGGCTGCTGTGGTCCCGCACGCACGGCCTCCAGCCGCCGCACCTCCGCAAGGGCCGGCACCTTGCCCACCACACCCGCTGTGCCCGGCGCTGCACAGCCACGGGCACTTACACAGGCAAGGCTCCAGGGGGCCCTGTCGCTACCGCACCGCTGTTTCCAGGAAGCCTTCCTGATTGCTCCTCCTTTCTCCTGTGGCCATGGCGCCAGGCCTCCCCCCCACCCCGGGCTGTAGATCACCCCTCCAGGTCTCCCCAGGCCAGGGTGCCTCAAGGGCAGCATCCAAAGCTGGCTGGGTGTGTGGCCACTGGCCATCTTTCTCCTGAAGCTCGAGGTAGTCAGGTCCTCTCCCTCCTGCAGGCCCCAGGCCCTTCCCTCCACCACCACGTGGGAGGCGGAACACCACAGTGGCCGTGTCCAAGCCAAGAGCCGGCTGGACTCCGGCCGGGCCCCTGGCCAGCCTCCCTCTGAGCGCAGGTCTCTGCAATGGAAAAACGCTGTCACCCTGCTCCCTGCTGAAAGCGCTGACACACCAGGCCCAGCTGGGTTCGCGCCAGCCGCCAGCCGCGGAGACAGGCCTGCCCCGTGCTGGCCTTTCCAGTGACGCCTTTCAAAATACACCGTGTTCCAAGCCTGGGCCCGAGGATTAACAACAGCCCTTCCTCGCGGGGGCTGCCAGCAAACCGGGAGCGTCGAGTCCCGGGCGTCCGAGTCCGGGAAGGGCCTGACCTGGAGGCCAGGACACCGTGGCTGCGACCCCTGGCTCCTGGGGCCCAAGGTGTCCCTTCCCGCGGTGTTCGCCCTTAGGGTCTCGTGGGATGTGCCTGGCACTGCCACGCGCAGTGGGCTTGGGGTCCCTGAAGCCATGGGTGTCACCTGGGGTTCAAGGTCATCCAGGTCATCTAGAGGACGCGGCCTTTGAAGGTTCACCCCACTTGGCAAGAACACGGGAGGCTGTGGGTGGGCCCTGCCCGGAGCTCCACTCCCATTGACACCCCAACTTAGGTCGCCCCCGAGGCCAGGGCCCCGCCCCTCGCGCTCGGCCCCGAGGCCGCCCCTAGTACTTGCCTGGTGAGTAAACACCCAGAACCAAGGAGAGGCACAGCCCTGTGGTGGCAAATGTCGGCTTTATTACAGACACGGATACCGGACGTGACCTGAGTCACAGTGTCTTACAGCACCCGGGTCACACGGAGCACGTCGGGGGACACGCGACAGGGCTGCCACGCCACGGCCCCCGTGGTGCAGAGGGAACCCGTTGTGGGAAAGCGAACCGACGTTTGGCCCGACTCCTTTTGGGGAGTTAAAAAGGGAGAGGAAGACCCGTCCAGTCCCCATGAGGCTGTGGGTGGCCGTGCCCTGGCCCGTGGGGGCCAGCCTGGCTGGACTCCCCCACATCCACGTGGGCAGCAAGGGCGCCCCCCCATATGTAAAAAACAGGCTCCAGTTTGAGTCCAGCTGCATTGCTGCTACAGCGGGTGCTCGGGTGGCACTCCAGGGGCCGGCTGGACGGAAACAGAAAGGAACAGAAAGTATGCACGAGGGAGGTTTCCAGAACTGGTGGGAGCAGATAGGTGCTGCTGCAGGCGCCCAGGCCTTCTCCGGGTGGGTGGAGGTCAAGGTGCCCTGGCCCAGCTCCTCGTGCCGCTCTCTCCTGCAGCCGGACCCGCATCTGGGGTCCCAGCCCCATGTTGGAAGATGCCCCTTGTGGCATGGGGACTGGGGGAGCTGGGCCTCTAGTGTCCCAGAGCACATCCCCCCGCCATCGACCAAGTTCAGCTTGTCAGGGTCTGTCCCCCAGGGTGAGAAGAGCAAGCTGTGAGCACCTGGGGCGAGGCAGGAGCGCTGGGCACTCTCTTCCCCCTCCCGCGCCTCTCCTGACGGCACCTCCTCCAGGCAGTGACCCCTGGAGACCGGGACAGGAGAGGCCGGCCTGCCCCACAACGCTGGGGTCTTGCCAGGGAGTGTGCTCACCCCGACCGGGGGCCCTGTGTGTGGGCCACCTCCCGGTGAGCGCCCACCGCCCCCACACGTGCCAGGCAGGCCCAGCCCGGCCAAAGCTATTGCTGGGACATTGGTCCAACCTGCTCCAAATGCCTGTGGCACAGCCTCATCTGTCCCTGGAGCGGGCCTGCACCAGTAGCTGAGGCTCTGGGGGAGGCCGGTGGCACCCACAGGCAGATTCCTTCAGGGCGGTTAAGGTCATGGGAAGACCCGAAATGCCCCTGTAGCTTTGGAACACTGAGGGCCTTGGTGGATGGAGAGGTGGACAGGGAGGGGCGGACCGAGGCCTGGCTGTGTGGGTGAGACTGGGGAACGAATGGACAGGTGCCTGTGTGGTACGTAAAGGGGTTAATGGGGCAGAGACAGGTGGTGAGTAGGTGAACGTATGAACGGAGAGGGTGGAATCAAGTGACAGCTGGGATAGAGTAATGGCTGGACACGTGGATGGGCAGGTATTTGGCTGAACGGGTGAGTAAGTGGGTGGATGAGTGGGTGGGTGGGTGGGTGATGGGTGGGTGGATACCTGGATGGGGGGTGGATGGATGGACGGACGGGTTGGAAGATGGATGGATGGGTGGGTGGGTGGTTGGGTGGATGTGTGGGTGGGTGGGTGGATGGGTGGGATGGGGGAGGGCCAGATGACTGGATTGGTCAGAAGAGTGAGCTGATGAGAGCAAAGAATCATGGAACAATTATAGGTTGGCTGGGGGGAGGGGCGGAATGATGCAGACACGCTGGCGAGAGTCGGCTGGAACAGGGAAGGAGCTGTTGTGTCATTCTGAGGATACATTTGGGGAGCCTGGCAAACAGGAGAAAGTTGAGGCCTGTCCTGACCCCTTCCCACCTCTGTCACTGGGACGAAACCAAAGCCAACACCTGGCCCCTCTCCTGCCACCGACCCTCTAGGGGGTTTGATGAGTGGCCCCACCTGGGGGCACCCAGGGAAGCCACTGCCCGGGCGTCTAGCTCCTCCGGTCCTGTGGCCTGAGCGTCCCGGACCCCCAAGGCTTCCTTTGGTCCTGGAGAGCTGGTGGAGCTGGGGACCCTCTATTCAGAGAGAGTCTGGGGGTGCCCGTCTGTTTACACGTGGGGTAGGAGGCACTGCCACCCCCCGACATCACCTGGGGACAGTGACATGTCCTAGGACGGGAAACCAGGAGATGGAGGAGGGGGTGGGGGTGGAAGGGAGGGTCTAGGTGCCGGCGTCCATTCCACTGTCCCCTCACCCTCCGTCTGTCGTAGGTGGCTTGGCTCTGGACTGGGGAGCCCTGGCTGCCACTTTGCCTGCCGGCCTCACTCCACCTTCCTGTGGCAGCCGTGGCTCAGAACAGTAGAGGTGCCGCTCTGGTTTGATTTGGGTGGGAGGAGGCTCTACGAGAAGCTGAGTCTCCCTGGGCGGCCGGGCCACCTGCGTGGCTAACCCGACGGTGGCTGGGGGAGGGGCCCCGTGCACGCAGCCCCGCTGGGCTCGGTTTATAAGCTCGGGAGGTGGCAGGGCAGGACGGCCTCTGACAGAGAGCAGGGGCCAGCTCTGCCTGTGTGGGGTCCCCTCTTTGCACGAGAGGCAGGTGCACACCCCGTGCCCCGCCCCCAGTCCGGCCCCCAGTCCGGCCCCCAGTGCGGAAACTGCCTGCCCTCCCCCCCGCCCCCCCGCAAAAGCTATCCATCCGCGTTTGGTTCCGCTGTGAGGTCTTTGGCCGACTGGGGCCTGAGCACAGCGACCGAGGGGAACACGGGCCCCCGAGTGGCACGTGCGGACACAGCCCTTACCAGGCCCTCCCCCTCCTGCCGGCTCTGGGCCTCAGCTTCCCGGCTGCAAGCCTCCTGCCCACCTGGCCGCAGTCCCCGATGCCCGCAGGGTCCACCCGGCAGCCTGTGCTGGGCCCCCCATGCCCGGCTGCGCGTGCGCGGTGGCTTCCTGACGTGTGGGACACGAGTGTGGGAACCACACCGGGAAGACAGCTTGAGGGTGGCTGAGCTCTTCCCAACAGCTAGGGAGGGAGGGGCTGGCCCGTCGGGGCCCCGCAGCCTGTGGCGTGGCTGGGACGCCACCGGCCGGCCGGCATGCTTTCTCTGATGTGTCTGCTTGTCCCCGAAGGTCCCCTTGTGAGGGGAGGCAGACAGGCTCGCTCCTCCACGCCCCGCCTCAGACCAGTGGCCCAGCCCGGTCCTGACGTCAGGGTCATGAGTCCTCGGGGCCTTCGATCCGCTCACCCAGACCCCGCACCCCGTACCCCGGACAGACGCTCTTCACAGCCAGCCACTCACCGGCACAACCTCAGGGAACAGGGTCCAGGAGTGCCCCCCGCACGGTGCATGTCCGAAGCCACTGTTTTAAGAGGTCGGATGCTCGCCGGGAGCCTGGACACGCCAGGCGAGGCCCCGACTGTCCCGTCAGGAGCCCAGACCCCAAACCGGTCCTCGCTTTTCTGAAACCCCCAAAAGCAAACCCCTGACACGTCCACAGACCCGTGGCTGGAGCCTGGGGAAATTTCCGGAGGATAGGATGGGGCCCTCTCGACTTCGAGAACTGGGTTGTGCTGCGAGGCGGGTGTGGGGCGGCGCCCGGCCTGCGGCAGCTGGACGGAACCCCGCCTCTCGGTACCGAATGAGGGACTCTTACAACCTGACAGACTCACAGCAGACAAGCCCACTGCTCCCACAGGACACGGTTCCGATTTCCTTGAAAACCTAGTTCCTAAACTTTATATGCTTCCGTAGTTTCTCTTTTTTATTTGGCAAACATCCCTTCATCCTTCACCACGAACATCGTTATGTGGACCTCTGCAAGGACTATGTACATTCACAGTAACGTATGACGCCGTCGGCCTCTTGCCTCGGGGCGGGGCGCCCAGGAGCCCGTTTCAGTAGCTGGCCGCTCCCCGGATTGCACTGCAGTCCCGCGGCTCTCTCTCAGCGATGCAAGAAAATGCCAGACTGTGGGCCGAGGCCTCCCACTGAGTACACGTGAGGCTTTCGTCTCCTCCTTGAGATCACGGGGCGAGGGCACAGGGCTGGGGGACGAGAGAGCGCCTCCCCCAGGAGCGGCTGGACAGGGACGCGGGTTATATACAGCTGACCGAGCCTCCGGCGGGTGCGCTGATGACAGACCTTTCTTGTCTGTAGCTTTTCTTCTATTTCTGCAACAGCGTGAAGAGAGGGGAGCAGGTGCGGCCGGGCCGGCCTCGCGGGGGGGCAGGGGGGAGAGGTAGAGGAGAAGCGGCAGTCACAAGGCCCAGCTGCTGTCTCCTGTGCTTCGAGAAGCAGTCAGGAATCAACCCGAAAGATTGTCACAGTTTTGTTTCGGAATTCTTCTCTCCTGGGAAGGACACGTTAGCGCTTTCTCACAAGTGGAAAACATGCAACGTGATGAAAAGTCACAGAGGGCGTGAGGACAGCCGGGGGTGGGGCCCTGCACGCGTGTCCACGCGGCGCTGGCGCGCCCAGCGGAGGCTCTGCCGTCGTGGGAAAGAGACACGCCGCTTCTTTTCGGGCGACGCCCTCCAGGCCCCGGTCCCCCGCACCCCAAACACAGAGTCAAGGCGAGCGAACAGGACACAGGTGAACAGACCCAGGAGTGGGCGAGGCCGCGGGGAAGCTACTTTGGCAGCGACAAAACGTTTTGGATTCTGACTTTTTGTGTTTGCTTTTTGGATTTCCTTTGGAGCAGAGGTGTGTGCGGCATCCTTGGCTGGCTAGCTGGCAAGGTAGCTTACAGGTGTGCTTCCTTCCCGGTTTTTAAAAAAACTTTTTGGATTTCTACTTAAAGCCAAAGAGTTTGACATTAAAAAGAAAAAAAAAATCTGAAACCAAAATATGTTTCTTGAGTTGGAAATTGAAACCTTTCTTACCGTCTTCACCGCATTGGCCACACGGCCCCGGGGTGGCTTCCGTGTCACGGCGGCTCAGACCTCCAGCTATAAAATGACAATTTCCTGTTTCCCTTTTTAACGGGGAAGGGGACAAAACCCCCATTTTCTGCGTCCATTTCTGAGTAGTTCTGTTCCACAAAACCCCCCAAAATTCTTCACCGAAAATATAATCCACCAATTAGATTTTTTTCATTAAAGAGAGAGTGTGTGAAAGTCAGAGACAGAAGAACGGGAGCACGTGAGGGCGGCAGGCGGAGCCGGGCACGCCGGCCACGGCCACGGCCACGGCCGCCCTACTGTCTAAAGCTTGGCGGGAGGTTTCTGAGGACGCTCGGGGTCGCGGCCGGGGCCGGGGGGGGGCCGCCAGGCTGCTGAGGAAGTTGCGTTGATGCAGTTTCTGTCGGTTCCGTTTTCTTTTGGAGAGAAGCGGTAGCAGCGGCGGCTCGGGCCAGCTCCCAGGGGGCCGGGGCCGGGCGGGGCCGGAGGGCGCGGTGGACCCCACGGCGGGGGCCCGGGGGTCAGCGGGGCGCGGCGTCCAGGGGGGCCGGAGGGCCGGGGAGCCGGGCGGAGGGCCCCGCGGAGCTGGCCTCGCTGGGGCTGGCGGCTCCCGCGGGCAGGCAGGGGCCCAGGCCGGCGGTGGCGTCGGGCTGCCCGGGCCCCGGGTCGGCCACGGCGGCCACGGGGCCCTGCAGGCTCTGGCCACACACGTGGTGGTGCTTCTCCCAGTCCCTGTGCTGGCAGAAGGAGCCGCAGTAGCGCGCTGCGTTGCAGCCGCTGCAGGTCTCGCTGGCCTTGCGCCCGCAGTTCCAGCAGCTCTGGAGGAGGGGGCACACGGTCAGGGGGCCACGGCGCGTGCTCGGGTCCGGACCCCAGGGCACGCAGGCCGGCCACAGACTGGGCAAGCACACGCTACAAGCAACCCCACGGGGACCCGGCCACGCATCACAGGGTGAGAAGAGAAAAGCCTGACCTCACCACAGCTCGTGGGCGGCCCTCGGCGGACACGGCCACTCGGCTGGGCCATCCCGGGGGGCGGGCTCCCGCCACGGAGGCACACGGCTCTGGCCCGCTCCAGACAGGGTTATGCTGAGTTTACAGGACCATGGGGTCCTCATAAGGGAAGGCAGCCACAGGCCCCTCCTCTCTTCCGGGGAGTCCTCCTGGCCTCACCTGGGCTCCAACCCCAGAGCGTGGCAGCCAACGTGGCAGCCCTGGGCAGACAGAGACTGCCCGGCTCCGACGTGGGCTGCGCGGCCAGGCCTGCCTCAGGCACGCCCTCCCTCGCCCCTGTCCTGTGGAACTGGCCGTAGCCTCAACCACCCGCCGGGAGAAAGGCCCGGTGTCTAGCCTGCCACCACAGCCTCTTCGGCTCCCTGGCTGGCTCTGCACGGCCACGCTGGCCTCCTGGTGACCCTCGCGCAGCCAGGAGCGTCCCCGGCCTCTGCCCTTGCTGTCCCCTCCTCGGGGTGGCACTGCCCCCCACGATTCCCGCCTGGCTGGCTCGCCGCCTCCAAGACTCCGCTCCCATGACTGCTCGGGCACCTTCCCTGCACCCGCCCCTGAGAGGCGTGCCCGTCCTGCCCTGCTGCCTCCCCGGAGCCCACACTGCCTGCTGGAGCAGCGAGAGCCGACTCTCCGGGCTGGCCCAGCCACACACCTACCGGGGGCTTTGGAGATGTGTCCCGTCCCAAAGGGCAGTTCTAGGACCCCCTCCTGGCAAAGCTCTCTCCCCTTCCCTGACTTCTCTGACATCGAGTCCTTTTCGGACAAGGACGAAAGGGACTCCCTGCACCTGGCCTGCCCAACCCCACCTGGCATCGGATGCCCGGGCGCCAGCACGATGATGGCTCTCACGGCCCCGCCACATGTGCCATACTGAGGAGACACTGGGGATGCCCCCTGGGACCCCAGGCCCCTCGCGCCTGCCGGTGTCACAGGTTAGTGAGGGCTTCAGAGTCGGCCGGCGAGGTTTGAATAAGGGCCTTTCACTTCCTAAGACGTAGCCTAGAGCAAGCCACCTCCCCTCTGGGGGCCCCCAGTGTCCCCTCTGCAAGGTGGGGACGCCCATGGCACCCGCCTCTCCGGCTGCCCGAGGTCATGAGGCTGGGAGGCGACGGAGTGGGGGTCCAGGGCCTGGACCTGGAGGTCGGGGATGGAGTGACTACCTCGCTGGAGTCCTCCTGCTGGTTGATGACAGTCAGGGCGTCTTCTGAGGCCTGCCGCCGAGCCTCCGCCAGGGCCCTCTCCATCTTGGCGCGCTCGGTGCTGATGAGCTCATGGGCCTTCCGCTCCGCGTCTGACACTGCTTTTTGCAGCTCGGACATCGCCTGCCGCTTCACCTCATTCACAGCCTCTTCTGCAAAGCACACGGGCCTTGGTGGCGTGGCCCGGCCCGCCTGCTCTCCCAGGCCTCCCTTGCTGTGGGCGGGGCCCGAGCACCGGTGACCCGGCATGTGCACGCAAGCGTGGCCGTGGGGGCGTCTGCCAGGCCTGCATCACCCCGATGTTCCCACCCCTCAGGGTGCGGTGGTACTGCCCTGGGGGGCGGGGCCAAGCCCACCCCTCACTTGGGGTCAACGGGCTTGGGGGAGGCCAAGAACCTGTGTTCCTAGCAGGTTCCAAGTGACACCGATGCCGGGTCTCAGCACCCACGTTGAGAACCGCTGCCCTACTTTTGCCCCACCAGCAGACAGCTTCCCCGTGGCCCATCTAGAAGATTCTGGGGGGCACCCCGTCTAGGCCTCTGCATTATTATCACTCCCACAGCCCTCTGTCACCCCATGTCATTGCATCTGGCCTACTGACGTCCGTGGAGAAGCGTGCTGTTCAGAGCTGAGCCAGAGCACCTGCTCCGACCACACTGTGGTCCCCAACCCTGGGAGCTACTCACAGCTGCTCCCGCCTGCCTCAGTTTACCTGGCAGTGCCCTCTGGCAGTGGTGTGGGAGGATGGGGTGGGATTAGCGGGGCTCCGCTGTGTGGCTGAGCTGCCGGCAGCCAGGTCCCCACTTGAGCTCCACACACTTGCCACCAGGGGCCCCCAGGGGCCAGGCGGAGGCAGAGGGGACAGGCTGAGGGAAATGAGGATCCCAGCCCCTATCCAGGCCTGTGCCCTGCCCTGTCTTGCTCCAGGCAGCCGCTGCCTGTCTGTGGCCCCTCAGCCTCCAATGCCCCACTCGCTCTGCACCCCAGGCCCTGAGGTTTTCTCCCTTTTCCTTATACTTCATACTGACCCATCCACTAATCAGAACGTATCTGGGGGCCCGCTGCTCCTCTCCACTGCCACCACCTCAGCTGGGCGCCCCCCTTCTTTCTCAAGCTGCCCATTGGCTCCCGAAGTCTGTCCCCATGAGGCAATGAGCGTCCCCCGCGACATGGCCATGGCACTGTGCTCGATGCCACACCCGGGCGCCCACGGGCACTCCCTGGTGCCTCTCACTGTGCATCCGTGTACGTGTGTGCCCGTGCAGGACCCAGGGACCCACGCTGTCCCGCTGCAGGTGTCTGGTACACACGCGTGGTACCCAGAACACTCAATGCACCCCACCCCCTCCTGCAGGGTCTGGGACCCCCTCCAGCGACCCCCAGGCCGACCCCACTCACCAGCCTTCCTCCAGATCTCCTCGGGCACGTAGCCAGAGAGGCTCCTGGGCATGAACTCCCGGTGGGGGTCTGAAACACAGAGGTGCCAGCCTCATGCACAGAACGGGACCACGTCCCCTGGGTAATGGCGTGGTGTGTCCTGGGGGGGGCATGGGTGGGGCAGGGCGATGCCATGATGGAGGTGCTCTGGGTGGAAGCAGCTTGGATCCAGCTGGACCTGGGCCGTGGTGGATCAGTCTTGGATTCCACCGTCATCATCCAGAGTGAGTGCAGACCCTTGGGGGCCCCTGGTTGCTGGCACCCTGAATCTATGCTTCCCTCTTTATGCACAATGCAAAAAGCACATCCCTTCCAGGGAAACGCCTGGGTTGTGCTTTATCGCCCTGAGTGCCAGAACGGGGGTGCTGGCCTGGGTCTTCAGCGCCCCTGCGGTGCACCCCCCAACCCCGCTCCCCCTGACGCCCCCTGGGCACGCACCTAGCTGAGACCCCTCTGCGGCCACGGAGCTGTTGAGGGGCCGGGCGGTGGCAGGCCCGGGGCCCTTCTTGGTGTCCTCGGTGTCGCTGTAGCGCCGGACCCAGCGGCTGAGCTCCTCGCGGTCAGCCTCCTGGCACTGGCGCAGCACCGTGAGGGACCGCCGCGTCTTCTCAGCCATGTCCATGATGCAGTTCAGAAGCTGCGGGCGGGCAGTGGCCGTGAGCGTGCGGGGCTGGGTGTGGCCGCTCGGTGCGGGGCAACGGCCAAGGGCCTTTTACCAAGGGGGGGGGATGACCACGCTCTCGGGGACGTCTGTTCCAACACAGGGGCGGGGGCTCTCCTTTCAGCCGTCGGGGCTGTGCTCTGCCCTGGGGAGCACACCTGCCTGGGCTCCCTTCCCACGAAGGCAGCAGGGGAGATATGACCCTGGAAACAGCGTTGGAGGGGTCCCAACGCCAGGCCAAAGCCCCTCTCTCCTGGAGACAGAGCTGCTCTTCAGGGGCAGAGCAGGGAAGGTTCTGAGGGGCTGCCCAGAAGCAGAGGGCAGGCTGAGGTGCGCAGGCCCGAGCTGAGCCGCACAGAGCCTCCCCGCCCCCCCCCGCAGCACAGGGGTCCCACAGGCTAGGCAGAACCCCAGGAATCGGGGCGGTGCCGTGGCCCCTGGACACTCACGTTGTTGAGGTGTTTCCACTCCTCCGCCCACTCCCGCTCCGTGAGGCGGTGGTCGATCACTTCTTCCTGCCGGGACCCGTGTACGGCTGCAGGGTGGTGTGGACGCTCAGGCCCTGCTCCTTGTCTCAGACCCCGCCCATGTCCTCCAGGCCCCGCCCATGTCCTCCTGGGCCCGCCCATGTCCTCCAGGCCCCGCCCCGTGCCGCAGACCCCGCCCATGTCCTCCAGGCCCTGCCCCGTGTCCCAGGCCCCGCCCATGTTCTCCAGACCCCGCCCATGTCCTCCAGGCCACGCCCCTCACCCCCAGGCACTGTCTCAGGCTCCCCAGGCTCTGCCCCAGGCTCTCTGGGTCCTGCCTTGTGCTCCCGGGCCTGGCCCACCTCAGGAAAGTGGGCAGGGTGAGCAAGGGGACCGTGGACACTGACCCTCTGTCCACTGCCTTTAGGGGCAGGTCAAGAACAGGCCTGGCGTCTCCTCAATGCTTGGGGGGAACAGGCCGGTCCCAATCCCTCGGTCTAGCTTGGGCCACGCCTCCCCCACCTCCCTGCATCCCAATCCGGCACCTTCAGTTTCCCTGCCTCACTGCGGGGGCCCTGCCACTCCTCAGCACCCGCAGGGGCTCACTGGTGGCTCACAGCGCATGCAGCGCTCCTTCCTGTGAGTCGGCGGGGCTTCTGCACGTCCCTCAAAGCCCAGGTGCCAGCCCCTCCTCAGTAGCCCTGAGCCCCTCGCACGTCCGCTTGTCAGACGCTCCGGGCGGCTTCCCGCGTACCCTCAGCCCCCCAGCTGGCAGTCCCCAGGGCGGGGCGGCCGTGTCTCCAAGTGTGGTCCCCTGGGGGACAGTGGGGTCTGGGAAACCAGAAGCCCCGACACTTGTGCCCCACGAGCCCCGGGCCCCTCACCTCACCATGCTGTGTCCCCGCTGCCCTGCCCTGCCCGCCTTCCGGGGCCCGGAGGAGGCCTTCAGGAGGTGCGAGGAGGGGAGGGCCCCAGGTGCCCAGTGCTTCACCCCCTTCTGCCGCCTCCGGGTGAGGTTCTATTATTCCATCCTACAGATGAGAACACTGAGGCTGGCTCTGGGGATGTGATTGCTCAAGGTCACCCAAGGTCAGCCCAAGCCGTAACGAGGCGAAACAACGGGGCGCCCCCTCCAGCCTGGTAACGAGGAACAAAGCAACCCTGAACTGAGGAGTTCGTGCCAAGGCAAGGGCGTCTGGTTGTCCTCATGCGATTCTTTTGGCACATCGAATGCTCTGGGCCCCACGCAGGCATGGGTGTCCCCACTCTGGTGCGGCCTCAAGCCCGTGCTGGGTGACCCAGAGCCGACCGACGCTTCCTGGGCCGAGACCCCCCGGTTCAGGCCTCTTCCAGCCCCCGATGGCCTCCTAGCCCCCAAACGTGCCACACCACCTCCGACTGCAGAAGGGGCGAGGAGCCACCAGCAGGACCCGGGCCTGCGCCAACGCCCCAACCAAAATAGTGGCTGAGCCCCGCCGGACAGCTGGCGTTTATTTTTGCATTAGCAGAAGCGGGTGGGAATTAGCACCTGCCCGACCCGGCTGCGGGGAGCCAGACGCTGTCACCTGCTGCCTGGGACCAGGCCCCGGAAGCTTCCGCAGGGTGGGGGCGGGGAAGTGGCCTTGTACAGGGCAAGGCCTCTGCTGACCCTGCCTCGGGGCCCCCACTGGTGCCCTGGGACTCGCAGGGACATGGCTACGGCTTCGGGCACGTGAACTGTGCTCTCTGGGCCTCCTCGTCTGTGACGCGGGCCTGCTGATGCACCACACACACACACACACACACACACACACACACACACACACACACAGGGCGCGATGTAACAGGTGAAGGGTGTGATGCAGGCGGGGGCCGCTGGCACGAGCAGGGACAGCTGGCGGAGAATGAGACCGAGGCAGAGGTCACAGGACCCAGCAAGGACGCGCGGTGGGGACCTGGTGAAGCTCAGTCCCTCTGTTCCCGGACAGCCCGGCGCCCGCACCTCCTGGCTCTGTGCGCAGCTCACCCACCGTTAGGGGCGCTCACACTTGGTGCTGTGAGGCTCGTCTGCGTCCTGCTCAGATGGCAGGACGGGTGTGCGTAACCAGGGGCGCTCAGTGAGGGCTCACGAGTCTTCCCCTGGGGCGCCCCGGGGCCGTGGCCACAGTGCCTGGGACCTGGGAGACTCCTCACGTGCCCACCCTGCCGCACAGCGGTCTCTTCCTGGCTGGCCGTGACCCTGCCCTCCCCCCCCTGGCCGCGCAGGGCCCCCTGGCTCTGCCCCTGCCCCTCCCTAAGGGTCACAGCCCAGCCAGGGTGGGGTTTCCCGCTGGGCCCCAGGGCCCCCACACCCGTTTCCTCAGCATCCTTCCTGGACGGACAAGGTCAGGAGTGTCAGCGAGCCCCCCCCACACCGACGCGCACGTCGCAGCCCTCCCTCTGCTGCTCCCCGAGCCGCACGCGGGCACGAGTGTGCAAGCACACGCGTGTGCCCTCCAGCGCTGCTCACCGAGCTGCCGATGGCGCTCCCGCAGCTCCCGGGGCTCGTGGTGGCGGTAGGGGTCACGGAAGTGGTGGGCCATGGCCATGTCCTCCAGGCGGTAGTGCGGTGGCGGCGTGGGCTGCGGCGGCCCGTGGCCGGGGCTGTAGCGCTGGGCGGGGCTCAGGGTGCACGGCCGTTTGCTGATGTGGTCGGGGTGCAGCGGGTCACGGTCTGACCCATTCTCTTTGGTCCTGACCGGAAGAGCAGGCGGGGTGAGGGGGGCGCGGACCATGAGCCCCACAAGCCCTGGACAACGGCCCAGGCCGAGGGGTGAGAGGGAGGCGGGCGTGGGCAGGGAGAGGGGCTCGCCCAGCCCCGCGCCCCCGCTGTCCCCGCTGCCGTGTGGGCTCCTGGGGCCGGGGGTCGAGAAGCCCGAGCCTGTGTCGGGGGAGCGAGGGCACGCGGACTGCCTCCTGCCCCTCCCCCGCCCTCCCGGGGGCCAGCTGCGCCCTCAGCCCTGTGCGGTGGCCTTGCAGGTGAGGCGCAGGGGTGTCAGCCCACGGAACGCGGCCGTGTCGCCATTTCCTGTCAGCCCTGCTACTGGGTGGCGGCCGGGCTGAGGGACCACAGGCAGCGCTGCAGAGGCAGCCCCCCGCCCCCTCCCCCTGTGCGCACCGGTCAGGGGTCGCCCTCTTGCCGTTCTCGTTGACCTCCAGGAGGAGCTCGGAGGAGTCGATGGGGGAGGAGGCGCTGGCGTCCAGCAGGAGCTGCTCGTGCTGGGCCAGGTACTGGGCGGGCGTCTGCTTGGCCAGGCGGGCGCAGTGCAGGAGCTCCCTCTGCAGCACGGGGAGGTTAGCCTGCAGGGAGAGGCGGCTGCGCTCACTGCTGCCCGAGGCCAAGGCACGAGCGGGCAGGGAGGCTGACGGCCAGCCTCGCTGGGCGACTTCAGGCACACCGACGACCTCTCTGAGCTACAATCTGGGGACGCGGGTGGGACTGCGCCCCGGGGCACACAGTGACTGAGGTGCGGTGGGACCCGGAGCCCAGACGCTGGAGCCCCCAGTGGCACCCGGAGAAGGGGGAGGGGACCATACCCTGGCTTCCTCACCTGCGCCCGTGGCAGCAGGCGCCTGTTACCCACGGCGTGGAGGGGAGCGGGCACCCCCACAGCTCCCTGTGACGGGCGGAGCCTCCGCTCTGCCCCCTCCTGCGGGTTCCCGGCCCAGCCTCGAGCAGTGCGGAACCCACACCACGCACGTGAGCGGTCACACGTGTCACCTCCCACAGTCCTGCCAACCTATCCGTGGACAGACACAACGTGGTGCCAGTCTACAGGGAGGGACGGTACAGCACAGGAGTAGAATGACCCGCCTGGGGCAGGGCCCCGGCCCCCCCCCCCACATGTGCCCGTCGCAAGCGCCCCTCCACACGGCCCTCCCAGGCCCCGGGGCCGCGGCGGGGGCGGGGCGGGCTGGCAGGGGCCCCGGGGGCAGGGCGCTGCCGAGAGCCAGGACTTCCAAGTATTTGTAAATAGAGCCGATCCCCGACTTTCTCAGGCGTGTCCGAGCTGCCACAGCGGCTTCTCCTGCCTCTGCCGTGGCCCCGTGGGCGCGTCCGCCCGGACCATCCAGCGGAACAGCGCAGCCGCGAGGCGTGGTTTTCTGTTCCGAGAGCTGAGCCCCCCCCCCCCCGCCCCTCCCGCCCGGCCTCCCCTTGGCTGGCTCTGTAGGGTGGGGACTGCACGGGCACCGGCTGGTCGCTGTTAGGGCAGTGGAAACATCTGGATTCCTGGCTGGCTGGGGCCAGCTGGGAGCCGGGGCCGCGGGTGGAGGGCCGGCCGGGTGGGGCGGCAGCTCCCGGGCTCTGCAAGCCCCGCCGTGTGCACACTGTCGGCCTGGGCAGAACTCGGGGGTCTAGGGACGCTTGGGGGGGGAGGGGAGCCCCCGGCCAGAAGCAGCCGGTGGAGGGTGTGAGCACTTGGTCAGAGACCTTCAGGGGCAGGAGTTCCCCTTCTGTTCCCAGGGCCCAGGGCGCAAGGGGAGACCCCACCGAGACCAGGGCAGACCTGGTCACAGAGGCCGTGTGGACAGCGACCCTGAACCACGTTCTCACAGGCGGGAACCCAGGCCAAAGGGAAGTCAGTGTTTGGCTGCAACAGCGGGTCCGCTGAGCCGACGACTCCCCGGGAAGGAGGGGCGAGGGCTTTTCCAAGTCCCTCATCTGGTGTCCATACAGCCTGTGTGTGGTGGGCCCGGGGTCAGCCCATGTGGCTCTGCTGGGTGACCCTGGGTGAGTCACTTAACTTTTTGCTCGTACCCCGGGGCGACGGGTCCTGTGAGCCTCTTATGAAATCAACTGGCACAAGGGGCGCCTGGGTGGCTCAGTCGGTTAAGCGTCCGACTTCGGCTCAGGTCATGATCTCACGGTTTGTGGGTTCGAGCCCCCCATGGGCTCTGCGCTGACAGCTCAGAGTCTGGAGCCTGTTTCAGATTCTGTGTCTCCCTCTCTCTTTGCCCCTCCCCGGCTCACGTTGTCTCTCTCTCTCTCAGAAATAAAACATAAAAGAAAAAAAAAAGAGATCAACCGGCGCATCCCCGCTCTTGTGAGGGGTCGCCGTACCCCTGGTCACATGGGAGGGGCTGAGACCCAAGCCCAGAGCGGGCTGTGCCGCCTGCCTCTCCTGCAGGCCCCAGTTCTGAGGCCCTGGTACGGCGGCCTGTGGGTCCCCAGGAAGGTGCCAGCCCCCTGCCAGCCCAGGTCGCAGACCGGAGACCGAGCTGGAGCAGCGGCCGGGCCAGGGCTCCCGCGGTGAGTGGGGTGGGGGCTGCTCCCCAGGCCGGACCTTGGGGCCAGGGCTCCAGCCGGGACCTGGTCACTGCGCCCGGTCAGGGAGATGGACTCTGTGACCTTTGTCCAACAGTCTGCTGGCCCGGAGCCGGGGTGGGGGTGTACAGACACGGAGCGTGGCTGGCAGCCCCGAAGGCCAGCTGGTGGATGACCAACAGGGCAATCTGCATGGAAGCCCCAGGAGCCCTTTGACCACTGTGGGCAGAGGGGAGACGGCCAGGAGGCAGCCCGCGTGCGGGGCCTGGGCTGTCCCGCAGCAGGTGAGCCCGGCTGGGCGGAGCAGGGGACCGGATGTAGCCCCGCTCCTCCAGCAAACAAGGGCAGCTGGCAGGCAGGACATCTGCTGTACATTCGACCTGATGGATGAGGCGCACTGTGTCCCCAAAGATGGGGATGGGAGCGCAAGTGGGAGAAGGGAGGCGAGGCAGGGCTCCTGGCGACCTGCAAACGGCCGCCAGTCCCCGCTCCGGGCGTGAGTGAGGCCGTGGGCGGAGGGCGGGAAGTGAGGGCCACACAGGGCGCCCTTGACCCGGCGTGTGGACCAGGTTGCGGCCCAGTGGGTCCAGCCCCAGCCGCCCGGCCCTCCGACGGGAGCTGTTACCCAGGCGGTGCCAGTTGGGGCTGCCGCGGTCCGCAGGGCGTTCAAGTTCCCCCATTTGAGGCCTGACGCGCAGCGAGCCTGGGCCACACCTTCCCAGTGGCCCGGGGTGACCTCCACCGTGCGTGGCAGCAACCGAGTCCGGGAGCCAGCCTGGTGCAGGCCCACGCGCAAGTGGCAGGGCTCCGATCCACGACTCACGGGTTAGTCTGTCCAGCAAGACGCTCTAAAAACCCGCCAGGGCCCAGCCACACAGCTGAGCAGGGCCCACGCCAGGTAGCCACTGCAGGCCCAGGGAAACGGCATCTCCGGGAGCCAGTTCCGTGGAACCTGATGCCAGAGGTGCAGAAGTAATGAGTCAGTGGTCAAACATTTGGGGGTGTTTCACCCTTGCCCTCTCTGGGAGGCTTGTGATCCTCGCTATGGAGTAAAGGCCTGAGAAGTGCTGCAATGGAGAAGCGGCCTGGGTTTAGAACTGGGTGTGTCCCATTTCCGCGTGCCATCACCCAGCACCTTGTTAAAATGCAGATTCTGATTGGGGCTGGGGCTGGGGCCCTGGGGTACCGCCCACCGCCATCTCTTCCCGTGGAGAGGCCCCGGGCTGCTGTTTGCCCTGGAGGCCAGGACCCTTGTTTATCCGACACCCATTCATCCATCTGCCTGCCCCTCGCCACCCTCGCCCGTGTCCGTCTGCCCTCGGTCCCCAGCCTCCCTCTGCTCCAGCCACAGGCGGCTCCCCTGGTGCTGGCTCTGCACTCCCGCTGTCCGCGGCTCCCGAGCCCCACGGGACGCCCTCGTCGCCGCAGACCCGTGCCTGGTCGGTCGTCCGACTTTCCTCCCGCCTGGACACCGGCTCCAGGAGGGACCCTGCCTGCTGCCCACCACGTGTCCCCAAGCCCCACGCAGGACTGGCACACAGGCGGCACTCAAGCCGTGGCCGCTGAGCGGATGAGCGCATCTGACGCAACGCGGGGCCCATCTGGGAGCCCCGTCTTAGAGCCCGGCGTCTGGCGGCGCTGCCTGCTCCCCCAGGGGCGCCCGCCAGGTCCCAGCATTCGGGTGGTGCTCGACCAGAGCGGGCGGACGCTCTGGGACTCCGCGGCGGGCCCAGCCGGGGCCCTCTCGCCCCTCACCTTGAGGAAGGGGATGACGAACGGCGCGCGGGAAGTTGGTGGCCTCTGGAGCTTGAATGAAGTCCCTCGATGGTCGCGTGAGTTCTGAGGAGGGGACACGTCACATCAGGCTGCGCCCGGCCCCCCGGGGCACGGCCCTGCCGCCCGCTGCTCACCACGAGCCCCAGCACGTGCGCACGCGCGCGCGCCGATCTCCGGGAGATGTCGCTGCCGAACTGCTGCAGGGTGGTGAGGAAGCGCTGAGCTTGCTGAGCTGACGCGCCCCAGGCCGGCGGCAGCTGCTGTGTGACAGCGAGGCGGTGCACGAGGTGGCCGGCCGCTGCAGCCGCTGGTGTGGACGGCGCTCGCTGACGGCCGTGGCGAGTGGCTGCTCATCACTGCGGGAGGAGAGGCGGGCTGAGGACGGCGGCGCGGGCGGCAGAGGCCGCTACGCAGTGCACGCCGGGCCCCGCTCGGCCCCAGCCTCTGGCCGTGCTTCTGCGGTGGGGACACCACGGGACCCCGTGCCGCCAGCTGGGCGCCCGCTTGCCGCCAGGCCGCACACGTGTCCGCGTGAACGGGCCCCAGGGATCCGCTGGTCCACTTCCCCTTTCCGGTAGGTGGTCCTCCCTCCCGGAAGGGGGACCTCGCTCCACCACAGCACCTCAGAGGCGCCCCACTGCTCTGTGGGCCCCCCACGCCTGGGGGACAGGGCTGGGGTGGGCCCCTGCGACACGCGGGCGTGATCCGCCGGGAGGCTCTTCGCTGGCCTCACGCGCGGGGCCGTGTGTAGGGGGCAGGGTCAGCGAACAGCACCGTCGGCCACCAGGGCCCCGACACTGGGGTCAGTGTCCAGGGGCTGGCAGGACATATGGGACCCTCTGCAATGTCCTGGGGTCCTGCAGTGTCCCCTCTGCAATGTCTGGGTCCTGCAGGTCCCTCTGCAATGTCCTGGGTCCTGCAGTGTCCCCTCTGCAACGTCCTGGGGTCCTGCAGTGTCCCCTCTGCAACCCCTGGGGTCCTGCAGTGTCCCCTGCAAGTGTCCCCTCTGGGTCCTGCAGTGTCCCCTGCAATGTCCTGGGGTGCTGTCCCCTCTGCAATGTCCTGGGGTCCTGCAGTGTCCCTCTGCAATGTCCCTGGGGTCCTGCAGTGTCCCTCTGCAATGTCCTGGGGTCCTGCAGTGTCCCCTCTGCAATGTCCTGGGGTCCTGCAGTGTCCCCTCTGCAATGTCCTGGGGTCCTGCAGTGTCCCCTCTGCAACGTCCTGGGGTCCTGCAGTGTCCCCTCTGCAACGTCCTGGGCCAAGACCTCACTCCTCAGTTTCGAGAGACAGAGGGAAAGGCCCCGGAGCCCGAGCCTCGCTGACCAGGGTCTGCGGAGAGGTCAGAGACTGCGGGCCCTGGTGGCAGCGGAAGGCGCTCCGGACGTGGGACGCGCTGCTGGCACTTCTGGGAGCCCCGAGGCTGGTCTGATCACCCCGGAGGCCACGCACGCCTTTCCCTCCAGCCCGCCGTCCACACACCTGCTCCAGGAGCCTCTGTAAGTTCACACACGGGGCCCCTGCACGCTCACCAGGCTGCTGCCGTCCGCACACGCATGCACGCCCTCCCTGACGGTCCGAACCCTGCTTCCTCACACGTGCCTTCCACCCCCCACCGCCACGCCCTGCCTCAGCACCCTCGCACACACACGTCATACACACACGAACACACGCGTGCACACGCAGCACACACACGTGTACTCTCAAACATGCATGTGCACAGATAGACACACACGTTTGCACACATGCAATACACAACACAGACGTGCGCGTAAACATTTGCACAATTTCACCCGCGCAGACACGTGCATGTTTGCACGCGCACACTTGTGCACACGCACGCTCGCACACACAGATATGCACGCATCTTTGCACACACATTTGTGCACCCGCTCGTGCACACGCACATTTGCACACAGAAGCACACACATTTGCACACGCACACGCTTATACACAGATGCACACATTTGCACAAGACACAATGTGCACGCACACTTGTACACACACACACACACACGCAGATTCGCACACAGGTGCACGTGCACACACACCTCTCTGGCTCTGGTCCACAAGGCCCGTGCCCGCCCCCCGCCCCCCGTCCAGCCGGGCCTCTGCACACGGGCCGCGCTCTCATGCCCGACTGGGGAGCCCGGGGAGGTGAGCAGCTCAGGGCTGCTGCTGCCTCGGCCAGGGATTCCTCCGAGGCTCCGGCCACCTCCACCGGCCACTTCCACGGTAGCTGAGACCCGGCAGCCTCGGAGTGCGGGGGCGGGGGATGGGGGCTCTGCTCTGAGAAGCAGCCCCCCGGGAACAGCCCGGAGAGAGCGCCTACACTGACGGAGGGGGTGTGGGCTCGCCCCTCAGACTCTGCCTGCCCTGCCCATCCTGACCAGATGCTGGGAAGCCACCTCTGCAGACCCCTGGCTCCCCCAGCCTAGAGGGGAAGGCGTGCCGGATCCCCTCCCTGGGCCCCGGGCCTCTGCAACCAGGGCCGTCCTGGGTCCCGGCCACCCCCCTCCGCGTGCCCTGCAGGCCTCCGGCCCCGGGGCTGCGCTGTCCCCTGTGGGCTCCAGGACCGGCCGGTCCCTTCCCTCCCCCAGAGCCCTTCAGCGAATGCCCTCTCTTAACCCCGAGTCCACGGGCTGGCTGGCTTGGCTCTCCCCAGGCACTTTCCACACCTCCAGCTTCGATGCCTGGCTCCTCCCCGCAGACCTGCCGGCCAGTGACACCTGCAGACGCCCGTCCCCGGCTCGCGGGGCCGCACTGCCGGCCACGAGCCAGGCACCGATCCACGGGCGGCAAGGTTCACTAGCATCACGCACGTTCCGTACGGCCCCCGAGGCTGCCTTTCCCCTGCGGGCTGACCCCACACGCAGTAGGCCCCCAGCAGCAGACGACGGCTCTGCCCTGGTGGGCGTGGGAGAAGGCATCCTGCCTGTGGCCTCACGTCTGCCTGGCCTAGCCCAGGAGGGCGAGACCTGGGCCTGGCCTCAGTTTCTTCATTTGCAAGTGGACCCTTGGCCTGAACCAGAGGTGGGGCTTCGGGGCCCGAGGGCTGGTGCCTGGCACCCTGCTGCTCTGCCCCCCCACCGCCACCCCCCGCCCCCGCCCCTGCCGGGGCTACAGAACATCGTTAACCTTCTATACCCAGAAGGGGCTGAAATGCTTGACCCTGATTGCTTTTGTGTGTTGGGCGATCACTCATCAATAGCAGAGGTTTGGAAAGCGCTGACCGAAGGCCCAAGGACCCCTATGCGGCCTCCGGGCTGCAGGAACGCAGCCCCAAGTCCTCAGCTCCGCTCTCCCCACCCCAGGGGACACCAGGAGGTGGGAGCCCGTCTGCCCCCTGCTCTGGACAATCTTGGAGGCACCTCCAGGGCCCGGAAGCATTCCAGGTACCCCTCGCTCTGCGATGGAGAGTGAGCACCAGGCACAGCACACGGGCATCGCCGTCCCCACCCTCTCCGAGGTGTCGTCTGGAGGGCCCTCAGAGCGCCTGGAGGCCCGGCCGGGGTGCTAAGTTTCTCTCCCACTGGCGAGCCCAGCCGGCCCCATGGGGGACCCTGACACATACACGCCCTGTTCAAGACGGGTGACGGCCACTGGCCATCGCCCCGGCCAGGCCAGGAGGTGGCCTGCTGCCACGGGAGACCTCACCACAGCAGGGGCTCATTCCTCCCAGCAAAGCTGGCCCATCACCCGGGGTCTGGATCTTCTAGAGGCTTCTAAGGGGTGTGGCCGTCTACACCTCCTGGGCCCCCACCCGGTGGCCACCGTCCCAGTGTGGGCCTGAGCTCCTTGCAGTTTTCTTACCAGCTTGCCCTCGGCGCCTGGGTCCTCCGGCGGCCCGCTTGCCCTCACTCGCCCGTGTTCCCTCCCGCGGGCTGCCCGCGTAGTCTCAGCAACCCGCTAAAGAGACGCCGAAAATAACCCCCGGCCACAAGTGCTTTCATTCCCACAACAGGTGTGTTACTAAGTTAGACCGCACACGTGTCCCCAGCTGAGGTTTGGGGGCACACGCGCGCACCCCTGTGGCTCCCGCGGCCCCGTGGCCTGGCCGGGGGTCGTGCTGGGGTGCGGGACCCGACAAACAGCCCCTCCCGCCAGCCCCTCTCCCCGCGGGAGTGGATGACGCGTCCTGACAGCTCTGCAGCTCGGGGACACGCCGGGCACCAGAGCTGGGCCAGCAGCGTCGCAGGCCATGGATGACACCCCAGAATGTTCTGCCAGCTCCTGCTCAGAGCCTGGGGGCTGCGGGGGTCACTGCTGCAGAGTCAGGCCTGTCCTGACCGCGGTCGCTCGCAGACAAACTCTGAGCACGGCCCTCGAGCCCTTACGCGTGCCAGCTGCGGCCGGAGGCTTTGACGGAGCGTCGGCTGGTGACCGAGCGCCCAGCATGTTCCGGGCCCTGAGTGAGCCCAGCAGCATCTCACAGCTCCGTCTCCGTGCAATTGCCCTTGGTGCTAGGTGCTGGGATGACCACCATTTTACAGGCGGGGAAACTGAGGCTCAAGTGGTAGTACCTGCTCGAGTCACCCTACCAGGAGAGGTGGGAGCTGGGCCTGCCCTTGAGGCGGCCGAGCTACTGATGTGCTGTCGAGGTCTGACCTTCTCACGACCCTGGGGTCTGTCTTATCCACCATTTTGTGGTGGGGAAAAGGGAGCTCAGAGAGGCCGCCACCTGCGCGAGGCTGCACAGCTTGTGAGTGCAGGGCTGGGTGTGACCTCGGGTCTGCCCCCTGCTCTCCTGCGCCTGCCCGGCCCCGTCTACTCTGAGCGGGAGGCAGGACTAACGGACAGCCTGGACACATCGGGGTGTGCAGGCGGCGGGGGAAGCGCCGTGGCCTTCCCGGGGGCAGAGGGTGCCAGGGGGAGGGCCTCCCAGGAGGCCGCGGTTTTTGTTATTTTACTTACAAAGACAGACCATAGACCATTTTAAGCAGCCATGAAAACGGCCATGGGGCAGGGACATCGTGGGCCCGTCCTCTCGATCTGTAAGCAAAATAAGAAAAACACGCTGTCAGGAAAGCGCGGGTGGGTGGGCAGGGCCGCCCTGGGGGGCGCCTGCAGCCGGCCCCTCCCCCTCTGCCTCTTGACAGCAGTTTTGGGGGTCGGGACTCAGTCACCACCTCGGGCCAGTCCATTCCCTTCTTTGGGCCTCAGTTTCCTCCACTGTAAAATAACGGGCTTGTTTGGGCGGGGGGTCTCCTAGGTTCACTTCCAGAAGGATCTTCTAGAAGTCTACAAGAATTCTGGTGTCTCCACCGACATGGTGTCTCTACCCCCGCTTGGCACCATCCTCAAGGGACCTGAGCCCAAGCTCATAGAGCTTGAAGTCTCCATTGACAGACAAGCCAATGGTGGGTCCAAAGCAAAGCCCAGGATTGAGCCACCACGAAGGGAGGAAGCACCAGACAGGAAGAGGTTCAATTGTCTGAGCTGGAGTTAGTAGGCAGAAGCTGCAAGAAGATAGACTGTGTCCAGACAGTGAGCCCCCGTCACAGGGGGTAATCAAGGACAGGGTGGGCCTTTGAGGGTCTTCCCAGCTGCAGAGTAGCTCCTCAAATTCCTTCCCAGAGTCACCTCAGCCATCCCGACCACCTCCAGAGTCCAAACCCCCAGTGAATCTGTGCCCAGGGCGGTCATCAGGAAAAGCCACGGTTCACGGCCAGTCTCCAGCTGGCTTAGCTCACAGGCCGGTCCTGGGGAAGCTGGGGGAATCTCGGGGCAGGAATCCAGCCCCCACCAGCCAGGTGCACGGCTTAGGGAACAAGTCTGAGGCCCCTCTGAGGAGGCCAGAGACCCAGGAGCCCGACGACATTGAAGTGTCAGCTTAGAAAAGAACCAGGGGTCTCCTGTAACCTCCATGCTACAGATGAAGCCGGAGCCTCCACTCCAGAAATGTGAGGCCGCGGTGCTGTGGGTGTGTTTGGGGGGGGAGGTCAGAAAGGCCAGTGAGGGGGCCCCGAGCCATACACAGGCCCCACCCTGTCCCTGACCCGGAACACCTTGCTCCCAGACTATGCTTTCTAGAACATGGGTCCTGGACCAAGAAGGAAAGGAGATGTGTCCTTGACACTCAGGTGACCCGCTCAGAGCCTTGGGTCAGACCGGCCAACAGCCTGCTCACCGCTCCGGCCTGGAGCCCGACGCTGGAGGGTGGGGGGGGGTCATTCGGGTGGATGCCCGGGGTCTAGTTTCTTCGGAGCTGCTAGTGGGGCCGGACTTCCCCTCGAGGGAAAAGGGGTCAGGTAGATAGCTGTCTGGTGGATGGATGTGACCCGGCTGGACAGAGGCAGACCCCACGGCCACGCAGGCAGACCCCAGGCCTGGGCGCCGAGAGCCACCAGTGTGCAGTGGCCCCCGCCAGGCAGGGGGCGGGGCCAGGCGTCACGTCAGTCCCCACTGCTCACAGGGACCTGGCTCAGCCTTGGCTCCGTGGGAAGATAAGCGGGAACCTCCCAGGGCAAGTGAAGGTGCAGAGAAGGGCTCCTGTGTGCCTGGGCCGTCCCCGCCCCGAGGCGGCACACCTGGGGCCCGTGGCATCGAGCCACTTGCCGGACCACAGCTTGGAGAGGTCAGGAGACTGGCTCAGAGCCAGCACCCTACAAGCCTGACCCTGGACTTGCGTTTCCTGGCTCCACGGCCAGCACCTTTCTCCAGATGTAGGTTGGGTCACCCCCAAGCCCTAAGAACCCCGCTGCCCGGCCTCCAATGGCAGCACCAGTACTGCTCACGGGCGGGGAAAAAAGGCACTGGGCCAGACCGTGCGGTCCAGCCTGGGCTCGGGGGTGGGCGGGAGGGTGTCCGAGGGTCTTACATGAGCTGGACACTGCAATCTCCCTCTTGGAGATGGGCTTCACTCAGGTTTCAAAGTCTGGGGAAGGGCCCCCAGGTCTGGGGCTTTCCGGCCTCTGAACGTGGGGAGGAGGCGGCGTGTGGATTCCCTCCTCTGCTGGCATACTGCCAAGCCTGGGCCCCAGGGCCCCCGTTTCTCTGACGAGGGAACAGGCCTCCAGTGAGTGTGTGGATGGCGGAGGCCACACAGAGACGCTGCGTGTGCCAAGAGGCTCAGCTCGGGGCCAGGGACACGCTGCCCGAAGGTCCAGTCTGCCCACCACACCCCTGCAGCTGAGGCCGGGGCTGAGCCTGGGGCCTGGCCACCCTCACCCCCACCGCAGCCAGGCGTGGAGCCCAGCGCCACCTCTCGTGAGCCCTCAGGGAAGGTGCTGTGTGGCGGCAGGGACCCCGGTCCCTCTCTGAGCTCCAAGTAGAACAGCAAAGTTTGAGAAAACACGCACGATGTGCAGGCCGCTCGGTAAAAGCCTGTACTGACTCACTTGATGTCACAACAGCTCCGTGCGTCGGGGACTGTGGCCACCTGCCCGAGGCCACACAGCCACCAAGTGGATGAGCGAGGATCTGAACCTCCACACTCAGTCTCTGAGCCACGGTGAGCTCCTCCCTCTCCAGGACCCGGCGCTGGGCGTTTACGGGTCCGGGCAGAGGGCCCCCAGCACAGGCCTCGATTCACCGTAGCCCCAAACAGCGCGGCGCACCCAGTGCCCCCCAGGGTTACTCACTTGTGTGGGGCGTGAACGAGGGGAGCCGAGTGGCCCCCTGGGACGCGGCAGGCGGCGGGGGCGGCATGCTGGGGGGCGTGGAGCGGGGCTGCGTCTTCACCTCGGCCGGAGAGTCCGGCATCGCTGCTGCCTTGTCCTTCCTGTCCACTGCAGGGGGCCACGGGGCCACGGGGCAGGGGAGAAGAGAGAGAGGCGGTGAAGCAGAGAGGGGAGGGGAGGGAGCCGCGCTGGGTTTGGGCCTCCGCCGCGGGGCCCAGGTGGAGGACCCCCAGCCGATGGCCAGGTGGCTCAATCCCAGGGCCCAGATAAGCCCCAGCTGTGTTCCCAGGTGGCTGACGGCCCGCCCACCTGGGATCAGAGGTCAGGCTTGGGTCATCCCTTTTCAGGTGGGCCGGGGGGTGGGGGGAGGATGTAGCTGGGAGAATTCAGCCCAAATGGGGCTGGGGTCCTTGCTGGGGAGCTTGGGTTTGCTGCCCTGGGGACCAGGGGGTGGCATGTTCCCCCACCCCCCGCCCTGAGGCAGCGGTTCGCATCCCCTGGAGGCGCAGTCAGAGATGTCACCCTCCCGCCCCCGCCTCTGATGCGACAGCAGGTCTGGGGAGCCTGCATTTCTAACAAGGTCCCAGGAGCGGTGGCTGCAGGTGTTGGGGCCCCACTGGAGCCCCATCAGCTCTCAGATGTGAAAACTGTCATCTGGGTGTGGGGGGTCTTCCCCGGAAGGTCTGGGAGGCTGACCCCAGGCGGTGGAAAACCCCTTCGTAACCACCTGCGGGCCTGGGTAATTCCTGGGCCCCGCAGGCCAAGGACGCGGTCAATGTCAGGCTGTACGCGGCCTGGCCACTCAGCGTGGGCTCCGCAGGGCAGCGGGCTGCGTGCCCCTGGACACTGTCCAGGCTGCCATGTGCTGGGTGAAGCTCTGCGAAGGGTCAGGTGTGGACACGGGGACAGGGACGGGGCTCCTCCTCAGCAGGGCCTTGAGGAAAGCGCCTGGGTGAGTGTGACCGGCCACACAAAGCCTGAGCCAGCCAGCGGGACATCTGCTCCGCTCTGCAAACCCCCCCGGCCCCCGCCTCAGGTCAGCCAGGGCGGCTCGGACGCCTGGGAGCGGTGGCTGGGGCTTGGGGCGGCCACGCGGGGCGGCCGCCTCTACCTGCTGCAGCCCAGGCCGCCCCAGCTCGCCCTGCTGACACTGGGGGGCTCGCCCAGGGGCGGGGCCGCGGCCAGGGCTCCGCACCCATTAGCTGTCCCCGTGTGACTACATCTCACGCCCCCTCTCCCAGGGTCCCCACGGACCAGGACAGACAGAGGCACACGTGCGCCCGGGGCAACCAGCCTCTGGGGGCCGGTGACTAATAACGCTAACAAACGGCGTTTACGGTTATCCCGTGCCCCATATGGCGCGGCCCCCGTCTCCCCTTCACAGGGCACCCGTGGGGCCGTGCCAGCCCTCTGCGCTCTGCGCTCTGGCCCCGCTCGCGGCCAGTCAGGAGGACGGCTCCCCACCGGGCCCCACGGAGCAGGAGGCAGCCGGCCACCAGCAGCCACCGGGCCACGCCACACCTGCTGCCCACTCAGCTGCGGCCGCTGGCCGGCCTCCCGCCGGGCGCCCTGGCCCCGCGCCCGCCTGTCGGGAACCTGGCGGCCGCGCACACGTGCGCTGCAGCTGTGGGGCCCATCACGGCGGCCAGTCCCCGGTGACAACCAAAGAAGGCAAAGGCGGCGGCCACCGCGGGCCCCGGGCCGCCCTGCGGGGCGCAGACCCACGCCCTCCGCCCTTCATCTGACAGGTCGCCCGGGGCAGGGTCTGGGGGCGTTTCGGATGCCAGGCTGGGACACGGGGGACACGTGGCCTGTTCCCACTCCCCAAGCCCTTCCCACGGGGGGCTCCGTCTCGGCCGCGCCTACAGGAGGGGCAGAGGGAACCTGCCCGGCAGCCCGCCCGGGGCACGAAGGCCCCACCGCCTTTGAGCACCTGGCTCAGGGACACGTGTGTCCCGTGGATGCGCAGTGGCTCTGAGGAGGGGTCACAGGGGAGACACGCCAGCACTCACGCTTGCTCTCCGCCCTGGAGCCTGGGGTTGGGGGTGCTGCCGTCGCCCTGATTCACAAGCACAGAGACGAGCGGCCTCCGAGGAGGGCGCACAGCGCGCAGGGCCACGTGTCTGCGGGACTCGGAGGGGCCTCACTGTACCCGCACACACCCTTCGGAAGAGGCCGCAGGGGCGGGGCGGGGCGGGGGTGGCAGGCGCACAGCCCGGGCCTCGGGAGTCGCCTGGACCGGCCGGCTGTGCGAGCCCCTCACGCTCGGGCCTCTGTGTCCCCACAGGCGGGGTAGCGCCTGGTGAACTGCGGCAACGGCTTTGGAGCAGCTTGGGTGCCAGGACCCCGCTGTCACCGCGGCCTGCAGCACAGGCCGCGGCCAGAGAACAGGCCCTCGGGGAAGAGAGTGGGGTGTGCGGAACAGCATTTGTGCCGAGGGAACAGAGAGTGCAAGGGCCAGAGGCAAGAGTGTTCAGGGGGCCTAGGTGAGAATCAGCAGGAAGGAGGGTCGGCCGGGCGGCGCCGGCGCACGCGGACCGACGGGGTGGGCAGCAGGGAGCACGCGGGCTCCTCACGCGCCCCAGGCCACCGCCCCTGCCCCTCCTGGGCCCCATCCACCACACCACCTCCTCGCCCCTCCTCCAGCGCCCAGGGCGCCCCCACTCTGAGCCCTGCACACCTGCCTGGAACGTTCTTTCCCTCCTGGTGGCTCAGCTTTGACCTTCCTTCCTCAGGAGAGGGGACCCGCCATGCTCACACCGTCCGTTATTGTTAGCGGTTATCATCTCTTCCCCGTCCCTGAGTCCCCAGCTCGTGTGGGGGCTTCAGCCCGACCGGCCCCCAGCCCGACGGGCCCCCAGCCCGACGGGCCCCCAGCCTGACCGGCCCCCAGCCCGACGAGCCCCCAGCCTGACCAGCTGCCACACAGGGGTGGCCTCCTCCTGGCACTGGCTTCCTGCCCAGCCCCCTCCCAAGGCCCCACGCCGGGTCAAGGGATGCTCCTTGGTCCCCTGAAGACCCTCATCAGGGCTCCGACTCCCCGAGGCTCCCCCGTGGCCGGGCTCAGGGTGCAGGGCTGTGGGGGGAAGGGCCCCACCAGCGACGCCGGGTGCTGGCATCCCGCTTCCTACCCAGGCTGCCGACGGGGCCGGTGAGGGCTGGACAGCCTGCCTCCCGGACGCCCCCGAGACCTCCCTGGTTCTCAGCGCCCCCGCACCCCTGCCCAATGCGCCACCCCAGGCTCCACACGCTGGAGTCCTCACACCTTCCCCAGAACGCACGTCAGGGCCCCGGGTGTCACGACGACTCCCCAGGGTCCCCTGGCTGGCCCTGCCCCTGACACGCCCCCCGGGCCATCCCGCCTTCTGCTCTTCTGATTCGGGGCTGATTAAGGCTCTCAGCCTCGGCGGGGGCTCCCCTCCAGGGGCCTCTGGTTCGGCAGATCCAGTCACATTGTTTTCTCATGGCGTGCGTGTACGTAATCTTTATTTTAGAGAGAGCGTGTGCAGGGGAGGAACAGAGAGCATCCCCAGCAGGCCCCACACGCAGCTCGGAGCCTGCGCGGGGCTCGATCCCACAACCCCAGGACCATGACCTGAGCCAAAACCAAGAGCTGGACCCTCAATGGCCTGAGCCACCCGCCCCCACAGGCTTACCGTGTGCTGCACGCGCGTTAGCCTGCCCGGCCCACAGGTTGGGGGAAGCAAAGTGACCCCGAGGACGATTTTTATTAGGGATCCCATGTGATAACAGAAGTCCATGATCTATTTTTAGATAATGAAACCGACACTCAGAGAAAACAAGTGCTGGGCTCAGGGTCTTGGAGCCGGGGAGGCGATCGGCCGGTCAATCGGTAAGTTCTGAAGCCACAGCAGCCCGGGCCCAGCTGCCCCGGGAACGCCACGTGGGCCTCCCAGAACCCAAGGGATGGCCGTCGGGGGTTGGAGGCCACCGTCCCGAGTCCCAGCTCGGGCAGGTGAGTGGGAGGCCCGACTTCCTGGCTGCGGGGAGCCCCTTCTGATCTCGGGGGGCCCGGGAAGAAGAAACGAGACCCGGCCAGCAGCGTCCCTGTGAGCCCCCCACCCCCGATCCCGTCAGCAGCGAGGGCCGAGGAGTCACCGGTTCCCCCCCAGCACCCCTGCCAGGCCCAGCCCCGTGGGCGCAGACACCTATCTCCACGGAGCAAGGGTCCGGCCACACGAGCGGAAGAAAGCACGGGACCCAGGGAAGGGATGCGGAGCCGTGTCACCAGATGCCGGGGTTCACCAGCACCCCTGCGGCCCCGCACAGCGTCGCGGCCGGAGCCGTGGCCTCGTGCTGACCAGGCGGGGCAACCGTGGGAGTGGCAGCCCCTCAGCCCGTGGGCCGGGCGCAGAGGCAGGCGGGCGGGGCGGGGAGCCGGGGAGCCCAACGTGCGTGGAAAAGCACATTCCTTACAGGAAGGGCCCAGACCGCCGGCTCGTGTGACCTTCCCACAGCCCTCTGATGCTCTTCTGGTCTCCACTTATGGATGGGGAAACCGAGGCCCAGGGAGGCCCGGTGACCTGCTCAGCTCACACAGCTGCGTGGGGGGCTGGAAATGACCCGGGCAGCTCGTCCACCTGCCCACAGCCTGCGGTGCCCCCCTCTTCCCATCGGCTGTCCACTCGCCCTCCCCGGGGGCTCTCCTTTGGCGGCTCCCACCCTGCACGCTGGGGGCTGGGGCCTGGCGTGGGCTGGGCGTGCACGGGTCGGCTCATGCCTGGGTGTCCCAGCAAGCGGAGGAGCCAAAGGCGCGGCGTGCAGAGGCCTGAGAACATTCCCAGACCTCAGCCCGCACGCCGCAGGCCCAGGGGACACCCAGTGTCTTTCCCAGACAGTGTATCCAGTCCTCAGCTGATCTCTAATCCGTCCACAGAGGAAGCAGCTCTCCAAGGCCGGGTGGAGCCGGTGGGAAAGAACATGGAATGTGCCGGAACAAGCCACCCCATCCATCACTGTCCCTGTCCGGCTGTGGTTCCCAGCCCTCCCGGCCTGGCTGAGAACTGGCCACAGCCCAGAGCTCCCAGCCCTGGGCTTCTAGAACCTTCCTCTGTCTGCCTCAAGTCTATTGCTGCCGGAAGTAAGGAGCCCTTGCTTTGATCATTTAGGTCTGATTTCTGCTGGCACCTCATCTGGTCCTTACAAAGGTCATGAGAAAGTAGGAAGGTAGGCAGATAACCTGCCTCAGGGCCTTTGCACAGGGAGGGATGGGCACTGATAGGTAGGTAACAAAGCCATGGTGATAAAGTCCTGAGGCCACACTGGGCCTGGACCTGAGCACATCACACGCATCACCTCAGCTCACCCCACAGTAAGTGTTCGAGGTGCAGGGATGAGGCAACCCGGCACAGGGAGGCAGCGCTGGCTTCAAACCCAGCTTGGGACGTGCCCCCTATCAAGACCAGGCAGGGCCCTGCTTCAGACCCTGCTGCCCCGGGATGCAGCCCCGCCCCAGGCCCCTCTCCTGGGACTGGTGCTCAGGCCCGTGGGAGCCTGGGGGTTCCGGGCCCCTCTCCAGTTCCCGGGATGACAGAGGCCAGCCTTGGGGGTAACAGAGCGGGAGCCGTTCCCAGGGCTGCTGGGCGAGCGGGACTCTGGGGGCTCGGGGCAGGCCCCCTGCACCCCCCGAGGGCGGCAGAACACGGGGGAGTGGCGAGGACTCTGGCACGCTGCCCCCCAGCCTCAGCGTCCACATCTGTACGCAGGGGTACGGAGGGACCTTGGCGGCCCTGGTGGTGCGGAAGCCGAAAGGAAACCCGCGTTTGTAACAAATGCTCGTCTTCCTGTCCGTCACGTAAACCCCCTTCAAGGTCGTCGGGCCAAGGCCAGCCTCACGGTGTGCTCCACAGCCCAGCGAGGGCCCGTCCCCACTGTCCCCAAAAGGCGAGGGCTCCCGGGGCAGGACGGGGGCAGAGCCGGGAGCCAGACCTGCCCTTGAACTCCCGGCTTCTGCCCTGGCCTGGCGGAGGGCCGATGTTCTAAAACTCCAGCCAAGGCACACCCACACGCCTGCCCTTCTGGGAAGCACACCTATTTCCCAAGACTGGTACAAAGCGGCTTCCCTGCCCTCGGCCCGAGTGCCCGCGGGGTCCTTTGTGCCTGGCCTGGCCTTCTCTGCCCTCATCTCCTGCACCTCCCTCGTCGTCTACTCAACTGCTCCCAGCTCAGGGCCTTTGCACTGCCTCTTCCCTCTGCCGAGGACTCCTTCCCCAGGTACCTTCACCGTATCAGGAGCGCACCTCCTCGCATCTTAGCCCAAAGGCCACCTTCTCTCAGTGAGACCCGGTACCTAGGACAGCGCCGGGCACTCCGCAGGCACACAGTAGGCACTCCGCAGGCACACAGTAGGCACTCCGCAGGCACACAGTAGGCACTCCGTACGTCCTCGAATTACAACCAGGAGAGCCCAGGGAAGCGCAGGTCACTGACAGCTGCCTCCCCCGCCCCACGGCCTCCCTTCCGGCAGATGTGAGTCCTGACCCTCGGCCGCGTGTGCCCCGCTGGAGGGTCTGGGAGCCCAGCTCTGCTCACCTGCCCCAGGAAGAGCCCGGGGGTGTCTCGAGGGGGCGCAGGCTGGGCAGCTCAGAGGGAAGGGCAGTGACCTGTCCCCTGGCAGCCCTGCCCGGGAGTGGGAGAGATCGGCCCATCAGAAGCCCCTCGTCTGTCCATCCAGGCACCCTCCTCACACACCTGCCCTTGGGGGGACCCTCCTGTCACCCACTGTACCAACGAGCACACTGAGGCCGACTCGCACAGCGAGGCAGACGCCCTGTAAGGACCTCCAGTGGTTCCCTATGTCCTTCCCTGTCGGGCCCCCGTCCCCGCGTCCTCCACGCCCCCACTGCCCTCAGAGCTGCCCACTGGAAAGAGGAGATGGAGGCGGGGGGGGTCTTGCCCGAGGCCACAGCTCCGCAGGCTGCAGGGTTCTGCCGGTCCCTCGTCTGGGACGGAGCTCTGCACGGGGCCCAAAGCTGCCTTCTGATTGTAGACCCCCGTGACCCCCCGCAAGCCCCCTGACCCCCCGCAAGCCTGACTCCAAACCCACAGAGGAGGTGGGAGTGTGCTGGGGGGGGTCAGTCACGGGCCACCAGGGGGCTCAGGGTGTGTTCAGACATGGACGCCACACAGCCCAGCGGGCGGGGAACACCCACCAGGCACATGGCCTCCCCAGCGGCGGGCGGCCCCGTGAGGCCCAGAGCAGCCCCTCCTCCGAGTGCTCAGCACCTCCAGGGTCTCTGCGTCCACGTGGAGCGTGGACATCTGCTCTGGCTCCCTCGGTCGGGGCCAGTTTTCTGGCTGCGGGGGAAAGGGACTCAGGGGTGAAGCTGTGAGAGGCTGGGCTGCAGAGCGGGGTGGGAAGGTCCCTGCACGGAAGGTCTAGGGGCCCCGAGAATTCTGGGCAGGGCCCGGGCCCGGGGAGGTGGCCAGCAGCTCGGCCAGAACTCGGCCCAGAGCGGCCGGGATGCACAGTTCCCTGGGGGTTGGGGGCTGCAGAGACTGGGGTAAGAGTTCTCTCGTGGAGGAGGGGGCACCGAGCCCCCAGGCCCCTGCCGTCCTGCCCCTAAGTGCCCCTCCTCCTTCACTGCCACCCCCTTGCCGTGGGGACCTTTCTCCTGGCCCTGGGGGGGTCCATCAGAAGCCTCTGGTGCGGGGCGGGGGCTCCCAGCGCCCACGGGCGTGTGTAGGATAAACAGGAAAAATTAGGCAGGAATTCCTAGGAAGACACACATTTCACAAGGGTCCGAGCAGTGACAGACGGGGGCCACCGGGCTGAGGAAGAGGTGAAGGGGCTTCAGGGGGCTGCCTGCCTTCGGGGGCAAACCCAGGACACCGGGTGACCCTCCAGGTCCAGACGGGTGGGTTTGACCAGGAGGCTCCAAGGCCACAGTCAGAAGGAAGGTTTGTCTTTGATCCCAGAAAAGCCACGTGGGGTTTTGGGGGGGGGTGGCCCTGATGAGTCCCCAGCATCTCCCACACCTGCTGTGTTACACCCTGTGCCGCCCGCGGACTAAGTAATGACATGAAAACATAGGATTAGTATTTCCCCTCCGCCAGTCGCCGTGGGCCTTCCGTGGCTGGAGCCACGTCCCTCCAGAGCCTCCCAGCTCCCTGCCCACCGCCATCCTGGCCTGCCCGCCCCAGGGACCCTGTGACCCCGGGCCAGTGGGGCCAGGGGCAGGGGCGGCAGGTCCCCACGGCAACACAGCCCAGCTGGGACCTCTGTAAACAGCCCTGAACTCAGGGAAATGGCACGTCTCTGAGCCTCAGTTTACCCACTGGCAAGTGAGGCCCATAACTCCCGCTTCTGCGGTGGGGCTGGTCTTGGACAAGGGCCCACGGGGCTTCCCACACCGGGCTCTGGCTGGCTGACCCACCCCCGCCTCGGTCCCCGGCTTGACTGCCTTCCTACTCTGCGCCTCGGTTTTCACACCTGAGAAGGGGGGTGGGGGACCCCACCCTGAGGAGTCACGGAAGGGTGACCCGTGGACGGTGTCCAGCATGTGTCACAGAAGGCTGAGCCACGGCCGGTGTCTAGCGCTCACGGACGTGGCGTGTGCTCAGCAAGTGGCATCCTGGTAAAGATGTGCATGCGTGGGGGGCCCTGCTGAGGGGTCCCGGAGGGAAGGGCTTACCCCCACGCGCCACACACCTGCACAATTTGATTTTAAACTCGCTCCCTTTTGCCAAGAGCCGTTCATGTTCCAGGCGCTGAAACCCTCTAACTCCTGAAAAAGCCACGAGGCGTCAGAGCCCTAAGGTACAGTGGGGAAACCGAGGCACAGAATGGCACTGTCATGTGCCCCAGGGTAACAGAGGCATCACACAGCAGATCCCACCGGTGTCCATCTCTAAGGCTGACATCCCCAGCTGGTGGCGGACGGGCTCGCCCCTCCCTGTGAACGTGGGCAGAGGGGTCCACCGTGCAGACCACTCGTGGCCACAGAGGGGACACTGGTGTCCAGGCCGCTGTAAGCGGGGGTCATGACATCCCATCGGCGGTGAGAGGGAGCCGGTCGGCCTGGGTGGGAAGGTCCCGTCTGCCACCGCGATACACAAACCTGGACCAGATGCAACCCCACCAGAACCTCCCTGCAGCCCAGCCCAGGGGTCCCCTCCAGGCCGGGCCGCTCAGCGCTTCTGACCTGGGTACGTGGCCCGGGCTGAGAGACCTCCTCCCAGCCACATGTCCGTCTCTTACCAGCATCTGGAAAAGCACGGCCTGTTTACTCTCTACAGACGAACCTGGGCTCGTCAAGGACCGGGAAGACCAGGCGAGACGGCCCAGCTCGAGTCTCCGGCGCGGACGGGGCAGCAGACGGCCCCGCCGGCCTCGCGCACTCTGGCTGCCCTGCCTCCGCCTTGCTGTCCAGCACCCCCTTCTCTCCAGTCAGGTTTGGCTCACGCGTCCCTCGGAGGAGAAGCCCTCCCTGACCCCCAAGCCAGAAGCGCACACTGCGCTCCCCGCCCCCGCAGCTGCGACCACGCCGGGTCGTCCTGGCGTCCGCTGCCTGTCTCCCTGGGACCGTGAACCCCCAGACGGAGCCCAGACAGCGCCGTGCACGGGCCGGCCTGCAGCACATCCCAGGCCACTTTTTTCATATCAAGTGGTGTCGGCCCCGCGGTGGGAGGCAGGACGCGTCCCCCTGTGGTGCCCGGGGGGCCAGGGCCCAGGGACAGGGTGGGTAACAGTTGTTACCGGGCACACTCCGCAGGGGTTCGAGCCGTAGACTTCTGTGCGTGGGATGCGAAGCTCGCGGACTAGCAGAAGCGGCGCCACGGAATGCCATCTAACCACGTGGGACAGTGACCCGCGCATCCAAACCAGGAGAGAGAAGCACATGCAATTCTATCTGGTGAACAGACACACACACAGAGAAGCGACGAGAAAGTGGCGTGGGTGCCGGGGACACGGAGCTTCAGAGGCGGGGCCATGCCCCCAACAAGCGGGGGCGGGGGGCGAGACCTTCTCGGACCCGAGCCCACGGCGGTTCCGCATCCCCGTCTACAGCGTCCGGGCGCTGAGCGCGGGGCTGACAGGCAGGGGAGGGCGGAGAGCTCAGAGCTGCTGGAATGAAAACCTCCCGTGCCCTTCAGAGCGCCGCCAACACGGCCCAGATGCCGGCGAGCCCTGCGGCCGCCGGCGCACGAAGGAAGCACATCCCTCACCCAGCTGCGCTGGGAGCAGCTCCCAAAGAGCCTCGGGGGAGGCGCCCTGCCATCTGGCCGCCGCTGGGGGGAGGGGCAGTGGAGGAAGCGGCCCCTCCCTGGACCTCTGGTCCCTTCCCAGCCCCTCCCATGCACATCTGCCACCGGAGGGAAGCCGCCCATCTGCATACTGGCACACTCACCTGAGTGTGACTGGCCTGGGGCAATGAATGCACCGGCATGGCTGCCTGGTGGGGAGAATGTACAGAGAGATGTGTGAGTGAGTAGCAGGTGGATGGGTGCGTGGACGGACGGACGGATGGACGGACAAGTGATCGGGTGGGTGAAAACATCGATGAATGGATGGGTGGGTGGATGGATGGACAGACCGATGGACACACAGATCTGTGCAACAGTGGGAAAAGCCCAGGTCTGGGGTTGGGCAGGTGGGATTTAGCTCAGGGTCTTGTCTCTGGAGTGGCTCTTTCAAGGCTCCTCACTTTTCTTTCTTTTTTTTTTTTTTTAATGTTTCATTTATTTCTAGGAGAGAGAGAGAGACAGCGTGAGCAGGGGAGGGTCAGAGAGAGAGGGAGTCACAGACTGAAACAGGCTCCAGGCTCCGAGCGGGCAGTCAGCACAGAGCCCGACGCGGGGCTCGAACCCACGAACCGCAAGATCACGACCTAAGAGAAAGTCGGACGCTTAACCGACTAAGCCACCCAGGCGCCCCAAGGCTCCTCACTTTTCTGAGCCTCGCCTTCCTCACCTGTGCACCAGGCGCAATGCCGTTCTGACGATTAAGCAAGTGCCCATTAAGTGAGCGCCCTACAACTGCTCCACTCACACCTGGCTGGGATAGAGTGAGGAGGGGGCCAGGGACCCCAGGAGCCCCCAGTGGGGGGCCGTCAGCGAAGCCTCCCGGGGTAAAGTACATGTGCACTGAGATGTAAACAGGAGGGTCCGGTAGCAGCTTGTCCCCGTGAGGGGCCGACACAGTGCCGCGCAGGGGCCACTCAGGCAGCGTCTGCGGGGCACCTGTGTGCCTCACCTGTGGGAGGGGTGAGACCCCAAGGAAGGATGCGAAACACCCCTGAAGTTTTTAAAGGTGAAGTAATATATATTCAGAGACTCTCTCAAAGTAAACGGAAGCTGCGCTTGGGGAGACGGGGACAAGGTTCCCTCCCTTCTGCACCCCCTTCCGTACCAGCCGCCACCCATGCCCTTGCCTTGCCTGCTAGCCACCAGCGCTGCCCCGCCCACCACGAGGGAGACAACGACGGCGAGTGACAGGCAATTACAAACTGTCACAGAAGTTAATAAACGGATCACAGTGCCACGATTGCTTGGTTAAGAAAAGGACTTGAGGGGCGCCTGGGGGGCTCAGTCGGTTAAGCGTCCGACTTTCGCTTGGGTCGTGATCTCGCAGTTCGTGGGTTCGAGCCCCGCGTCGGGCTCTGTGCTGACTGCCAGCTCGGAGCCTGGAGCCTGTTTCAGTCTGTGACTCCCTCTCTGACCCTCCCCTGCTCACGCTGTCTCTCTCTCTCCTAGAAATAAATTTAAAAAAAAAAAAAGAAAAAAGAAAAGGACTTGAAATCCAGCAGCTCACACGCCCTCGGGTGTAAGTTAGCCAGGCTGCCCTCTGAGGTGACAGATCGGGGGGAGGGCCACAAACCGCCGCGGGCACACCCTGGGCCGCCGTGTCCAGGCTCAGAGAAGTTTCCAGGGAGCCGTGAAGAGCGGCTGGAGCCTGGCGGCCGTGGGGTTCGCACACCCGGAAAAAGGAGGGGAGAGGGCGCGGTGACTGAAGGCGCGGTGGCGGGAGAAGTCACCAAGCCTGCACTGCGCTGGTGTCCGAGGCAGGCAGTGGGCGGGGAGGCGCCAGAAGGGCCAGCGAGCCTGTGGAGGGTCTGGAAACCCCGCCAGGCAGTCAGGATTCTCCTCCGCTGGCACTGAGGCGCCACCAACACTTAGCTGATCCCCAAAGTGTTTTCGGTGTTAAAATAACGCGCAAGTTGGCTGCGTATCACCTTGAACCCTCCAGAGGAAAGCTGCCAGAATTTAAAATAACGCGCCGCCCGCACGAAAGCTAACGGCGCCCGGTCCTGCACGTGTGTCGCACCGCGAGCCCTTTCCTAAGTGCCCGACGATTCTCCCGCCGGCCCCCAGCCACGTGCACGCGTGACCCCCGCGGATGCCGTCCAGAGACACGAATGCAGACAGGGGTGTGGCACCCAGAACACGGCGACCCCTCTGAGCCTCACGCTCTGCCCCGAGGGGTGCAGACACAGTCCCCTGGGACAGCACCCGAGGGACCCCGGAGGACCCCGTGCAAACAAACCCTCAACAGGAGCGGCAGCAGGAGGCGCTGGAGCACCCGCCCAGGGGGCGGCCGGGGTGTGAGGAGGCGGCTGGGCTGACTGTCCCCAGGCCGGCTCTGACGCCCCCTCCCCACTGTCACAAGGACGGGCCAGCAGCTGCACCCGAGCTGTCGTGAGAGCCGGCCCCTCACAGCCCGAGGATGCAGGGAGCCTTTGTGGGTCTGGGACCCGGGAAGAGCTGCGGCTCCCAACCCCTCCCAGAGGCACACGCACACCCAGGGTCTCCTGCCTCTGCCTCCGTGGGGTCCGAGGGCTGCTGGAAGATTCACGCTTCCTCTGGGAGAGCACTTGGTAAAGGCAGGAGGCCAGCCCGACACTCAGAGCGTCTGGGAGGCCCTCACTTCCCAGATGTTCAGAGAGGTTCAGGTCCCGGCCCCAGGTTGCACAGCACTGGAGGAGGGCTTGCGTTCCCTGCTCACCTCCTCAGATGTCCACGGCTGTGGCTGATTTTATGATTTAACCCCAGCAACGCAGGAGAGGCCTGGAGGCAGGGTGGCCTCACAGCACCTCCAGGAAGGAGGGAACTGAGCCCGTCTCACAGTGGCTGCTGACCACAGTCTTCGGGCTGGGAGCCTGGGGCCCTCTCCCTGGCAGATTCCAGAACGTCCCATCTTCTGGCCCCAGGAACCATCACAATGTCCTGCGAACTCAGTCGCACGTCACCCAGAAGGCGGGGTGGCTCTCCCAGCTTCCATGCATTCGCTGTGTATCCCCAGCCCTCTATTCACGCTACTTCCAGAGAAGTCGGCGACGTGCCCGCAGTGAGTCCACGTGGGGCCCCGGACCGGCCGCCATCGAGGGAGGAGGACCCCGCTCCGGCCACGCTCCCCTGGTGAAGACACGGGACGGGGAAGACGGGTCCCCAGCCCTCCGCCCGCCGCCTGAAGCAGCCTCCGTGGACAGTTCTTGTCGATGCTTCCGGGTGTTTCTGTGCAGATATAACCCTGTGCGTGTTCACCCTGTAAGAAGAGGCAAACTCCGGCAGCACAAGCGCGACCCCACAGCCGGCCTTTCTCCGCTGGGCTTGTGTGACACCAACCATGACCTGGAGGCCACGTGTGGCCTCAGGGTCTCCTCGCCCGAGCCCTGCACACGGCTCTTCCACCAAGAGTTCACGGAGGATCAAAGCGGAAACAAGCACGGATCGACGGCCACAGCCGCCCCGCACACAGCAAGTGCCGACTTGGGGCCAGCCTGCACACAGGTAACACTTGCTGAGCTGTCCCTGCGCAGCACACGCGGGGCCCGCGACACACCCTCCTTCATCGCAGAGAGCTCCCGTGACCACGGAAGGTTCTAGAGCCATGTATCACGGGCACCATGAGCAAGGTGGCCACACGATGAGGAACCTAACCTGTACGTTCACTTCATTCTACTCAACGTGGTGCCTGGTGTCCACGCCGGACGCACGCCCCTCCCCCAGCGCCAAACCGCGTCTGGAAAGGGCAGCGCCCCTCACAGAGCAGTGCCACACCTCCCTGTCCACTTTCTGCCCAAACGGGGCCCCTGCTCCCCGTGACCTGGGAACACCACCTCCTTTCTCTGAATTTAAAGAAAACAGCCTCCTCGGGAAGCAAACCTTTTAAACAGATGTTTCCTCTTGGCGTGAGCCTCCCGCGCCTCCCCCCAGGCCTCCCGCGAGCGGCCCTGCTGGGCTCCACGCGGAGGTGGGGGGGGATTGCGATGCTTTTTAGGAAGGGGGAGGAAAATATTTTTTAAAATGTGTTTTACAAGCCTGGCTTTGCCATTGTTTATGTAAACAGGTAAATTGTTTCCTGCCTCAATTAAAAACATCTGCCACATAAATGAATACCAATTAACTCATCCTGTTTTTAATTACTCTGTTAATTACGCGCAGGCAGCAGAGAGGACGGCTGGGAGTAGGGAAGCGGGTGCGCCCCTCCCCCAGCTTGGCGGGGCTCTGGGGGGGTCTGGCTCCTGTGGGTGAGGGTGGCAGGGAGGTGCTGGCAAGGCGCCAGCTGGGATTCCCCGACCCGGGGCTGTCGCGCGGGCGCCTCTTCCCGGGACCAGCTCCCAGCCACGAAGGTGGAGGCCCTCCTGCCCCCCAGGCACTAAGGCGAAGGAGGGGTCCGCACGGCGCCCCCTCACATCCTGGCCCCATTTTGCTGGCGGAGGGAGGCAGCCAGAGGGACGAGGCCTGGGTGGCGCCCAGGAAGGCCTGTCTGGAGGGGATGGGAGACCCCCTGAGGCAGGCACTGCTGGGAAGTGACCCTGGAGCCAGCGGCTGCTCACGGACAGCTGGCTGAATGCCTGCCCTGCCCGCGCCTCTGGGGGAGTCCCTCGCCCCTGCCGGCGTCTCCTACGATCCTGACCCTCCCACAGCCTCCACTCCGGTTTGGAACCACCCAGGCCGCTCCGCCCACCTCACTGTCCAGTCCAGGGTGTGCAAGAGGCGCCCAGGGACACGCGCCCAGGACGCGCTGCTCGGCAGTGATGCGGGGGCTCGTGGGGAGAGGCGCAGCCCACCCACGGCCCTGTGACCCACGCCTGCCAGGGGGGGGTTACACCACGACTGCGATTTCAAGGCTTGTGCGGAGTCGTTGAGTGGCGTGGTCTACACCACAGCGGCCACACTCGGGCTCTCGCTTCCTGGGGCACCTCAGGGTCCTCGCTCCACCCACATGGCACATCCCACCTCCCACAGATGCGAGCGGCCGTCGGTCCCCCTTCTCGTCTCCTCCCCCAGGCTTTCCGGGTTGTAGATGCTGAGATGGTCAGAGCCTGTCCAGGCTGAGGGGCCCACAGACGTGCAGCTGCATGCGAAGCCCAGGCAAGATGTGGGCACCAGGGCCGCGTGTGAGAGAGACATGCTGTCAGCTCAGGCAGGCCCAAAGGGAAGGGAGGGCGTGACCCATTAGCCACGTCTGCCCTGGGCACCAGTGTGTATGGGGTGGGGGGTGGGGGGGGCTTTGGTGGAGATCGATGAGCCATGTCAGCCCTGGGAACCAGAGTGGGGGCGGGGGTTGGAGATGGATTAGCCACATCTGCCCGGGGCTCCAGCATGGGGGGGCCAAGATCGATTGGCCATGTCTGCCCTGGGCACCACCATGGGCTGCAATCCATTAGCCACGTCTGCCCTGAGGACCAGTGTGTGTGTGTGTGTGTGTGTGTGTGTGTGTGTGTGTGTGTGTGTGTGTGTTGGAAGGGGAGGGTTGGTGGAGGTGGATTAGCCATGTCTGCCCTGGACACCAGTGTGGATCGAGGGTGTATGGTATCTATGTATTGGCACGTGAGGATCCAGCCCAACCTCCCCCTCCACCAGTGAGAAACCTGATGTCTACAGTGTTCTAGAACATTCTGCATATCCTACTATGTGCGAAGCCTGCACTGAGGGGCCTTCTCAGAGGGGTGGGTCAGCAAAACACAAAGGGATAGGCCAGAGTCCCCTATGCCATCCCCGGGGGCAAATCCCTCCAAAGCTGGGTCCCGGCCTCCAGCCCCAGCCCCGGTGACAAGCCTGGAATCCAGCTCCGGGCTCCGAGGGAGGACAGGAGAACAGCTGATGCTCCGCGGCTGACGAGAAGCTCGCCGGGGTTACCTCCCAACAGCCAGTGAGGTTGTTTGTTATTCAGTAACAGTAGTGAAAGCCTAAAATGTATCCCTTCTCCCATTGTATAGATGGCACAACAGAGGCACAGAGAGGTTAAGTAACCGCCCAAAGCACACAGCTAAGCAGGTCAGAGCAGGGGTTATGACCCAGGCCGGGCAGCTCCACACGGGCCCCACCTGAGCTCACACAGCCGCCCCCGGGCCCAGCCTGGTCCCCACAGATATCTAGCTTGGCTAAGCAGGGAGGGGAACCTGGAGGAGCTTCACAGCGTGCCCCTGGCAAGGAGGAGCTGGTGAGGGGGTGCGCACAGCCCCGGGGTTTGAAGTCCGGTGTGTGCCCACCTCCTGGCCATGGACGTGGCCCCAATAGTCCCCTGGGGGATGGAGGGGTGCTCACCTCCACTTTGAAGCACGGGCATGAGGACTCAGCCCTTCTGCAGCTCTCTGCCCACTGATTCCCGTCCGCCTCCTCTTCCAGGCAGGCCACCATGCTGACCTCCTGTGTGTTGCCTGGTGGTCTCCTGAGCCATTGGCAGCCAACACCCCATTTCTCAGGACCCAGCCGGACACCGTCCAGGGGACTTGCACACCCAGACCTTGGCCTGGGGTGGAGGTCTCCTTCAGACCTTCTGCAACGCACATTTCTTTCCCACGCCCAGCAGCCATCACGAGGTCAGGGCTGTTTCCCGGGGCCTTGTAACCGATTTGAGGGATAAAATGCATCTAACGGCAGTGAAGTCACTTGGGGGCAGGGACTCCCCGTAGCACGTGGGGCAGCAGAGGGTCCTCACAGGGGAGGCCGCTCCCGTGGACAAAGCCTGAGCCTGTCTCGGCCCCCAGAAGCTCTCTGAGGGGCAGCGGGGAGCTGAGTCTGGCCCCAAGTCCTGTCCTTCGGGCCAAGGGACCCCTGGCCAGCTGCCGGCCGTGGGTGGTCCCCACGCAGGGGCCTCACCCACCGGGGGAAGAACACTCAGTTCTGCCCCCGCCTCCATGGGGGTGTGAGGCCCGAGGGTGCAGAGGCCAGGGCGGGGGGCCGCGCTCACCCCTGGGGCCCCCACCTGCCGAGCGGGCTGTGCCCCGGGGACTCGGGGCCTCCGCTTGGCCTCTCTGTGTCGAAGGACGAATTTGGCGGGGCCCCCCCTTGCCCGAAGCCTGCAGGAGGGGCTCCTCCAGGCCCAGAAACGTCTGTGCTCCGAAGTGCGGTCGCCCTGGCCTCGTCCTGCGGGGGCGTGGGCGGCGGGGCACACTGGGGACAGGCGCAGGCCCGGAGAAAGCAGACCCCGCGGCTGAGCGCGCACCGAGCTCGGCCCAGGCCGGGCAGCCACACCCGGCGGCGGCCCCCCAGGGCCCGGAGCGGGACGGCCAGGGCGCCTGTCCCCGCCCCGCCTCCGCCTTGGGCGGGTGCCAGGCGGGCAGATGGGCCGGGTGCTGGCGCAGCCGCTGTGGCAGCTGTGCCGGGGAGGCGGGGGCGGAGCCAGGCCCCACTGCCTCTCTCATAAGCAGGAACCTTCTGGATGTTTTGACTCATTCCACCAAATAGTCTCACAGAACCTTGAGGGGAGCTGGGGTAGGTCCCTGCTGAGTCAAAACAGCCCTCCGGGGACTTTCTGCAGGGGTGGCCTCTGGGGCTCGTGGGGGCTGGTCTCCCACCGGTTGGCAGGGAAACCCCGGGCTCAGGAGGCTAGGACCCGCCCTGCCTCCGCCCGGGTCCCGCCCTGGCCCCCAGGACACACATGCAGAGTCCACATCCTTCTTAGGCCCTGGACCTGCAGCCTGTCTCCCGCATGCCCTCTGGCTGGGCCCCACGTCACACACCCCCCCCCTGCAGCGTGACACTGTTCATGGTGACCTATTTCAAAGAGAAAAGCCGAGAAGGGTAGAAAGACAAGGGTCCCAGCCTTGAAAAGGCCCCACTGGCCCCACCCTCACCGGCGGGGCGGCTCCTCAGGGTGGGGAGGGTCCCGGAGTACAGTAGGCGCGCCGAGTGTCTGTTGGACTCACTGTCCCCTTCTGTGAAATGGGAGTGATCCCACCGCACTGGCAGGCTGCTGGGAGAGCCCGTCAGCTAAGGCAGACCTGACACGAGCCGGCACCCGAAACTTCTGGAAGCTGCAGCCAGCGGTGTGCCCAGCACGGGCGAGCCCAGCACAGGCGTCCCCAGCGTGTGCCCAGCACGGGTGTGCCCAGGACGGGCGTGCCCAGCATGTGCCCAGCACGGTGTGCCCAGCGTGTACCCAGCGTGTGCCCAGCACAGGCGAGCCCAGCACGGGCGTGCCCAGCGTGTGCCCAGCGTGTGCCCAGCACGCATGCGCACACGCCCCACGCTGCCTGCCTCTGCGGCCACCAAGCACGGGAGGCTCACAGCCTGAGTCTGAGCTGGAGAGCAGGCTCGGGGCTCAGAAAACTGTGGAGCCAGACAGAGGTGACCGCGTGCGGGCTGACGTCCCGCACTGTCCCAGCAGCCCACTCCCCGCCGCAGACAGGCACCCCGGCCGGCCACGGCCCTGGGGTCAGCAAGGAGGCCCCCCGCAGGGCAGACACAGCCTGTTCCCCGGGGCCTCTGCTGTGCCGGGCGCCCGTCTGGGCTCTGGGGGCGCAGGGACCACCTCGGGCCACAGTGCGTCATCCGTGCAGAGGGCACCGTCTCGGGCTTGTGGGACCTGGTGACCCCGCGCAGGGCGGCCCGGGCCTGTCAGACAGGCGATCGTCTTATAAAGTCGTCCCTGGAAACCCAGAGGACGGTTAACTCCACGCCGGCCACACAGCCCAGCCGTCCGTCTCCTCCGCAGAAAGAGGGCGGAAGACACGCCCCGCGGAGACGCCCAGAACGTTCACGGACCCGGGTCCACAGCGGGCGAGAGCCAGAAACCACCCAGAGGCCTGTGCCCGAATGAGGGCGTCCAAGGCACGTCTGCCCGGTGTGTCCGCACGGAACTGTTCATTCCCCGAGGAGTGACGTGTGACAGGTGACAGCACACAGACCGCAAGCCCAGGGCGCGAGTGGCAGAGGCTGCGCGGAATGCTGGGAGGAGGCCAGTCCGCTGAGACGGAAGCAGATCTGCGGTGCCCGGGCCGGGGGAGGGGAGGGCGGCCGTGGACACCGGTGGGCACGGGGTCTCTTCTGGGTGATGACAGTGTCTGGGAACAAGACGGAGCCGATGGGCGCGCGACGCTGTGAATGTGCTAAACGCCACAGGGTGTGCCTCAGACACAATAAAATGGTGGTAAGACGCCGCCTCAAAAAATTAAAACTAGAAGCGGGGCGCCTGGGTGGCTTAGTCGGTTAAGCGTCCGACTTTCGCTTAGGTCGTGATCTCGCGGTTCGTGGGTTTGAGCCCCACGTCGGGCTCTGTGCTGACTGCCAGCTCGGAGCCTGGAGCCTGTTTCAGTCTGTGACTCCCTCTCTCTGACCCTCCCCTGCTCATGCTGTCTCTCTCTCCTAGAAATAAATAAAACATTAAAAAAAAAAATTAAAACTAGAAGCACCGTATGACCTCGCAATCCCGCTTCTGGGGGGCAGACGAGAGGACTGAAAACAGGGTCTCAAAGACTCGTCTGCACCCACGGGCACAGGGGCATCCCTCACAACAGCCAAAGGGCTGAGCCACTCCGTCCACCAACAGATGAATGATGGAGAAAACGCGATGGAATAGTACTCAGCCATCAAAAGGAGGGGCTCCTCCCGCCTGCTCTGCACATGGGTCCGGGGGATGCCATGCTGAGCAGAATCAGCCCATCGCAACAGCACGAAGATGCCACTTACACGAGGCCCCCAGGGCGTCAGACCCAAAGACGGAAACAGAGGGAGGCCCTGGGAGCAGGGGTGTTTCAAGGGGACGGAGCTCCAATTGGGAAGATGAGAAAGTTCTGGAAGTGGATAGTGTGATGGCGCACATCATGGATATACTCAGTGCTCCGAACTGGACACTCAGCTAGTTAAGACGGTCAGTTTTACACCCCGTGAGCTCTACCACACTTAAATAACACCTGGTGGGGAGACGGAGGCAGGCGACCTCCCCACTTCCTCCGGCCAGCAGCCCGCCCACACTGCTAACAGCACAGGGTCAGGAGCCTGAGCTCAGCGTGAGGGACAGGGTGTGTGACCGGAGCCGGCTCGGCCCCCCCCCTTGGTGGCCACAGCCACGCCCGCAGTAGTGTCAGTGGGGAAGGACAAGGCCTCCTTCTTCCAGGCTCTGTGCCCTTGTTGACCCCGGGGGACCCGTCCCTGCAAGTGGGCAGGTGGCGGGCAAGCGGTGCCCTCGCTGACCCCAGCTCCGCCTCCCCCGGGCTGCCGGCGTTGGGGTGGGGAGGGGGGCTGGTGACACGGGGCCTCTATGTCCCCTATCCTCCATCCGCACGGGCAGGCGCTAGGGGCCAGGAGGGACCCTAAGGAAAGGTCTTCCCGTAGACAGGAGGCGTCTGTGCTGACGGTTCGCGGACGGGGAAGGGGAGGCAGCGCCTTCAGGGGTCTCAGCCCCTTTGAGAAACAGACAGAAAGCCTCCAAATATGTGTTAGTGCATGTCAGGCCCGGGAGCCCACAGCCGCCCCCGACCTGTGCCCTCAACCTCAAAGGCCCGCACACCGAACCCGCTGTGACCTTGACTTAGAAAGAGGAGCTGTGCCTACACCGACCAGACAGCGCGGGGGCCCTGCCGGGTCTCTCGGCAGACGTTTCACACCGTGACTGCTGACGTGCTCGCGAGGAGGTGGTCGTGGGCAGGGAAGAGCCTGAGAGACTGGGCCCGTGCCAGTGAGGGCCAGTGTGTGGGCAGGGTGGTGCTAGGCGTCCAGGGACAGTCCCCGCAGATGGTAGTGACAGACGTCCCGGGACAGTCCCTGATGGTAGTGACAGACGTCCTGAGACAGTCCCTGTAGATGGTAGTGACAGGTGTCCTGGGACAGTCCCTGTAGATGGTAGTGACAGGTGTCCTGGGACAGTCCCCGCAGATGGTAGTGACAGGTGTCCTGGGACAGTCCCCGATGGTGGTGACAGGCGTCCCGGGACAGTCCCTGTAGATGGTAGTGACAGGCGTCCCGAGACAGTCCCTGATGGTAGTGACAGACGTCCTGAGACAGTCCCTGTAGATGGTAGTGACAGACGTCCTGAGACAGTCCCTGTAGATGGTAGTGACAGGTGTCCTGGGACAGTTCCTGTAGATGGAAGTGACAGGTGTCCCCACAGATGGTAGTGACAGACGTCCCCGTAGATGGTAGTGACAGGCATCCCTGTAGATGGTAGTGACAAGTGTCCCTGTAGATGGTAGTGACAAGTGTTCCCGTAGATAGTAGTGACAGGCGTCCTGGGACAGTCCTGTAGATGGTAGTGACAGGTGTTCCCGTAGATAGTAGTGACAGGCATCCCTGTAGATGGTAGTGACAGACGTCCTGGGACAGTCCCTGTAGATGGTAGTGACAGGTGTCCCCGTAGATAGTAGTGATAGACGTCCCTGTAGATGTTAGTGACAGACATCCTGGGACAGTCCCTGTAGATGGTAGTGACAGACATCCTGGGACAGTCCCTGCAGATGGTAGTGACAGATGTCCCCGTAGATAGTAGTGACAGGCGTCCCTGTAGATGGTAGTGACAGGTATCCTGGGACAGTCCCTGTAGAGGGTAGTGACAGGCATCCTTGTCGATGGTAGTGACAGATGTCCTGGGACAGTCCTGCAGATGGTAGTGACAGATGTCCCCGTAGATGGTAATGACAGGCATCCCTGTAGATGGTAGTGACAGACATCCCTGTAGATGGTAGTGACAGGCATCCTGGGACAGTCCCTGTAGATGGTAATGACAGGTGTCCCCATAGATGGTAGTGATAGGCATCCCTGTAGATGGTAGTGACAGACGTCCTGGGACGGTCCCTGTAGATGGTAGTGACAGGTGTCCCCATAGATGGTAGTGACAGGCATCCCTGTAGATGGTAGTGACAGACGTCCCTGTAGATGGTAGTGACAGGCATCCTGGGACAGTCCCTGTAGATGGTAATGACAGATGTCCCCATAGATGGTAGTGATAGGCATCCCTGTAGATGGTAGTGACAGACGTCCTGGGACGGTCCCTGTAGATGGTAGTGACAAGTGTCCCCATAGATGGTAGTGACAGGCATCCCTGTAGATGGTAGTGACAGGCGTCCTGGGACAGTCCCTGTAGATGGTAGTGACAGGTGTCCCATAGATGGTAGTGACAGGCATCCTGGGACAGTCCCTGCAGATGGTAGTGACAGGTGTCCCCATAGATGGTAGTGACAGGTGTCCCTGTAGATGGTACTGACAGGCATCCTGGGACAGTCCCTGCAGATGGTAGTGACAGGTGTCCCTATAGATGGTAGTGACAGGCGTCCCTGTAGATGGTAGTGACAGACATTCCTGTAGATGGTAGTGACGGACGTCCTGGGACAGTCCCTGCAGATGGTAGTGACAGGTGTCCCCATAGATGGTAGTGACGGACGTCCTGGGACAGTCCCTGTAGATGGTAGTGACAGGTGTCCCCATAGATGGTAGTGATGGATGTCCTGGGACAGTCCCTGTAGATGGTAGTGACAGGCGTCCCTGTAGATGGTAGTGACGGACGTCCTGGGACAGTCCCTGCAGATGGTAGTGACAGGTGTCCCCATAGATGGTAGTGATGGATGTCCTGGGACAGTCCCTGTAGATGGTAGTGACAGGTGTCCCTGCAGATGGTAGTGACAGGTGTCCCCGTAGATGGTAGTGACAGGCGTCCCTGTAAATGGTAGTGACAGGTGTCCCCATAAATGGTAGTGACAGGCATCCTGGGACAGTCCCTGCAGATGGTAGTGACAGGTGTCCCTGTAGATGGTAGTGACGTGTGTCCTGAAACAGTCCATGATACGTATGCAATGACAGGCGTCCTGGGACAGACGTGTAGTTATATGGTGACAGGTTTCCTGGAGACAGTGTGTGTATGTGTGTGGTGACAGGCATTCTGGGTCACTCT